>OZ024865.1:2957500-3067500 GCA_964017155.1 Oasisia sp. SBJ-2009 | reverse complement strand
CTAGTAAACCTGTCTAATAACTAGTCCGGTTGTCAATGTCAGTGTGTCATCCACCTTACCCTACAGTAGTCAATCAAGCCTTTGTTGTCACAATGGCCCTAACCTTAACCCATCCACAGGCCGGGATGTAACTGAATCCCAAGTCATTAAAACACTGGTAAATTGATGCCAGTGAACAACTGGCTACAGTAGTGTCAGCTTCATTTACTGATAAAGATGACACTTTCTTAGGCATAGCCACCAGCTGTGAACTTGTCTTGGAATTGGGTGGGTGGGTGTGGGGGTGGGTGTGGGTGGGTGGGTATTAATATTGGAATTAATTTTAATACTGAATGTATGCTAACTCTTATGTTTGTGTGATATTGACCGTATATTTCTCAATCACTGGGTCGAACAATTGTGGGTTTGTATATTTACTGGTACTTTTGTTTGTAATATTGATTCCATGTTTTTTGTTTTTGTATATGATTTGAATAATGTTTGTTTCAGTAATCGCCTGTGACAAACCATATCCGATGTACAATGCTGACAGAAAGGTCACTAGTACAGAAGTTGTTGTTACTGCCAATTACACCTGCAGTGACGGTTTCTTCTTCACCACTGGGGCGAACTGGATAGTTAGCACATGCACACATGTAGAAGATTGGACACCCCTCGAGGAAAAATGTAAAGGTAGGCTGATTTGGTGGATAAATGTATTGACATTCTGATACAGTACAGAATGTTGGTTCATTGATAGTAGGTGACAGTACTGTGGATTTAATAGACGTTAGATATACATCAGTTTAAAAAGTTTACATTTAGGATGTATTTGCAAGTGTCTATTGAATTTTCATGTACAGTAGTCCAACCCTTTACCGGACCCTCTGACGAGTGGACACCTGCTATGTCGGGACACTATCTCAATGTACGAACTGTTCTACCATGTTAATGTCCCTCTGATGAGGGGACACCTGGTGGATGCGGACAGCGGACAAGATATTTTGGTTTTCATTCCCTGCTAAGGCGGACATCAAGCATTAATTAACAAAAAATCAGTCGAAATATTTTATTTACAAAATGGCGGCAGACGGAGCAGCAAATCTCCGTGTTTTCAATTAACCAAACGCAAACAAACTCTACCTAATTTACCCAACTGGGAGTGAATAACTGATTTTATTTCTGGCTGGCAATTGTTTTTCTGTGTCACCGGACAATGGGAATGCCTCTTAACTAATTGCAATCGAGTCTGCAAGCTGAGCTAATGCTCACAGACACCAGCAGCGCCGACAAGAAACTGAACAAAATCACATCTTACTTAGATAACTGAGCATTGAAAGCAGTCTAATAAATACCTATGTGCAATGCATACCCCTTGCCTGTCGTTGAAATTGCTTATAAGCTTTATTGGAGCTCCGGCGAACAGCTTCGATACCCTATTATCGCCCATCGCGTACGTTCCAATCTTGTAGAACGAAGTGCAATCCATTCACATCTTTACAAATAATGTCCATCCACGCATCTACACTACATCTGTATGTTTTTAAATGTATGTACTTTTTGGCTAAGCATTATTATTTGAGTATATTAGACATATAAATGAAAAACACATTCTTGTTACTATTAACAGACGAAAGCATGCTGATTTAAATATCTCCCATCATGCCTTTGTCACCATGGCTTAGTTTGGCTCACAAAAAATAAATGCCATATGTTCAAGTGTAAAGATTATGTTGTGTAATAAAATATCACATAGATGCTGCTGCTTTTCATGCTTACCGGGTACTGAACATTATTTATTGATCTATACCCATGTCTTCTTTTTAAAACAACAAACTGGAACATACATTTTTATATGAGATTAACATGGATATTTTTATATTTGGGGTATTAAGACTGGTAAATAAAACATTTTTGTTAATGTCTATTCTTTCCTTTTTTAACATTCTTCACATTTATGGTTAACAACTTCTCTGCCATAAAAGGTGCGCATAATTAGGGTCTAGAACCAAAAACAGCGACTCAAAAATTCTGTCCCTCTCATGAGGGGATACCTGCAATGTAGGGACACTTGCTTGGATACAGGAGTGTCCGCTAAAGAGAGGGACTACTGTAAATGAAAGTAAGACCGTCCATTGTATGTGTGGAATGCAATGAAAATTTCTCAGCCACTTGGATAAATGTTGTCTTTTCAGCCAAAAGGTCTCGTCTCTACACTTTGCTGATTGCCACAACTGAAGGCATCTATAAAGTTCCAGTGAATGGCACAGTGATACCTCCAGTGTATGGTACACAAACAAAGCTGACTGAAGGTAAGCTGCAGCCAAAACGACAAAAGCCATGTCATGAATACAGCAGGTATGTTAAGAATCTGATAATACAAATTGGAGTTCAATATTTAGGAGTTTAGTATCTAACTTGTATACTTAGTTCGTGCTGATTCACCTAACAATGAGATGTTAATTAAAATAAATTAATAATCCAATAAAATTAAAAGTAAACCAAATTTCTTAACACAAATGTCAATAAATTACCACATAAAGTTCTCTAAGACAGTATTTATCAATCTAAATCCTGTTATTTACTGCAATACTTATGGTTAACGACATGTCTTTGTTCCAACCATGTCCACATTGTGCCAACTGACTTTGATTTAAATGACGTACAATCCTATATCAACAATTATTCTTAATGTGCTCCTGTAGCAAACTTGCTCTGGTTTCTGCCATTATATATTATTATGGTTGCGCACAAGCATTGAACCTTTGATGGAATAAATAATGTGTTTGGTGAAAATGGCTGACAAAGATTGCATGATATAATACTTGATATTGGCATGCTTGATCTATAAATAAAAGTAATTTAGGGTATTTTAGCTGTATGTAATTGTTATAAAAGTGAAAATATTTGATACCAAACAAACAAAGCTATTGTACTCTGGCAGAATACCACTTTTTAAGCCACCATTTCACCTGATGTGTCTGGTTTGAAAGGTTGTAATTTAAAATAATTTGATTATATCTTATTATTATCAGATCTCTAAGGGTATGTTTTGTTTAGAAGCCAAGTCTGAAGACCTAATAAAAATGCAGCCAGAAATGTTGAGACAATTCAGCAGTTTTTTCGTGTGTCACGTGCACTGTAATTCATTCTTTGTGGCAGAAACAAACAGCAAGGTTGTTTAAACAAGAACAGTATGTGGGAATTATTGATCTGACAATGTAACCCTTATTAAAACAAGATAAATGTAATAGTGTTTGACAAATATGCATCACATGATAAATAATTCATGACGGGCCTCACAGACCATGGGTTTAGGGCCCTTGGTGACCCCTTGGGAGAGACAGACCTGTTACGTTTCCGAAATGACAAAATGGGAGATTTGTGCATGAATAAAATCGAGCTATAAAGTATCAATACTATCGCACGGCAGTAAGTTAGTATTATACTAATAAATTATATTTCTACCACTAGATATGTAGTTACTAGTAACAATTTTATTATCTTGGTTAAAATAAATAGTATTCTTATTGTATAAAAATAAAATGTTATGTATTTTAATAGTAATATGTTGTAAAGACCTACAAACAATTATGGATGTGGCGCTATCTCAAATAAAATGTATTATTATTAAACTTATAATTTCCTGCAGGTCAACGTGATGATAATAATTAATTATTCTAATATTTATAATTAAGCTGTTTTGACAATATTTTACTGCATTCGAGTGTGTGAATGCAGTAAGTAATGATTATAAATATCCGTTCGCACAAACACCCTGTCTAATTGCATTTTTATAAAGTTAATTTATATAGCAATTTTATCATAATTGCGGAGTGGTGTGTAGCTGCCACTGAAAATGTTTAATTGTTGGTGAGATATGCATGTTTGTTTCGTGAATTGTCTTCATTAGAGGAATGCCAATGTATCTTTTGGTAACGTAGTTGTCTGTATATGTATGTAAGATATGTGAGCAGATGTTTGGCAGCTGTAACTGATCGTTTTCATGGTTAGATCAGAAAGTGTAACATCACTGTTCGCTTGAGATGCTTGATCGAGATTCACATGTTGGGATGTTGGCGAATGGTGAATCGCATCATATTTGCCCTAAGCGGCAACACTAAAATAGTAGTTGCATATGAGGCAAAATGCATGTGACAATTCTCTGTCTCTTCTACTTATCCAGTGCAGATCTGTGACCCATGCCTGGAGAAATTTTGCAGCATATCTCTTGTTCGAACGAGATGCTGCTGGCAATTCGCTGTTTTGAGACCACGTGGTAGTTCCCATCCAATTAAAATGCTCTTCCGTTTTATCGGTAAAAATAAAGTGTAACAAATCGATTGTAACCAAAATAAATTAGCAATTTGGGATGCTTCAGTTAAGACGTAAATCGTGAATAAATCTATTTATAAAACGGGGCATGTAATCTTCAATGTAGGAGGTGAAAAAATTATGAGACTGGAGGACAGTTGATAACTGGAGATTTTGTCTCACGTGTGGTAGAACAGGAGATGGGTGCTAAAAGTGGCAGGTTCCCGTGTTAAGTGGGAGACTTAACATGTCTCCTTGGGACCAGTTAGGAATCCAGTGCACATAATCTGCAATGTGCAGTTACTTCAACAACCTTGAAATGAATGAAATCAGTGTGTACATTTCATGTTACAGGTACTCAGCTTGAAACCATTGCAGTTGATGATGTCCGTGGATACATCTACTGGAGTAAAGTTAAGAATATATACCGCACTGCAGTTAGTGACCCTAAGTGCAATGGAAATCCATTTACTGTCGCCGGTAAGTGATATAAAACATATTTCACAAATAGTCTGGTACGTTGTGAGCAATGCTGTGCATCATGTAACATGGTTAAATTCATATGCACCTGCTAGTGCCAGAGTATGCCACCAGGGAATGCAGCTAGGTTAAATTACACCTGCTGTAATAGGTAACAGTATATCGACATCCCATTATTGTTACTGCCACATAAAATATTGTTTGAGCCACTGCATACCACAAATGTTTTAGGTTACATTACACTTATAATTTGGGTCTATTAGGCTGGCTTAATTAATAAGATTTTAGAAGATTTAACAAGAGAATTAACTCTTGATGGCAGATGGACAAGGACATATTTTAGTTATCAATAGTCCAACCTTTATTTTTGTGTAACCTGCCCTTTTCATCAAGGTGGTATGTAGACTTTATTTTTAGACATTCGTGCTACTAGCACCCACCTATCAGTAGATAATCTGTTACATTAATTTACTGTCCTATCTAATCTACTCCTTTATGTAATTTCAACTGCTGTAGTCCTTCTATCTGTCTTAGCTGAATACAAATAATTCTATTGATATTTTCTTAACCATTCAATGTCTTGAACACTTCTGATTTACTCTCAATGGTCTGGTGTAAAATATTCTTTTAGGCGTATTTCATAATTAAAAACCCTCAGCTTTGGCATACGTTTACCAGGTAGTTGCTCTCTTCTACTCTTTCTAGTGTACATGTATCCATGTCCTTGCAATATGGCCATCACGTTTGTATACAGTATTCTAAATGGGACCTAACTGTTGTTTTGTTCAGGTGTATTATTAGTTCTTTTTCTTATGCCATACTTCATCTAATTAATCCAAGGATTTAATTGATGCTGCAATTCAGCACTGCTGTGAAACCGTACCATGTCTAAAGGTTAACCCCAGGTGAGTGCAAGGTGAGGTTTGATTGTACAGGTAACTGTAATGGGTGTGAAATTCAGGTATTAGGTGGGCTAATAGAGGTACAGTCACGCCTCATTATACCGCGATGCTCGGGAGCCACGAAATGGAACCGCGTTATAAACGGGGCGCGTTATTCATGTTCTGGTGTCACCATAGTCCGTCAGGTGGCGCCACAGTCAAACACACAATAGTACCCGACAACCCCCGCGCCAACGTGTCATAAGATGCGAGTCGATGTGTTGTATTGATTTTAGAATGTGATAAGTTATTCAATGCTAAACTGAATAAAACACATGTATGTAGTGTTTTGGATTGTTAATCGTCAATTACGTGCTACAGGGTTATCTACGGTAATTCTACAGACCAAGATATATTGTATGCAAATCCAGAGCCCCGACGACTACAATCACAGCTTCGCCGAAGCTGTGCCTGTGATTCAACTGATTGTAGTCGTCGGGAGGGCGATGCGGTCTGCTATTAAGGGTACCAACTACTCGAGAACAGCTATGTGCCATATTTATGTTAATACTCAATATATCTCAACCAAATTTGGCATACACGTTCGTTATGTGAACAGCACTTAGTGTGTAAAATTTGAACTCATTAGCATATGTGTTGCCATAGCAACCGACATTTTAAAATTACACAGAGGGGTGAATTAAAAAAAATTATTCTGAGTCAATGGTTTCATGTGGATTCATGAAACTGCTCAAATTCATTAGCTAGAATGTCCCTTCATACAATAAGGTGGTTTGAGCTTGAAAGATCTAATGTGTTCTATGCTTGTAAAATGATTTTTCAGAAATAACGTTTTTTGGACGTTGGTCAACTGTAATGTTTCATATCTGACAACTCCATGTAGTCAGCTGCAATGGTCAAATGAGTCTTATTGTGTGTGTCACTAACATGTGAACAGATGGAACAAATTTCAGATGTCTATCTTTCATAGTTTTTTGGGAATAATTATTTGAAATTTCACAAATGTGCAAAAACGTGATTTTGAGAAAATGACAAAAAACGACAGCATGTCATATAATATTGACAGCACACCTAGAAACCACTAATAACCATTAACTAAATCATTTATAAGTGTCTGCATAATGAACATGACTACCAAGCATCAGATTCATATAGGAACAACATTTTATTATTGTGCCAACCTTATTTATAAGTGTGTTTTTGACCCAAAATGCGTGACGAATTGTTAACGTTTTGCCGGTCGACGCCATTTGCTTTCTCATCCTGCAGCTGCCGGAAACGGCGCTGATTGGGCGATGATGCGATCATTGGTGCGCCGGGCGCGTTCATTGGATTAGATATTTACGCGATATTATAATGAGCCATGGATCGCGTAACAAATCCTTATATGGCAGTAGAGGTCGCATACATTTTCCCGAAATAGATGCATATAATTATATTCTAGAACTCCCAGAACACCACATCCGGTTATGTGTAAACTTCCGGACAAGACGGTTACAAACATGGCGGATTTACTAGGCGGCGTGTCTCTGGACTCGAACGTTCTTTTTAGTCATTCCCGGACATTTAAAAATGGCTACCACGGTGGATTTTGCTTCTTGAAGAATGAGGGGCATGTTATAAATGATGTTTTTATTGGTATTCATTCTTGAAATATTGAAATATGCTCTTGCACAGAGCTGTATAAGATACCAATGCATCTGAAAATGACATGATCTGAAAACCGTATTTTTTTTATTTCTCGACCCGCTGGTCTCCTTAAGAGTAAAATGCTGACACTATGTTGTAATGTATTAACTTGTAAATGTTATATCCTAATGAATGTTGAATTGAATAAAACATGTACCGTTCAACTCCTACGATGCAACAACGGCGGTGCGCAGGATGCGTATCTACAACTACGGCCTACGCCTACGGCTAGTGGCCTTGATTGCAATTTACAGCTCGCCGCGGCCGAAGCAAATACGACAATACGACTGATGTCCCCGCAGCTGCAAAACCTGTTTCTAGGGCCTAGTCTGCATTTATTGATCGTTGAAATTGCATCTATAGTTCAAAGGGACAAACAAGAGGACATAAAACAAGTGTGACAGTTATTACAACGTGCCATAAATTGTACTTCAGTATAGATCAGTGCAGTGTTCACCCTGGGGCCGGCCAAACACCGCGTCATCTTCCCGCCAAAGCAGAAGTAAACAACAAGATGGCGGACATTCGTCTCGACGAACTTTCCAGATCCTAACGTTTCTTCGGAATATCTCAAGTTACCGCGACTATGTTTCAACAAAACAACTGCCAGTAATCAAGAATTATACTAGTTCAAATAGTTTGAACAACTTTGGATGCTTTTTGATGTGATAATTCGACCATTTGTCAGCGGGTTTGCGGCGGTGGTGAATGTAGCAGCAATCGGCCGGCCTAAAATGGCCCGCTGCGATTTCGAAAAAAAATCGTCAAAATAAAGGTTCTCAACGGATTGGATTCATATTTATTTTATTTGGCAGCTAATATGTATGGCTACGTTTGTCTCGCTTGAAGTAGGAAATGTGTCCGTTCAGTAATTAGTTAGGAACGGGATAGTGCGTTTATTTTTTTGATTTTTTTGGATGACGTTCAGCTAATAATATCACCATGATTATCCGACATAATATAGATGGTATCATTTTATTATAATAAAGAATTCATTTGGCAGTAAAATGATATATAATTCATATATTTATGATAAGTATTTGCAGAGTTATGATTTTTATTGTAACAGTATGAAAACACAATTTTCGCTGGCCGGTCGCAGGGACCTTCTTGGACGAAATAATAACTGGATCGCGTAGCGCCATTTTCTCCCTGGCGGGAAAACATAAAAACATATCTCCCCTGGCGGCAGAAATTCGGGGTCCACGACCGATCGCGTTACAAGCGATTCGCGTTATAGCAAGTCGCGTTATTGCGAGGCGTGACTGTATATAAATTAGATTTGATAGAACTTGATAACATTAATGTACTAATTGTTTTAAGAGATGTATTTAATAATGTTTACTTAATCAAATATCTATGCACACTATGCAGTGTCTTTTTTTTGCAAGATTTGTGTCTATTCCCTGTTTTCATTTTAAAATCCATGACTTTTTATATTTTTGGCGGGTAAATAAATTGTGCATTAAAGGAACATGCAACCCAAAAAATAAAAATTGCTTAAACCATTAAACAATGTTAATTGAATCATATCCCATATTTTGTAATTTTTTCTGAAATTATTTATTAGGTTTTAAGGATAATTAGTGAACCTCCCTGGAGGCTGACATTTTGGACATTTCGCCTGTGGGTGTGTGACGTCACACCTCCACCACCGCTAGCGCCTCGGGTGGGCAAAACAAAACGAATTCTTCACGTACCCACTGAGTCTGAGATCTATCCATCCATTTAATTACAGTTACAGAGCGTTAGCTAACAAAAACGGCGTCCCTTATAATATAAATATTCATAGAATAGGTTAATAGAATAGGATAAAGAATAATGCTGCTCAAGTAGAGACTGAAACAAAGCGTCAAAGGCAGTCGCGCAATCCATTTTGGACTTGGTTGGTTCGACGGAGCTTAATAACTTTTATTATCGCCCACTTTCACATGTAAACAAATCGTTTATCCAACTAATTATTCCAGTCGACCGGCGCGCAATGAATGTTTTACCAATCATTGATTTTTATTATTATAAAGGAAATACATTAAATGATATTCTAGCACCCCTTTTATAGTATTTGTCTACATTATGTTCGTCCCTTTTGCGAGACCGTTCTTCCCTTGCAACACCGACCCTTCGGCCGCGGACTTCGTTTTGCCCACAAATTCAGTGGGGACAGTAGCTTCGTTCAACAGTTGTCTTTCACCCAATCCCGGCAACCTGTGTTCCAGATAAACGGTGACATGGTCCTGGCAAACCATTTTCCGGTTGAAATTGAATTATTCGACAGTATGACCCGGACCGTTTTTAAATCTGCACAAATTATTACACTTATCTACACAGTTAAATCGCACATTTTCAGTGTTATTGTTCTTATTGTTCTTCTAACTTCACTTTCATCTTCATGCACCTTTACCATTGCGCACCGCACAAACTCCTATGTTAGACCCAGAAGGGGCTGTATGGAGTATACGAACGAAGAACGGAGAACCTATATTGTGGAGCCATTTCATCGCCAACTCGCGCTTCGTAGAGAATTTATTGGCATTTGGAAAAATCTCTTTCCTTTCACCGACTCTTCTCCTGCCTTCTTTTGACATCCGCATGCTTGACATTCAAGCATTTCATTATCACAAGACTCATAAAACCACTATATTCATGTCGCTATATATGCTAGTGTTTACATGTTGCGCACCGCCTATAATCGCCGAGAGTTGTGGACAGCCTACGTTACATTCACGCATTCTCTCGCGTTGCTTTTCGTGAGTTCCCCGTGAAATGTGCAAAAATGTCAGCGCCCATGGTTAGTGAAAATGTACGTTTCAAGATTAATTTTATAATTTATAACATTCTTACAAAATTAAAAAAAAAATACATGTGTTACAATATTCTATCATGAATAGTATGTGGGAATTGGGAGGATTTTAATGCATTTTCAACACTATGGTTGCATGTTCCTTTAAATAAAGAAGTGATATTGGGAAGAAGGTTTCTATCCACTTGCAAAATCATTTAACTTTAACCCACATGTATATCTGAATTTGTATTATATTTCTCATTCTCATTTCTTCTATAATGTTCTGTCAGACTGGGTCTCCGACAAGTGTCCGTGAGCATGTACAAGTGTCCATGATCCTCTTGTTCTGGTGTATTCGATTTTCGTGTTGGTGTCTAGCTGTCGTATAGGTCATGTGTTGGTTTCTCCAATGTGTGATGTGTTGCACACATGGTGCAGTTTACAGATGTGTCAATGCATTACTTGGTCTTCACCGGACAGATGATAAAACCTGTCTTTGCTTTATACCTGCGATGTCGCTTCTTTATATCTTTATCTCCTTGTGAAACATGGTGGCCTTTACATTTAACATGTACAATTGGTATATCATAGTTGTGTATTTATTAAGAGACACAAGATAAAATATGCTATTTTATTATATACATATCAACTTTGACCTTGGTGACAGGAGTCCACTGTGCTTGATACGTTAGTCACATGTTGCAGAGTACCATTTAGTTTGCAGTGATATATGAGAATGGTCATGTTTCTTTCTTGTAGATTACGCCGTGCATGGACTAGCTGCTGACACAGCAACTGGCTCTATCTACTACAGTGTTCAAACACAAGTGATCAGATTCACAAATAACAAGACCATTGTCTTTGATGGCGGTGATGACATTAAAGGCATTGCTGTTGATCCTGCTAACAGGTAACACATATTTAGACCATGTCATGTTTTCTATATTGAGTGAATCAGTTTGCAGGTTACCAGCATTACCACATGTTCTGTGACCGTTGCCACTCTGAGACAGGAATTATTAAAACAATTATGAAATACCATTCATTGTATACAACTTATAGAGTATAAGTTGGATCATTCACCACCAGAGTGTATGTGTTGGACTGTTCACTCACCAGAGTGAATGTGTTGGACTATTCACCCACCAGAATGTATGTGTTGGACTATTCACCCACCAGTGTGTGTGTGTTGGACTATTCACCCACCAGTGTGTATATGTTGGACTGTTCACCCACCAGTGTGTATATGTTGAACTGTTCACCCACCAGTGTGTATATGTTGGACTGTTCACCCACCAGTGTGTATATGTTGGACTGTTCACTCACCAGTGTGTATATGTTGGACTGTTCACTCACCAGTGTGTATATGTTGGACTGTTCACCCACCAGTGTGTATATGTTGGACTGTTCACCCACCAGTGTGTATATGTTGGACTGTTCACCCACCAGTGTGTGTGTGTTGGACTATTCACCCACCAGTGTGTATATGTTGGACTGTTCACCCACCAGTGTGTGTGTGTTGGACTATTCACCCACCAGTGTGTATATGTTGGACTGTTCACCCACCAGTGTGTGTGTGTTGGACTATTCACCCACCAGTGTGTGTGTGTTGAACTGTTCACCCACCAGTGTGTGTGTGTTGGACTGTTCACCCACCAGTGTGTGTGTGTTGGACTGTTCACCCACCAGTGTGTATATGTTGGACTGTTCACCCACCAGTGTGTGTGTGTTGAACTGTTCACCCACCAGTGTGTGTGTGTTGGACTGTTCACCCACCAGTGTGTGTGTGTTGGACTGTTCACCCACCAGTGTGTATATGTTGGACTGTTCACCCACCAGTGTGTGTGTGTTGGACTGTTCACCCACCAGTGTGTGTGTGTTGGACTGTTCACCCACCAGTGTGTATATGTTGGACTGTTCACCCACCAGTGTGTGTGTGTTGGACTATTCACCCACCAGTGTGTATATGTTGGACTGTTCACCCACCAGTGTGTGTGTGTTGGACTATTCACCCACCAGTGTGTGTGTGTTGAACTGTTCACCCACCAGTGTGTGTGTGTTGGACTGTTCACCCACCAGTGTGTGTGTGTTGGACTGTTCACCCACCAGTGTGTATATGTTGGACTGTTCACCCACCAGTGTGTGTGTGTTGGACTATTCACCCACCAGTGTGTATATGTTGGACTGTTCACCCACCAGTGTGTGTGTGTTGGACTATTCACCCACCAGTGTGTGTGTGTTGAACTGTTCACCCACCAGTGTGTGTTGGACTGTTCACCCACCAGTGTGTATATGTTGGACTGTTCACCCACCAGTGTGTGTGTGTTGGACTATTCACCCACCAGTGTGTGTGTGTTGAACTGTTCACCCACCAGTGTGTGTTGGACTGTTCACCCACCAGTGTGTATATGTTGGACTGTTCACCCACCAGTGTGTATATGTTGGACTGTTCACCCACCAGTGTGTGTGTGTTGGAATGTTTACCCACCAGTGTGTATATGTTGGACTATTCACCCACCAGTGTGTGTGTGTTGGACTATTCACCCACCAGTGTGTGTGTGTTGGAATGTTTACCCACCGGTGTGTGTTGGAATGTTTACCCACCGGTGTGTGTTGGAATGTTTACCCACCGGTGTGTGTTGGAATGTTTACCCACCGGTGTGTGTTGGAATGTTTACCCAGCAGAGTGTATGCCATGTTATTTTACCCTACATTATATTACCCTATAACACGCATGTCTTTTACATAGATGAAGCCATGCACAAATAAATATATTTTCAGGTGTGAACGCAGGCTTTAAGATGCTAAAAATATAAATATAAGCAATGGTGTTACAATAATGTGAGTTTAAATAATGTGATATATGATATTCAGTATCAGTTAAAAATCTGCAGTGGTAAAAAATTGTCAAAAATTATGAAAAGTGGTACATGGATGTCTGACTTGACAGATTTAATAATCAATCGCTCCTTCCATGCGTGCATTTGACTTTGCTACATTGGGTGTTACAGTTTTGGCAAAGTACATAGTTTTGAAATTTTTAGCACCGATTCCGCACCGATGGAGGATAATTTTGCAATGTTTGTCCACTGCTGACTTCTGGCTAGTGTGATGATTGTCAATGTTAGCACCATTCAAATGCTTGACATGGTGGTTACCTGGTGTTACGCAAACATGAGTGGTAACACTGCCACTAGTAGCTGCTGTCCTGTCACATACCTGGTTCTGTCAATCAACCAGACATTTTGGTAAATGTGGTGTGATCTTTGCATATGTTGTCTGTCTTAGATGTGCATGCGTGATATATATGCATTTTGTACATTCATCCACACCTTGAGTGTATTAAGCCTTAAGTGAAATTATTAGAGACCCACCCATGACACTTGAATTCACACACTGTGCATCTGCTGGGGTTTCTGTGGCAGGTGTTGTAGTATTCACTGTTCAGAGTATGTGCCTATGATCTAGGCATAAAGATGAGAGCATAACATTTGTTCAGTTTTTCCTGGACTTTTTAGTTTTGTGACGTGTTTTGGTGAGGTTTGTTAACCATATGTGGTATTATGTGTATAATAACATTATATAAAATTATCGTTACTGTTTCATGCATGTTGTTTCTGCAGACTGCTGTTCTTCTGTGATGTCAATGGCTTTAGTAGCAACATTTATAAAGTTGATCTGGAAAGTGGTCAATCTGTCAACATTTTGAAAGGCATTTCCCAACCATACGGGATCACCATCGACCACTTGAATACACGTGTCTGCTGGAGTAGTACCCATTGTAAGTATAAATTTATAAATTGAAATCCTAATTTATCACATTTTGTTTAAAATTGTACCTAATTATAATATATGGATAATTACCCATACACATTACAGTACTATCAAGATAAACTGGTTAGCCTGGCATGATTGATTATTCATGTATATATTAATTATTTTCTAACATAATTATTATGAACATGGCGTTATGTGACACTGATAATATAAATGTGATTAATAAGTGGACTTGTTATATATCATATAAGATCTAAGCACTAGTAAGTAATAAATTACAATGTGTAAAATGTCGGTGGCCTTCTTTAAGGAGCTTCATCAGGTTGAACATAGATAATGGCAATGGTAAGAAAAGGCTTAGTGGCCTGTGGAAAGCCTTTTAATCAATAATTGCAGTCCTGTTTACACAGGTTATTCTTAAATGTCTTGCATTCAATTTGTCAACACTCTCCAGTCGCACACATCTGTAATATTATTTGGAAATTCCAGGCAAGCAAATCTTGGTTTTTTAAGTTGTATATATGTGACCCAACACAGCAAAATCAGGAATAAGTAGGAAAATCACTTTTCCAAACACAAATGTCTAGCTGTATTGTTCGCCAAGTTATTGTTTTATAAAGAGAAGGTGTACCAAGTCATTTTATGAAAAACGATTCCGAGAAAAACAGCTTTAAAGTTTAATGAAGTATTTTAATACATTTGCAACATAAGACAGCTCACAGGAATGTGACATTTGGCCTGGTTGTTGACCACCTCAATGTGCACAGTGTGGTGAAAGTTCACATTTGCAGCTCTTATAGTTCCAGGGATATCCCTTTCGAACATTCTGCACCAAATCGAAAAAATCGGCAGTAAAATGTTCACATAACCGAGCCATGTGTTTTGTCTGTTTATGACACAGCACGACACAGTCATTGCTTCTTTTGTCATTTTTGTGATGTGCCAATGGCAGCAGCCACTTCACGTGATGGGCAGACTGTTGCAGCAGTAGACTGGTGCAGCTTCGGATGTGTCGGCTCTGTTCTGGACAGTTGATGTCCACAGAATTAATTGATCTTGTCAAACAAACGCTGTTGGTGAATGTTGAGGCCTGGGTGGTGGTACTGGTCTATGGTACTGTAGGCAGAGCAGCAAATGGGTAGACTCCTCGCCTGTGCTGCAAATCGAACCGCTCTTTGTCATCGGATGGCTGCTTCCTGGCGAACACGACACTGGGTTCTTCAGACGTAAACCTGACAAAAAACAAACATAATGGTCTTAACTTCCCATATACAAAACATAATTTTAATCCTGCAAAAGGTTTATGTAATAACTGACCATTATTTCAAACTAGAGACATGGACAGTTGACCATTAAATCAGATGACATACACATAGTGAGCCGAGCAGCTATGTAAATAAGCAGGCTAACAGCATAATTGACGAATGGATCATTACATTTTAGAGTCAGCTCTGAATCTTATAAACCTTCCATCCCATTCCTTACATGCACTAAAGCAGTAAATCAAAATGTCTTCTTTCTTTCTTTCCTGTTGCCAAAATTTACTCCCCTAATATTAAAAATATTCTACCTAATAAATGTGATCATTAATTTCATAAAGATCTACGATAATAACAAGTAGGTATAAATAAAATAAGCTAAAAACATAATTCTAAATGAATTACTAGTATATTACCATAGTAGTACATTACCAGTGACATTGATACTCTCACACTCACAGCAAAGCCACGGGACAACAGTGTGAGTCATGGCATATTATTGTTAGAGAGTTCAATGTGACAGTGAGTGAAGCTGACCCTGTCATCACAGCAAAACAGTCAACAGAGCTGGTATAACTTACCCTCAGTCTGGCTGTCATCTCATTTGCGTTCGTTCAGGCTGTCAACAATTTCCCAATCCATGAATTGTTGACAGCAGGGTCCATCATCAAAACACCTACAACCGCAGATGAATCCACGAATGTGTTCAAGTTCTTGGTCTACATCTACATTTTCAGCAGCGTTGGCGTTGCGATCCATGATCGTAGCTGTCAATGTCAGCTGTCAATTGGTATTGGTCTTCCTCGCCACTTTTGCACTCAGTGCCAAAACGACACTCCCTGCTTCCCTGACGTGTACGAATCCAGTAAATTCTCCATCCGATATGCGCCCAATAGTTGTGTCAAAGTCACAAAGATTCATTGTCAAACACTCCGTGCAGATTTTGCCATCGCGGCATCGGCGGCCATAGCTGAATGCTAGGTCGATCGATGTGAATATCGCGCTGCTGTGCAACATCCACACTGTTGTTGAGTCTATAACTGCATAGGCTAAAACCTACGAAACTAACAACTAAAACTGCGGCATTGACAACTTAATAATATATTAGAATTCGCAGATGCTATACAAAAACGATGTCCGGTGAACCCGATGTTGAACCAAAACAATCATGGCTTCGCGTGGCTTTAAAGGTCAGCCGCCGGGGCCGTCAATCAGCGGGGCACATTATATCACGTGATTACGCCAAAGTGCTGTTGTTTACGTTTTATCCCCGTTTTCAAGCCTTCTAATTGGCTTTATACTGACATGTGACAAATTTCGCACGTGGGAATACATCCCGTAATAGTTCAGCTTCAAAACGATACTAATATGGCGGGGGTAAGCAGGATGTACGGCCGATATGACGCGTCTGAATTACGCACATTTTTCGTTGTTTGTGCTCACTGCGTTCGATATAGCTCTTCCAAATATCTCTTATTTGCAATGTTATAACTCGTTTTATGATATCACAATAGCATGACAATAATCTACGATAACTAGACTAACCAAATTCACCAAAATCTGAAAATCGACTTTTCCAGCCAAAAACGCCATTCACGCACTTCGAAGCTGAATTGCCGACTTCGGCGATTCCGACTTATTCCTGATTTTGCCATGCTGGGTCACATATGGCAGTTGTGAAGTGGTCACCATAACTAACTGAACAGTGATTGCCTCATTGACTGCATAAATGGCTGTTATGTTAATATGTGTTTATGGCTTTTTCCAGACGATGGAAAATTAGAGTGTGCAGATTACAATGGTGACAGTCGTGGCAATGTTGATAGCACCAGTGCTCAAAATATCCACATCAGTGATGACACTTTGTTCTACATAAAAGACAGCAGGTAAACACAAACCATTCCGCTGTACATTGGTAAGTGAAGTAAATTTCTTATAACTTATATGATGAGAATGATGCGAGAAATTAAACAACCCATTTACAAGATTATGTGAGTATAGCTAAATGGGAGGGAAGGTTGAGGAGGGTGGGAGCGAGGGAGAGTGGAAGAGTGGGAGGGAGGGAGAGAACAGTAATTATTTTCAACCAATCTCAAATTTATAAAGTTTTGCATATGGCTGTATGTATGGTCACTTTAACTGGGTTTTATCATGTGGTCTCAGCAAATAGAATTACTTGGTGTAGCAAATGGAAGCATAAACACATAGGAATCATAGTAAATATATTGTTCATGGCTCCAAGAATGGTTTATTTTAGTATGATTTACTTACTTTGGAGCATTTTTGTCGAAGCGAGTACGACGTTTCGACCCGTCGACTACGGGCCTTGATCACGTACTGATGTCACGTGTGTTGCCTCAGATTTCGGCGGGATACCTGGCTATACTATACGGGATATACTCACCCGCCTTGTGGGTAAGAACTGTCACAGCATCAAGAACACCAAGGAGCTAGTTGACAAGTTAAGAGACCTGGAAATACCAACCCGCCCGGAAACTGGTGTCACAGCACTCTTCACCAGTGTTCCGGTGGATAGGGCACTAGAAGTCATCACAGAGAGACTACATGCAGATGACACCCTAACCAGCCGCACGGAAATGACAATCCCTCAGATAGTTGAGCTCGACTTCTGCCTGAATACGACCTACTTCATATACGATGGGACATACTACCAGCACACACATGGTGCAGCTATGGGATCACCCATATCTCCCCTAGTAGCTAACTGCTACATGGAACAGTTTGAGAAAGTAGCCATCTCTACAGCACCACACCCCCATCACTGTGGCTACGATACGTGGACGACACATTCACCGTACTCCACGAATACGACGTGGAAGAGTTCACTGAACAAATAAACAGCATTGATCCACACATCAAATTCACTATCGAACCTGAGAAGGACAGCAAGCTTCCCTTCCTGGATCTATGCACCCATATTCTGGATGATGGATCCACGAAGATAACCATCTACCGGAAGCCGACGCACACGGACCAGTACCTCAACTTTAAGTCACATCAACCTCTAACACACAAACGATCAGTGGTACACACTCTCACCTACAGGGCACAGCAGTATGTCACCACAGCTGAAGACAGAAACTCAGAACTGGCACATATCCACAAAGCCCTGAGAGCCAACGGATACCCAGAGTGGGCACTTGCATCTCCACCATCCAGTGCAAAAAGACCACCTAACACGAACAACAACCCACGAAGATCTATGTTGGGACTACCATACGTGGCAGGACTATCAGAACAGCTTGGCCGGATTTATAAGTCACACAACATACACATGTACCACAAGCCGGCGAACACCCTCCGCTCGATGATAGTACACCCCAAAGACAAAACACCCAAAGAACACCAATGTGGAACCATCTATAACATCACATGTGACATCGACAGCAGCCACACATACATAGGTGAAACTAAGAGAACACTCAGCCAGAGATTCAAAGAACACACAAACCTGGACAAACCAACAGGAGTAGGAGATCATTGCCGGGCCACAGGACACTCAGTGTCCATGAAGAACACTAACGTACTGACCCGTGAATCCAACTGGCACAAGAAAAAAGTGAAGGAGGCCATATACATCAAACAGAGAGCCCCTACCATGAACAGAGATCAGGGATACCATCTGCCATCTACAATCAAATCATCCCGCCGAAATCTGAGGCAACACACGTGACATCAGTACGTGATCAAGGCCCGTAGTCGACGGGTCGAAACGTCGTACTCGCTTCGACAAAAATGCTCCAAAGTAAGTAAATCATACTAAAATAAAACATAGAAATCAGTTAGGAAATTTAGTGGAATTCCACTCACCACATAATGCTAGTTAAAATGTGTCATGACTTATATTCATTACTTCAAATACGCATACAAATAATTTGTTGATATATATATTGTGCTTACCAGATATAATACAGTCTTGTTTTTGTGCAAGAACATCTATTAATGATGTAATTCGTGAAAAATACGAAATGTTTTATGATTGGATAGGAGCGAGTCAAACCAAATGCAGCTCGAGAGTGCTGGGTAATGGCAGCGAGCAATGCGAAAGATGTCAAAGTTTTTGAAATATACTATGTTTCCATGCCCATTAAATTATGGTCGCATAACCTGTAAATGGTATATTCTTGTGTTTTGGCCAATTGTTCAAACGTTTCCAGGCCCATTTATTTATTAACCTTTGTACATAAGCACTTTAACTTTTAAAATGAAATTCAGTATTATATATTATAATTCTTTTTCAGGGTTCGTTCAGTTCAGCTAGATACAAGCCATGCTGCAGACAGTGGCCTTTTCAGCAATGCTATATGTAGGGACATAACTGTGATTCCGGGTGAGTGTCTTTTACCGGGAAGGTACAATTTGTCCAAACATTTACTGTATGGATAGTCGCTGCTTTAAACGGATTTTTGGGACACAAAATTCCTTTCGATTCTTTCGTGTCCCAGATTATGATGAAAAGGGATTCTTTGAGAATATAAATCTCAACTATACACACATTTTAATGAACGTAGCTATTTCATGTACCCCTATGCTTTCATTTAATTAAAATGACCTTTTATTAATCGCTAATGATCTTCATAATATATTGATGAAAACAATCTTTTTTGGCGTCCTAAATAATTTTGCATACGCAGAGTTTCAAGTTTGGTCTCGATCTGCCTATGTTTTCCATATATGGTCATTAGTGATTAATAAAACAATTCAAATAAAATAAACTCATAGAATTACCTGAAATATGTATGATAAAATATTAACAGGATTGCGTATATAACATTCACAAAAATCCATTTTATTATATAGGCAAGTGCAATGATCTTCAATGAAAATTACAGCATGATCTGCAACTATTAGAAATGGATGTATGCCAATCAAAAAGCACACCCCATAACAGTTTGACATTTGATTTGTTTATGCACCAAACATCAGTTCTATAACTTTATTAGTATGATGTATAGTTTATTGTGTACAGGCTTTGTTAAAAACAAAGCTTTGTTAAACCCATCCAATGTTTTGAAGGTCTGAGCGACATGCACGCTGTGTGAAGCTCCATATCTCACTGACCCACAAAATGCAACTTGCCGAGATCTTTGTTTTGTTGTAAAATCATACTTTGTTGGAAACCGCCTTGGCAAATCATGTATCAAAATATTGTAACTTTCTTCTAAGGTGAGCAATGTTATTTGATCAATTTATGATGGTTTTCAACCTGAATATACAAAAATTATTAAAATAAACTTTGATTTGAGTACATGTGACCTTCGAAAGCCAATATATTTTGTTGTTCCTTCAAATATTTTAATCCAATCACCTTAAGATTGATACCATTACATTTGCTTTTAAATTATTAATCTTGTGTGCAACAATTATTGCAACTTATTTGAAGACATGTCAACTTTTCGGAAGCAAATAGATCAGACCCTGTTTGGTACCAACTTTAGCAAATTGCAACGTGCGCGACACGACAGCCGCATCGATGGCATGTGTGGTTACAAAAAAATTCATACATATGTGAATTATTTGTTAACGTAATGATAACAATATATAACGATAACCAACGTTTACTATATCATAACCCAAAAATTTGTGAATACTTGCATACTGTGTGTGTTTATAATAAATGCTTCCCCCAAAATAATACCGCGACCTGCTGGTATGATGTCACACTCACACTTGGTTGCTGACATCTGGCTAATTATCTAGGTCAGATAATAGACTTGATTCACAGTGAGTAAACTAGGCAGAGGAGTGGTGTATTTGCAATAATTGTTTGAATGCTATTTAATGCAGTAAGATGGTTTTGGGTTGTGGTTGCAAGTGTTAATGATTACTTTAAAGGACAAACAAAGTTAACTTTTACGTGGCATACACCTAATAGAGTTAATATAAAGTAACAATTTCCACATATACTCAATTTTTTAACGCCAGCGGTTTACCAGAAAAATATTTATTAACACCCAGCCATCCAAATTCTATGCGCTACTCCATCTTAGACGAAGAATGACGTCACGACGGTGATCGAGGCGCTCTCCACGTAGATTCCCTGCATAGGGTTTGGTTGTTGTCATGAAATGGCTGCAACTCGGCAACGCGTGTAACATGCTGATGACGGTAAATATAAAATTGTCTATTATTGTTATCGCTGAAATCATCCCATCAACTGATGATACATGTTTACATCAAAGCATTTCTCCTCAAAATGGAACGAGCAAAGTGCCAAACAGTACGCCCGCAAATCACCAACGTGAATCCATTGCTTCAATACTACCGGTTGTCTCAACTATTATTGCAACCGTATGCCGAACACGAAGGCATAATTACTAAAGTTTACCATAGATTTAACCACAGATTTAGATATACGTCTATAAGCAGCTGCTAGATGTCACGCCAACTGAACGAACTGTCGAAGACTCGAAGTTGTTGACCCTTAACGACGTCGCCGGAAGCTGACCGAGATATAGAATGCCGCGCGCTGAATGGCCAAGCCAAATTAACCCTTCACCTATGGCGACGTCTAGACCATCGTGGATTTCGTTAGAATTTTATACTTTAAAGTCACATTCTGAGTAAACCGCTGACGTTAAAAAATTGAGTATATGTGGAAATTGTTACTTTGTATAAACTCTATTAGGTGTATGACACGAAGCCGTAGCCTTTTTTTGTCCTTTAAAGTTCCATTTGGGAGAAACTGTTTTACTTCCTTAATTCTTTGCAAACCTTTGCAATAAATAAAGTAGTTGGTTGACACTTTTTATAGGAAAAAAGAACAGCTGCATCAGCGTTTCCCCTGAGTAAAATTATATACGAGGTGGTAGGATGGGCTGAACAATCACTGAAGGCATGATGCGACATTGTGTGGTTCCGGGGCATGACCATCTAGAATTATTTTAAAAAACTACCTTCAAAGTGAAATATTCCAAATTTAGGTGGATGTTTCCCAGAAAAGTTGAGACAGTGTCTGATTGAACAGGTCTGCCATGGAAGTAAAGTGTAAAGCACTTTGAGTAATCCTGAGGATTAGATACTAGCTGCACTATATAAGAACTTACCTTTAAATAGAGAGGCAACAAATGCATAACTACAAGGTAAACATGTTTATAGCAAGAACTAGTACGAGGTGGCAGTTTTGGCACAATTAGAGTGAGGTGGCTTAGAAAAACAACAAGGTGGCCCACCTTGCACATCATATAGCAGGGAAACACTGTACACCATCTGAAAAGCTCACATGGTTTCAGTTCCTATTTATATGGTTATTCCAAAGTAATTTTCATCATCGGCATCACAAATGGTCAGAATGTTTTATTTGACTTTTTGTTGTGAGAAAGACAATGTTATTATGCAAGCAGTCAAATGTTGTGTATTGTGCACTGCATCAGGAGATCAAGATGAATTCAGATCTTTGGTGTTCTACAAGATCTTGTTTAGAGTCGTCACTGCTCATTCCGCTTCACTGTTGGCCAGCAGATGTCTCAGCAAGCTAGTTGTGTGTGGATAGTCATATGATTGAAGCAAATGACTTGGCATAAAACTGTGGTCCATTGCCACACGAAAAGCCATCTCTAATTCCATGAGTGGCAAACACCTCTTTCAATGCATCAGTGGTATGTGTTTGGACATCATACTGACCAGCTTTCTGTACACAACTCATCTGAAGTAGTAGCTGGTCAGACAAGTTGCTGGAATAATAATAATACCTAATCATACGAGTAGCTTTAGAAGCAACTGTTCCTATGAGTAGCTAGAAACCAGGAAGACAAGTAGCTAGTGTAGTAGCTAGTCAGACGAGTAGTAGGAGTAATAGCTGGTCAGATGAGTAGCTGAGTTAGCAGCTGGTCAGATGAGTAGCAGGAGTAACAGTTGGGCAGATAATAGTAGAAGTAGCAACTGGTCAGATGAGTAGCAGAAGTAGCAGCTGGTCCGACAAGTAGCTGGACTAGCAGGTGGTCAGACGAGTAGCAGCTGGTCAGATGAGTAGCTGGAGTAGCAGCTGGTCAGATGAGTAGCTGGAGTAGCAGCTGGTCAGAAGAGTAGCTGGAGTAGCAGCTGGTCAGAAGAGTAGCTGGAGTAGCAGCTGGTCAGATGAGTAGCAGAAGTAGCAGCTGGTCAGACAATTAGTTGGAGTAGCAGCTGGTCAGATGAGTAGTTGGAGTAGCAGCTGGTTAGATGAGTAGCTGGAGTAGCAGCTGGTCAGACGAGTAGCAGAAGTAGCAGCTGGTCAGACAATTAGTTGGAGTAGCAGCCGGTCAGATGAGTAGCTGGAGTAGCAGCTGGTCAGAAGAGTAGCTAAAGTAGCAGCTGGTCAGAGGAGTAGCTGGCATAGCAGCTGGTTAGATGAGTAGCTGGAGTAGCAGCTAGTCAGATAAGTAGCTATAGTAGCAGCTGGTCAGACAATTAGCCTGACTAGCAGGTGGTAAGACGAGTAGCAGCTGATCAGATGAGTAGCTGGAGTAGCAGCTGGTCAGAAGAGTAGCTGGAGTAGCAGCTGGTCAGATGAGTAGCTGGAGTAGCAGCTGGTCAGAAGAGTAGCTGGAATAGCAGCTGGTCAGATGAGTAGCTGGAGTAGCAGCTAGTCAGATGAGTAGCTGGAGTAGCAGCTGGTCAGAAGAGTAGCTGGAGTAGCAGCTGGTCAGACGAGTAGCAGAAGTAGCAGCTGGTCAGATGAGTAGCTGGAGTAGCAGCTGGTCAGAAGAGTAGCTGGAGTAGCAGCTGGGCAAATGAGTATCTGTAGCTGGAGTGGTAGCTGGGCAGATATGTAGCTGAATTAGTGAGTGGTCAAAAGCAGCTGGTCAGACGAGTAGCTGGAGTAGCAGCTGGTCAGATGAGTAGCTGGAGTAGCAGCTAGTCAGATGAGTAGCTGGAGTAGCAGCTGGTCAGACAAGTAGCTGTAGTAGCAGCTGGTCAGACAAGTAGCTGTAGTAGCAGCTGGTCAGAAGAGTAGCTATAGTAGCAGCTGGTCAGAATAGTAGCTATAGTAGCAGCTGGTCAGAAGAGTAGCTGGAGTAGCAGCTGGGCAAATGAGTATCTGTAGCTGGAGTGGTAGCTGGGCAGATATGTAGCTGAAGTAGTGAGTGGTCAAAAGCAGCTGGTCAGACGAGTAGCTGGACAAGCAGGTGGTCAGATGAGCTGGAGTAATAATGGGTCAGACTAGTTAGGTGGAGTAGCAGCTGGTTAGATGAGTAGCTGGAGTAGTCAGGTATCGGACAAGTAGGTGCAGAAGATAGTCACATGAGGGACACTGTTTTTGAACGCTTATTTGTAGTGTGTGATATTGACTGTTTGTTTGCTGGTGTATTTCTGTGACATTGATTGTTTTGTTTGCTTCAGGAATCTTCTGCAACTCACCTCATCCAGTAGCCTTGACTGACGTAAAGATCAATGGAATGGGCATCGGTGACATTGCAAATTACACTTGCACTAACCATTCCTACTTCGTCAGTGGGGCTGGCTGGGCAGTTAGAACATGCACAATGGAAGGTTGGACACCCTTCGAGGAGAATTGTCCAGGTAGGTTGAATTGGTGGCTGAATGTCCTGACAATCTAATACTGTATTGACTAACAATATCTGGTGCAAAAACACAGTATCATAGTAATAACTATTGAAGTTCAAATTACAACTTGACTTCATTGGCTGCAAATCAGTTTAAAAAAATTATCCTAAGGAAATATCCGCAGTTATGTCAGGTGTTTGTTGAATTTCCAAATAACTGAAAAATATCATGACATCTGGGAGGCACTGAACCTGTCATGGTCACTTGGAAGGGAGTTGTATTTTCAGTTGCTAGAGGCTCTCCTCTCTACATCTTGTTGATTGCCACAAAAGAGGCGATCTATAAAGTTCCAGTGAACAACTCGGTGACGCCTCCAATATATGGAAAGGAGACAAAGCTGATAACAGGTAAGTTGTGGTTGATATGAATGTAGCTGAAACCAGATACTATCATGAATACTGTGGGTACATTAAGCATATGCTGATAATGGTTCTCTTTACTGCATGATATTTAACTGTACATATAAACAAAGTGTTCAGATATAAAATTATTATTTACGAAAATCATCAAGACAATTAAAATAAATGAATTGATTAATTAAAAAGCTAGTAACATAACTAAGTTATTAAAATAATGGAATGGCTATATATGTCCGGATACAGTTGAACAGCCTGGGCCCTATGTGTCCGGATACACAGCATATCACCTCTAAGTCTAAGTCCAGTTAAACAGCATATCACCTCTAAGTCTAAGGTAACATCAGTTTATATACTTATCGTGAAGATGCATTGGCAATATCAGTGTTCCTTCGATGTGACATTATAATTTATTTACAGTTAGGTGCATCTAAGTAATGGCAGTTTTGAAAATGATTTACACAGTACAGTCCAACTGTTTACAGAGTACTGTAAATGTTCAGTTTTTATTTGTGGTGTGGTGCTTCAATACATTTTCACATAGGTCGCTAGGTGGCGTAAGGTGGTACATGTTTCTATTTCACTGCTCGTTCAAATTTACATTTTTAATCTAAATTCTGCATTTTTGTGTTCGACATTACTGCAGTTATAAGACCAACACACTATTTTATTTGGACACGCAGAAATCTTTATAAATTACACCAGTTACGCCGCTAAAATTAATCATTTACAACATAGTGGGCGATAATACAGATAACTTTTCGCGCTTCGGTACGGTCTTACATTACAAATAACATACAAAGACAGGGCTAGCCCTTTTAAGGCCTTTTCATAAGACGTTCCTTTACACCCAGTATCGCCCTGGGGGTGAAGACCTCTATGTTTCATCTGCACGGGCACTAAACGTCTTATTACTTTTGCACAGGCTTTGCTGAGCGCGAAGATTTAAACGATCTGTATTTAGCCTTTTAAACTGATTTGTTAAACTGATTTGTATTTAGCCTTTAAAAAACTCATTCTACATTTAGCATTTTACAGACTTTAGCATTTTACAGACTTATTTAGCATTTTACAGACTTATTTAGCATCTTACAAACTCATTTGAAACTACTGATTTAGTTTATTAATAATTTTGAAATACCACTTGATTATGTCTATGTAATATTTATTTTATAACACATTATTTATTTATTTATTTTTCTCGCTAGATTTATTAGTCTTACATCTGAGAAACTACTGTCATTTTAGAATTAGTGTGATCTTATACTCTCATATATTTATTTATTACATGTTATTTATTAAGTTTTGGTGCTGTTGACCCATGCCAAACATTTACATTATTTTAGAACGTCTGGCCACTCTCAGTCACTAATTATTTTATGATACATTAATTTTATCACTTGAGCATATTTTGTCAAATGTCACCATTGTTCTCACTATGTGTTTTATTTTTATCCTGTTCTGCAGCTTCTAGAAGCCATGATTTCACCTTGTGTAACACACTGGCACAATGGTCGGATGTAATTTCAACACCTTCCAAATACATGACCACACAAGAATCCTTGACATACTTACACAGTCTGCCATGCCTTAATCTGTGTTTCAACCGAAAATTACTACCTATACCCCGTTCCAGGCCAACATTTAAATTGGCCTTGATCTTACTGCTAGCGGGAGATGTTAGTCTTAATCCTGGACCTGTGGTCAGGCATAACATCCGCCTGGCCACCACTAACATTCGTTCAATTCATGAAAAAACTGCCTCTATCACTGATCTTATAAGTTCCAAAACAATAGACATTCTCGCTGTGACTGAGACCTGGCTCAGACCGCATGACAC
Organism: Oasisia sp. SBJ-2009; assembly: GCA_964017155.1. Taxonomy (NCBI): domain Eukaryota; kingdom Metazoa; phylum Annelida; class Polychaeta; order Sabellida; family Siboglinidae; genus Oasisia; species Oasisia sp. SBJ-2009. The sequence goes on along the minus strand of OZ024865.1, from coordinate 3,040,555 downwards.
AGATGCATGTATTGCCGACATCCCCCCTCCTGGCTATACCTTCCACTATCGACCACTTCCAGTTGGACGAGGCGGAGGTGTCGGTTTCCTTATTTCAAAACTATTTAACGTAACCCCGTACACCAGCCCGGACTATACCACACTTGAATCTATTTGTCTTAACATATCTAATTCGTGCTTCTGTGGGGTTTTCATTTGTATTTATCGCCCTCCAGGTCATCCAGCTAACTTCTTTGAAGAATTCCAGGATCTTTTGGAAAATGTTGCAACCATGCACACAGAATTTTACATTGTGGGCGATTTTAATCTTCACCTGGATACACCATCTGCAACAACTACCACGTTTAATGATATCCTGGTATCATTTGACACAAAACAACATGTCAATTTCCCAACACACATACATGGACATTGGCTTGACATCTTGATAACTCGTTCCTCTTATAAAAACATTCAGACACCCACAGTTGTAGATGTCTTATCGGACCATAACACAGTAATTGCAGATCTTAAAGTTCCTATAGCCCCAGCCGTGTCCAAACACAACATGTTCTACAGAGCCATTCACAGTATCAACATTGCATCATTTATGACTGATATAATTACATCCGACCTTGTCACACATCCTAAAGAACATGTATCAGACCTATACAAACAGTACCGTCAAATACTGAAGACATTGCTTGACAAACATGCACCCACTAAATCCAAATCTGTGTCACAAAAGCTGCCAGCTCCTTGGATGACCCCGGAAATAATCCAATCTAAACGGCGCCGTCGCTATCTGGAACATGTTTGGCGTAAATCTTGTTCATCCTTAGACAGGTCACGCTACACACGGCAATGTCATCTATGTAACCGACAAATGTCAAAAGCAAAGTCGTATTATTACGAAAACATGGTCGCAAATAACTCTGCTACACCAAAACAGCTATGGAAATGCATCAATCAGATTTTACACAGGCGGCCTGCTCCTTCTCTACCAACCCATGCATCAATCAAGTCACTGTGTAACTCTTTCTCAAGTCATTTTAAAGACAAAATCAGCCTGATACATCCAGCCTTCACAGATCACACCTCAGACACTATAAATGCCGACTCTCCACAACTAAATTCTAAACTCACATCGTTTGAACCAGCCACAACTACTGAAGGGAAAAAAAATAATCATGTCATCCCCAAATAAATCCTGTGATCTTGACCCACTTCCGACCATACTACTGAAAGCATGCCTTGACGTTTTAATTAAACCAATAACAGATATAATAAATGCATCACTCTGCTCTGGCTTATTCCCTGAAGACTTTAAATGTGCACATGTAAATCCAATTCTAAAGAAGACAACTCTGCCAAAAGAAGATCTAAACAGCTACAGGCCTATTTCTAACCTTAGCTTCATTTCCAAAATACTCGAAAAGGTTGTTGCAAATCGACTTACTTCTCACATCAACATAAATGGTTTAACCAATGCATCACAGTCTGCGTACAAACAATTTCACTCAACAGAAACTGCTCTTTTAAAAGTACACAATGACATAAACCTTAACATTGATAATGGCAAAGTTACTGCACTGACCCTGCTTGACCTATCCGCCGCTTTCAATACCATTGACCACGACATTCTCATTACACGCTTATCAACGTGGTACGGGATATCTGGCACAGCCTTGAGCTGGTTTACTTCATACCTTACTGACAGACGGCAAGCCATTAAAATAGGTAACTGCTTCTCAGACATGCTGCCCACCTCTTGTGGTGTCCCCCAGGGTTCTGTTTTGGGTCCGTTGCTTTTCACTCTGTACACAACACCATTAAGCTCAGTTATCCAGAGTCACAACCTGGATCATCACCTTTATGCAGATGACACACAAATCTATGTTTCTCTGACCACACCAGATACTTGTCGCTCCCTAAACCAGCTCAGGGATTGTCTCCAAGATGTCTCCCTCTGGATGAAAAATAGTAAATTAAAACTATGCAGATAAGACTGAATTTCTCATCATTGGTACCTCAACGCAGCGGGCAAAACTCAATGGCTTTTTCCCGACACATATTCTGAGTCAGAGTATCACACCAGCTGCCTCAGTTTTAAATCTCGGAGTAACGTTTGATGAAAACTTCAATTTCAAACAACATATCTCGAAAACATGCCGTTGCTGTTTTTACCATATCCGTGATCTTCGCCGTATCCGCCGGTTTTTATCACTTTCCGTTGCTAAAACCATCGCCACAGCTCTAGTATGCAGCAGACTCGACTACTGTAATTCCCTCCTTTACAATACCGCTAACAAGGACATAGCAAAACTTCAGCGTGTCCAAAATTGTTTAGCAAGAGTAGTCACGCGTTCTCCTCGGTTTTCTCGCTCAGTGCCGCTTCTAAAATCACTGCATTGGCTACCTGTGCACTATCGCATCATTTTCAAAATTTGTACAATAGCCCATCAAGCACTCTCATCTACACAACCAGCATATCTAAATTCAATGCTAATTCCAACAAGAAATTCCAGACAGCTACGCTCAACCAGTAGTAACCCTCTTTACATCCCTCGGGTGAAAACGAAAGCCGGGACCCGAGCTTTCTCGGATGCCGCACCAACGGTGTGGAATTCGCTTCCTGCCAGTGTTAAGTCACAAGGTAATATAGTTTCATTCCGCCGACATCTAAAAACCTATCTCTTTAATGCTGCCTATCCTCCTTAGCCTCCTAGCTTTTCCATCCATCCGTTGACGAGTCACGCATTGCTTTCGATTATGAGATTGATTAATCCCCTGGTTTTGTCGCGCCACTGAGCTTGATTTTCGAGAATATTTTGGGCAAAAGAAGTTAGTATTATTATTATTATTATAGCAGTAATGTGTTTGGATTTTAGGCCAAATTTGAAGGTGCATTACAAGAAAGTAGTCTGAAAATATACTAGGTTGTATCACAGTCATTAATTTAGTTCTGTTTGAGCCTCTTCTTCCTCAGTTAGCCGCGCTGCATGCAAATGTTCCTTGGAAGTGACTTGCCTCCTCTCACATGCCTGCAATAAACCAACAAGCTAACTAAATTTTGTTTGGCAAGACCTCGATCACGGCTAACACTAACAGCTGACTATCTCCATGACTCATTGAATGGTACCATCTTGACCCAGTTTAATACTATATGGGCCGAGTACTATGTAATCCGCTGCTCACCCAGTGCTACATTAAATGATCCCAGAAATGACCACAAACTGCACACTGCTGATTCTATTGGACACGACTACAAAAAATAATGGCGGATGGATATTTAATGTGATTTTTCCCCAAATAATGCAATTCTTTAAATAATTATCAAATTCAATGACACCATGATTTTCCTAGCAACCAGATATAATATGCATAATAAGATAAATTAAAAGAGGAGCTGTGTGATAAAAATGTTAATCTTCCCCTTGATATTCTAGCCATGATTCACAAAGAAAAGATTAAGGTTGCTTAAACTTTTACAGTTTGGAATCAACTCCCTATCACAATTAAATCTTCTGAAACTATAACCACCTTTCATCAAAAATCAAAACATATTTGTTTGAAATTGGTTTTCCACCGTACAGTTTTGGTGGTTCAGGTGCTCCGGTGACATTTCTTGCCTCTCTATTTATGATTATGTCAAACGATTTTGTTTATTACACCTCTGAGCTTGAATTTTCAAGGATATAAACGCTATAGAAGTGTTACAATGATTTACTTGATGACTGAGAGCAGTTGTGTGCTGTCATATCAGTTTAAATTTCAGTTTATTAAAAAAGGGTCAATGTTTAGCAAAAGTGCATCATAAAGATCTTAAATTGCATTAGTAAAAACGTTTGATAATTTGTGGACCCAACAGGACTCACAGATTTATGGCTTTTTAAATCTAGTTAGTGAATATAAGGGCCTGTTCATGTTACAGTCCAAGATGCAGATTATGGTATTAGCTGCATTGCTGTTGATGATGTCCGTGGATACATCTACTGGAATGAATACAGTGACATATACCGTGGCACACTCAATGGCTCCAAGTCAGAAAACATATTAGCCAATGGTACGTTATATATGTGTATGTACATTATAAAATAGTGTTTGTCTGTCTGTCTCAGTGTCTGTCCATCTGTTTGTCTGTCTGTCTGTCCATCTGTTTGTCTGTCTGTCTGTCCATATGTTTGTCTGTCTGTCTGTGGACCCACAGCTCTGTTGGCTTTGCATGTATCGAGGTGAAATGTTGCATGTGATCTTTGAGCATTCGTATATTTATATGTTTCTAAAATCATCTGAGGTGGAGAAAATGAAGGGTTCGAAATGTAATAAGCCTATGTCCTTTGCATGGATTCTGCCTCACACATCACAACGTAACCACGTGCTGTAACTCTGGGACACACTGAAGCAGTGTAATGCAATGTTCATATTGCCTTTTTCCAGAAGCAAGGTTTAGCCCTCACTATTTGTTCAGGTCAGTGGGATCAGAATTTTGAAACATTTCAGGCTCTGACTGCCTTCTCCCCCAAGCATCACTGGGATACGTGGCTAGTGTGTTCTTGTGTGAGCAAATTAATAATGATCTACAGGGTGTGACATTAACAGTTTCATGATTGTCAGGGGCAAGTAAATGTCTTCTCAAGCAAACATATGTAGATATCAACTCACTCATATTGGCAAACATAATTTAAAAATTCAATTTTCACATTGATTCTTCCACAAGCTTGCTCCACAACCTTGTCATCATAATTCTTTATGAGCTGCCAGATTTGGTCATCGTGTTATTAAATTCATCATCAAAGATGCCAAGGATTGCTGTAACACCTTTTGTCAACTTAGTTATTCAATCAGGGGCACTGTCATAGGATTTCAACACACGAATATCTTGTTCTACTGTTACTGGAGGAATACAACAAGTTTAATTTATTACATAAAAAACTGCAGGGGAAACATTGGTTGTTTGAATTATTACACTGATAAAGGGATCTAATTTGCTGTAAGCTACATAGATATACTGTATAATAGGGAGGCAACAGGCAGTTGTTTGGTGTCTAAAACTAAGTGCTATTAAAGAATTAATTTGCAACTATAATTCCGAGTATTCAGTAGTTTACTAAACACATTGTTAAGATAAGTTGTTGACAGAGCTATGGCTGACATCACATATATATTACTATTATTATGCAGTCTCCAAACAGGGAATGAAAATGGTGTGAACTGATTAAGCGTAATTCAATGATGTCAATTGTTTGTGTTTGCTATGAGTTGTTAATATCCTTATTCTCAATATTTCACATAGCCAGTAAAACAGTTCACGTCATACATGCTCGACAATTTTGCCTCGGCACTGTAACTAAAACAAATGTTACCCCCACATAATGGATACTGTGCTATTACAGTAGGCATTCGTGGTTATACAAAATGTGTACCTCAGCTTCTGGATCAAAGGGAATACAAAAAACAATACATGAGCGGCCATATTCATATATGCAGCATGCAAAACCTGGAACAGGATGCAGCAAACCTGCTGCGCTGTAAATGGTCAAGGTGGTTAAGGACTTAATGACCATAAGCTGCTCCGTCTAGCATGACACTACTCATGTACAGAGCACTTGTACAAACATTGGTATGTAGCTTGACAGTATATGTAGAACCTATTGTCAAGCACACTCATTAAGTATACTTAGTTATTACTATGTCTACTTATAGACCAGGAGTTTTAGATTTAAATCACAAATTTTAATACAAAAAGCTGATTTTTCCACCACAGATCCCTGAAAGTGTCCTAAACAACATAATAAAAGTTTCCCAAAATTGCTTTGAGTAATCATAGGTATTGGATATTGCGTTATATAATAACATATCTTTTTGGTTTTACTTTTTATATTTAACTAGCTAAGTTACCCAGCAATGCTTTGGAGTGAAAAAAAACATCCATTTGAAAATAGTTTTGTATTGTTTCAGCATGTTCCAGAAATAGATTGCATGTTCATATATATGATGTACCTGGGGTAAAAAAATGCTAATGTGTGGCATCCAGACTGGTCCTCTGACAAGTAGTGACGATTTTCAAATGCCTATGATTTAGTGAGTATGCAGATGTTTCCGTCGTTCAGTTACCTAGTCTTAGATGACATAATTATCTTTACAGTGATGTAGAAAAACATATGCTGTACAATTTAGTTTGGATTGGTCTATTTGTGAATAAATCGGATGACCATGTGTTTTGTAGGGGCTGAACCATTAGGGCTAGATGTTGACACAGCAACTGGCAATCTGTACTTCACTAGGGGCAAACAACTGATGAGATCAGCAAAGAATGACAACACGCAGAAAGTCATCCTTGAAGCACCTGGTGGTATTTCTGGCATTGCTATTGATCAACTGAACAGGTAACAAGTCTTTTGGAGATGTTCACGCACCAGTGGTTACACACCTTAGACTGTTCATCCACCAGAGTGTATGTGTTGGACTATTCACTCACAACAGTGTATGTGTTGATATGTTCACTCACAACAGTGTATGTGTTGATATGTTCACTCACAACAGTGTATGTGTTGATATGTTCACGCACAATAGTGTATGTATTGATATGTTCACCCACAACAGTGTATGTATTGATATGTTCACTCACAACAGTGTATGTGTTGATATGTTCACTCACAACAGTGTATGTATTGATATGTTCACTCACAACAGTGTATGTGTTGATATGTTCACTCACAACAGTGTATGTATTGATATGTTCACCCACAACAGTGTATGTGTTGATATGTTCACTCACAACAGTGTATGTATTGATATGTTCACCCACAACAGTGTATGTATTGATATGTTCACTCACAACAGTGTATGTATTGATATGTTCACCCACAACAGTGTATGTATTGATATGTTCACTCACAACAGTGTATGTACTGATATGTTCACTCACAACAGTGTATGTATTGATATGTTCACTCACAACAGTGTATGTATTGATATGTTCACTCACAACAGTGTATGTATTGATATGTTCACTCACAACAGTGTATGTATTGATATGTTCACTCACAACAGTGTATGTGTTGATATGTTCACTCACAACAGTGTAAGTATTGATATGTTCACTCACAACAGTGTATGTATTGATATGTTCACTCACAACAGTGTATGTATTGATATGTTCACTCACAACAGTGTATGTATTGATATGTTCACTCACAACAGTGTATGTATTGATATGTTCACTCACAACAGTGTATGTATTGATATGTTCACTCACAACAGTGTATGTGTTGATATGTTCACCCACAACAGTGTATGTATTGATATGTTCACTCACAACAGTGTATGTATTGATATGTTCACTCACAACAGTGTATGTATTGATATGTTCACCCACAACAGTGTATGCATTGGTATGTTCACCCACAACAGTGTATGTGTTGATATGTTCACTCACAACAGTGTATGTATTGATATGTTCACTCACAACAGTGTATGTGTTGATATGTTCACCCACAACAGTGTATGTATTGATATGTTCACTCACAACAGTGTGTGTGTTGATATGTTCACCCACAACAGTGTATGCATTGGTATGTTCACCCACAACAGTGTATGTGTTGATATGTTCACTCACAACAGTGTATGTATTGATATGTTCACCCACAACAGTGTATGTATTGATATGTTCACCCACAACAGTGTATGTGTTGATATGTTCACCCACAACAGTGTATGTATTGATATGTTCACTCACAACAGTGTATGTGTTGATATGTTCACCCACAACAGTGTATGTATTGATATGTTCACTCACAACAGTATATGCATTGGTATGTTCACCCACAACAGTGTATGTGTTGATATGGTCACCCACAACAGTGTATGTGTTGATATGTTCACCCACAACAGTGTATGTATTGATATGTTCACTCACAACAGTGTATGCATTGGTATGTTCACCCACAACAGTATATGCGTTGATATGTTCACCCACAACAGTGTATGCGTTGATATGTTCACCCACAACAGTGTATGCGTTGATATGTTCACCCACAACAGTGTATGCATTGGTATGTTCACCCACAACAGTGTATGCGTTGATATGTTCACCCACAACAGTGTATGTGTTGATATGTTCACCCACAACAGTGTATATGTGGGATCATCCCTCAGAATGGATGTGTCGGACTGTTCACCCAAAAAATTGTATATGTTGTACTGTTCACCCACAAAAGTGTATGTGTGGGACTGTTCACCCACCAGAGTGTATATGTTGGGTTCACCACCAGAGCATATTGTTGGACTGTTCATCTACAACAGCATATATGCAGGACTGTTAACCCACCAGAGTATATGTTCACCCACAAGAGTGAATTTATAATATAGTTTATTTAGTCACCATGCAATCCGGGACTACCCCGTAGTGCCCCGTTCACAGGTGATTACAAAATCGGTGGTACACTGTAAAGAAATCTTTTAAGAAACAGATGCATTGAAAAGAATAAAATACAATAAAAAGCCTAAATTAAATTGGTAAGTACAGAAATTTATAATATTGAACTACACACTAACAAACCTAAGATAAATTTAACTGTTCATTAATAAAAACTGTACGCATGAAAAATACCACAGTTAAATGTGGTCTGATTAAATTAGTTTAAGAATAGAAATGTGTTAAAGGATTTTCTAAACTGTTTGGTGTTCTGGGTTTCACATGATTCAACACATTCACTCTATTAAATAAACAGTCAAATGCATACATTTTGATGGATGAATAGACCAACATATACAAAATATAAATAATATACAGTGATCGCATTGCAAAAAGAAATTCATGTGCATTTTGTGCACACCCGGGGAAAAATTATGCACCTTTTTAAAATTGTCTGTGCCCTAAACCCTTTGATTAAGATTATATTGTTTTGCCAATACACACACACACACACACACACACACACACACACACACACACACACACACACACACACACACACACCCGTGTGTGTGTGTGTGTGTGTGTGTGTATATATATATAGATAGATAGATACATGTATATATATGCATACATATGGTCATTTTTCACTAAACGAATGCCAGCAGGGTTCTGAGAGGGTATTTTTGAAATTCTCTATATCTTCATCTTTAAGGTGAAACTACTGAGTACATATTGGTATATTAGTGAAAGAATGTTGACAACTTAATTTCATAAATGTACAATTGTGTGACTATTTGAAATTACGGTTATTATCTGTCTGCACACATTCCCACATACATATAGCATAGATATACCTATTTAGTACTTATTTAGCTATTCATATTTATGTTATTTGTATATTCTACATATTTGTTAATGTCGGTAAGTCAGAAATATGTCTTACATTTACCTTGTTTATTTCATGGTGAAGCACTGAAGTTTAGGACACCACCCTCGACTAGAGTATTTTTCCAACCTATCTCTAACTAGACCCTGTGATTCTTATGTAATATCATGTTTTCCTTATAAAAGGCATGTAATAGTATGCCTAAACATTGTCCTTTACGGAAATTTACTGAAAAGCTTATATTTAGTGGCCACTTTAGTATTGCAGATGGACTGTGATGGGTAATTATATTTCCAGTAACATAAAATATAATGTTGTAACTACTTGGAACAAATACGTTAACATATCACTCAAAATTGCATACAACCTGCGGTTGTAATGCAGCATGTACTGTGGTGACAATACATACCTATTTAGTTTAAACAAAATGGGAGACGTACAGTGATAGAATTAAATTAGTTAAAATGAATAAGGTAGATATTTGAACTGCAGCTCATGCACACTCTACAGCTTTGTAAACAAGGCCATCATTCAGACGAAGACGGCGTCCGCCGCATCCGCCACCTTTGCACATCTTTGCATACTACAAGAAATAATTATGAAAATAGGATTAATTGCAAATTACATTTTGGACATTACAGAGATTTTAAAATGATCAAAGAATATCTTTAAGGTACACAGATTTATTTCACAATTGCTCCATCTTCTCATGATAACTGACCACATACACGCATGCCATGTTACCCAGCGATATCAAAGGAAAAAGGCAGTTACCCATGCTAAAACGTTTGAAAATTCCATTACATTGTTGTAGTGTGTCAGAAAATAGTTTAACAAGGATTATGCTTTTAGTGCTTTCAAAACATAATAATTTGGGTTTGTTACAAAGTAAGAAAGCAGTTTTATACCTTACCAGGCAGAAACTTTTTAAACTATTTAAAAAATAATTCCCACTTTGCTAGAAATTCTCGTCACATGTTTTTGTAAGGTGCATATACTGTGTGCAGATATATGTATATGTATATATATACACACATATATACATATATACATATATATATATATTTATATATTTTATTTTTTGAATTGAACTAAACTTTATTTCGGTCACAACAACATACAAACAATTTCATAAGCATAAACATGATTATAAAATGTAACCGTGGAGATCCTCTAGAAACCCCTTGGGGCTTATATCGAGGACCACCAAGAACATACAACTTTATGGACATTATTATAAAAGTAAACTAAATATATAAAACTAAATATCATCAGTATCATGAATGATGCTATTAGAATACTACTACTAATATTACTATTACTAAGTACTTAAATAAGTCTAAAAAATAAATAAAAATCATGATAAATAATAAAAGAATACTATAACTACAGTACATAATCCTTATAAATGCCTAAGATACATATCCCATCAGTAATAACTCCTTTAGCTTACTTTTAAATTGTTTTATTGTTCTAAGCTTTTTTAGATGTTGAGGTACTGTATTCCAGAAGACTGGACCAGAACAATGTATTGTAAACTTTCTGTTGTTTGTTCTTATGTTTTGAATGTAAAACCCATTACAATGTCTAAGATTATGGTTATGAACGTTTTCTGTTAGTTTAAGCATAGAAGTCAAGTTGTCTGGGAGTTGATAATTAATGGATTTATACATAAAAATCCCTAATTGATGTTTATATATATCACTTAACTTTAGCAATTTTAATTTTGAAAATAATGGGTCTGTATGTGATGTATATGTATTGTGATTTCGTAATTGTCCTTCTTGCTCTCTTCTGTAGTTTTTTTTTTTATGAATTGTGTATATATTTGACCACAACAGGACACAATATTGCAGATGAGATAATATTAATGAATAGTGTAAAGTCGTCATGGTGTACAATGGGAGAAAATATTTTAATTTATTAAGCATTCCTACATTTCGTGCAATTGTTTTGGATAAATTATTAATATGGATTTTCTAGCTCAAATGTTCATCTATGTGTATTCCTAGAAATTTTGTAAACTTGACTTGTTTTATTTTGTTACCATTTATTATTATTTCAGCATTGTCTGTATTATAAATGTTCTCTTTTGGTGTGAATATTATGAAATTAGATTTTTTTAACATTTAATTTTTTTGTAGTTCAATATTAACTTCTTCTATGAGAGTGTGGAAATTTGTGTGTGCATGGAACAAACTAGTATCATCTGCAAACAGTATTGGCTTAAGAATGTTTGATACATTTACAATATCATTTATATATATGATAAAAGGTAAAGGGCTTAATATGGATCCCTGGGGAACACCACAAGTTATCTTCATGTATTCAGATTCTGTGTTATTATACAACACATATTGTGCTCTATCGCTAAGGTAACTTTTGAACCATTCGCAAGCTATGCCTCTTATACCATAGCACTGAAGTTTTTTTTAATAAGATGTTATGATCTATTGTGTCAAAAACCTTACTAAGATCAAGCAATATATGCCTATATTATGATTTTTGTGATCAATGTTGCTTGATATTATATCTACCAAGTCAATCATTGCCATATAAGTAGAGTAATTTCCCCTAAATTCATATTGTTTATTTGATAGTATGTTATATTCAGCTAGGAAATTATTAATCCTATTGTACATTAGGCGCTCTAGTATTTTTGATAGGCATGGAAGAATCGAAATAGGTCTAATTTGTAAACAGTTCAGGGTTTTCACTTTTGTATAACGGAATTACTTTAGCAATCTTCAACTTTCTTGGAACAATACCCATAGTGAATAGAATGAACTATTGAAGTTGTGAGCTAGCTGATTTGCAGTGCTGGGATGTAACGAATTGCATTTACTTCGTTACATTACTTAACTAGTTTATTTTCAAATCTACTTGTAACGAAGTACATTTTTTTGGAATTACTTTTACTTGTAACGAAGTACTTTTTGGTTTACTTTCTTACTTTTTTACTTCTAAATTTTGCGTTACTATAATCTACCACCAATTTTTAAATTAGTCTCGACCCCTGATTGTGTAGTCGTTGTTTGCTTTTCGCTCGCCGCTCGGGCCGACATCATGGCGTCAATCGTGTTTCACGCTGATCTATTATGTAACTGCGGCTTGGTTTCCGAGACGTCTCAGCGGGTGTTAAAGCCCATGAAGGGTCTGTTTGATTAAGGTCAATTAAAGAGTAAATGTGGGGCAAGGCATTGTTTGTTTTGTGCAGATATCAATGATCAGTCGCATTTCCCTGCTGCCATTCCTGGCTTTGCACATCGGTGTTTCCGTAAGACCGGCGCGTCGACCATGCCGCGAGTCAATGGCTTGAAAAATGCAATCGAGATTCAATGACACTTTTGTTTAGAAATCGCATAAATAGGTTGCATCTCAGTAGAAAAGATCAGTATATTGCTATGTTGAAATATCATGATGAATTGCGTCACAAATATTAGGCGTAACACTTAGCCATGCAAAACATGCTACTGATGAAAACTTATGAATTCATCAAGCGTGTATAAAATGGGGAGTCGTAGTCGTTTTGGCGTGGTAAATGCGCGTTATAAATCGGTATTTTAACGATAACTGAAAGACGAAGGAAGATGTGCCAATAATGAGCGTATTGATTTTAGTTTTGAATCTTTAAGCGCGTTCAGCGAGTGAAAGCCAGGTTATTATTCTAGATCTTATATTATCGTTCATCTCCATACATCGTGGTCTGTTGGCGCATAATTTATTTCAAAACTGTACAATTTCGTGATTTTTCGTTTGTTCAACACTCAACAGTGTGTTTTTTGAACATCGCATAGGCTGCGCGGTCGACGCGCTGTACCCTCCTGTTCTACGAGGTTTGTGGTGCAGTGGCTGCATTAGTCTTCTTTGAAATGCTGTTGGTAGTAGATACAGAATGGAATTGAAGTAAAAATGAATGCTACATTTAAATATCAAAACACCTTAAATTTAGTAATTATCTTAAGCTAAGATAATTATATCTATCACAAAAGATAAACATCAACAGCGTAACTGAAATGGTGGCATCAGAAGATCTTATATATATATATATTTATATATATATATATATACATACATATATATATGATGATGAAAATATTATATATAGATATATATATATATATCAGGTTTGAAACAAATCATGATCATTATTTTTTTTAAATCGGATTTATTTGATTTAAATCGGATTTTTTTTATTTAAAAATAAACTTGGAGCTTCTTAATTGAAAACTTGCTTCCTATTAAACACAAGATTTGGAAGCTTCACTGCATTCTGAAATGAAGTACCTTGACCATACATTTGGCTTTACACCCAGTCGTTCATGACACCAGTCTTTTCAAAATAAAACCAGTCTTTTTTCTTCCAGACATTGTGAATAAACGAAAGTGGTAGAACTCTTACAATAAAGCAGTGATCCAACAGACAGTTAATGCTGACCTGCAGCTTTGACTAGGCTCTGCTTCTGGCCTGTGTCTAATGCAATTCCTGATAATCTCAGCGGCTCAGTCTGAGACCCAGGTTGCCTTATCTGCTTATTTTGCATATCCATGGCACTGTTGTGGGCTGCAATTACCCACTGACCCTGGTAGACTTTGTTCATCAATACCTCCTCCATCCATACCCTCCAGCTGGGCAGATGTTTCAACTGGGGAGCACTCCTACTCCCCACCACCTTAAATCTGCTGATATTGCATAACAGTTGCCTATAGAGCCTTTTTTTATGATGCCAGGCTTCCTGTTCGTTCGAATTGATCTCCCTTGACCAATCACTTGTTATGGGTGTGGGGTTATATACTGAGAGCTATAGATGCATGAGGCATACAAAGCATTCTACCCAGCCAAGCAGATTCATATAAATCAAAAACAGATTTATAAAAATCAAAATTCAAGGATTTTTGGGATTTTGTTTGACTGATTTAAATCATGATTTAAATCAAACAACCCTGATATATATATATATATATATATATATATATATATATATAATATAGGATGATGAAGAAAATATTATATATATAATATTATATATATAAATATATATATTGGCACTGACCGAATACTTTTGTACTTTTACTTAAGTAGTTTTATGGAGCGGTACTTTTACTTAAGTAGTTTTTTCGGGGGTACTTTTACTTTTACTTAAGTAGTTTTTGGGGAGATTACTTTTACTTTTACTTAGTTACTTTTCTGGAGTACTTGTTACAGCACTGCTGATTTGCAATTTGTGGAATAACATGTTGAATAATGTTAGGGTCAATGTTGTCATAACCTCCAGACTTTTTGGAATTGTTACTATGCACAATGTTAATTATTTCAGTGGGACAAGTTGGTGTACAGAAAAAGTTAGCTGGATTGTTATTTATATAATGTGTAGGGTCTTGTACTGTTTGAGTTAGTTTTGCATTAAGATTTTGGCCTGTATTTGTAAAGTATTTATTAAATTCATTCACTATTTCGTTTTTATCTGTACAACAGTTTCCTACTGTTGTTATACATTTTTTGTACACTGCAGATTTTTTTTAGTGCATTTTAGAACTTCATTAATGGTATTCCATGTTTTTGCAGTCATTTTATATAGGTGAAATTTATTTTTAAAGTATGACTTTTTGGAAGTTCTTATTACATGTGTCAGTTTGTTTTAAAATCTTTTCTAAATATGTTCATTTTCAATTGTCGGATTACATTTATATTTTTGTATAGGCGGTTTTTTTCCTTTGTGGATGTTACAATACCTTTAGTGAGCCAATCGTTAGTGTGCGGTCTTATTTTGATTTTTTCCATGGTAGGCATTCATTAATATGGGAATTTAGTATTCCAATGAATGTATCATACGAAGAGTTAGGGTTTGTGTCATTATATACCTGTTCCCAGTTCACATTTTTTATTTTGCATTTAATTTAGCAATGTTATTTACATTGTTTGCACGTTTGAATATATATTTATTTTTTGGGTAGTTTGCTAAGCCTATATTATAGAAATTAAATATTGGGAAGTGATCTGATATATCATCATATAGAATGCCCGAGTTAATGGCGTACTCATGAATGTTAGTTATGATATTGTCTATGAGAGTTGCTGATTGTTGAGCGATTCTGGTTGGTTTGCTAATTGTTGGATAGAACATATTTGCAAACATATTATGTATAAAGTCTGCTGTTAAATTATTAGTGTCATTTGTTAATAGGTCAATATTAAAGTCAGCCATGAGTATGCATTTCTTTCTTTCATTGGAGATAGTTCTTAATAGATCATTAAAATGTACATTAAAATGTTTATGTTTGTGTCAGGAGGTCTGTAAATGGTTCCAATAATAACACATACAGTATTATTAATTTCAATTTCTATAAATATTGATTCAAATGCATAATTGTTAGAGTTTATACTTAAATCATTTCTTTTCTTAAAGCGTAATCTATTTGAAACGTACATACCAACTCCTCCACCTCTTTTTTGTTCTCGGATTTGACAGTAATATGTAATCAGGTATATTATAAATATCAGTATTTTCCATGTCCTTTAACCAGGTCTCGCTTAATCCTATACAATCAAAATTGCAATTTAAAGATTTTATACTACTTTCAAGTTTGTCAAAATGTTTTGATAGGCGTCTGCAATTTATTGATAATGTTGAGAAAGTATTTACTTTACACTGTGATTCTTGTAACTCAGTGTCAGTATAATAAATGCATTCATTCAAGCAGTTTTGTAAATTTGTTAAATGGTCTTTAACTATATCATCGATATTAAAATTATCATCATTATTTACAGTAGCAGCCATGGCTAAATGAATTTAGTACTACACAAGTGTCATTCTTTAGTAATTTCAGCGCTTGCACATTGATCTAACCCTGTCCAGGTCACCGTCCGTTTGTATGATTTCTTTGTTTCCGTTTGTGAGCAGGCAGATGATTCGGCCATCTATTGTCCATGTTGACGTCACGCCCTCGATCATTCTCGCCATTCGTAGAATTCGTATATATATGTGTGTGTGTGTGTATATATATATATATATAGATTGTTACTATTTTACTGACATTGTGTTTGTAGGCAGCTGTACTATTGTGTCCCTTCATCCGAAAGCATGTATAAAGTCGACCTTGATGGAGGTAACTCTGTCGTTGTTTTGTCTGACCTTGGTAATACACAAGGGGTTGCTATCGACTACTTGCACTCACGTGTGTGCTGGACATCTTTTGGTAAGTATAAAGGTGTTTCTGATTTGTAAATTGAAATCGTAACCACTTCTTTCTTTTTAAATCATCTCAAAATAAGTCACTGTTATCCTCAGTTAAAATTAGTGTAGCATCATTGTGGTTCTCAAGTGTTGCCATTCATGTTCTCATGACCCTTCCTGGGGTTGTTCTATAATATTAGTGATTCCTGTTCCAATTCTGATTGCATCCATACTATAATAATTCTGATGACAACACATTAAAAAAAAGTCTGAACCAACTAAATATTAACCATTTCAGTTCTAGAATCCCTTAAAGTTGTAATCACTGAATACTGGATTCCCAGTAACTTGACACAAACATCGACTGCATCGCTTCAAATCAAAATTTCAGTAGCAAATATGGATTTTAGTAATAGCAGGGTTCGAACTAATCAGGGCCCGCTGGCCCCACATTTACTGCCGGGTCCACAAAATTCCAACTCTATGAACCCCTGAACTGGCCCCTAGACTTTGCATGACTGATGCAGTGCAATGTTTCACACTACCAATACCAAACTATCCTACTTAAAATTCTCCCTTCCCCACCCTAATAAACACCAACGGATATCTGGTGTTATCCAAACACGTTGTTTGACAGCATGACTAGTGGCAAGTCACCTATGCCCGGTTGGTTCTATGGCACGTTAATCTTAGTCAATGCTGTTTTCACCAAGGCTATTTGCACACCGATGGCGAACAAATTACGAACTAGCACAGCCATGATGACACATAGCGAATTTCGAGTCATTACAAAGATTGTCAAACATAACGGACTACAGACAATTAGAGACATTAAAGAACTGTAAAATTTATAAATAATGGCCTGACAACTTCATATATCCCAGAGGCCATCCCAGCAAACCAACAACCCGTGATTTCACACGTTCTGTACGTGAATTCATGAGTTCAACTGGCTCATATCACATGTTTCCGTACATGAATTCACCAGATGAAATGGTTCCTTGTTTGCTGGGATGACAAAGAAATGGAAGAATGCCATTATTCATTTAAAACAAGTTTTAATCATTATAATATAATGACCTAGGAATGTGTTACTAGTAGTTGACAGCTCTTAGACATAATCCGCTAAGAAGTTCTACAATGTCAGTAAAGTTAAATAAAAATAAAAATTAGTGTTTCGGTGATATGGGCCTAACAGAATTAATAAATATTAACGGCTTCCAACAACAAGTATATTTTTAACGTCAGTAGTTTACCAGAAAAAATAAAAACCCAGCTATAGAAAGTCAATGCACTACGCCATTTTAGAAACAGAATGACGTAGCGTAGTCTACTTGGTCGGCATGAACTACGCATATTATCTTTAACTTTCTAACCTACCGGGTAACCATGAAAATGACCACCAACAGCCGCCAAATGTCTCACATATCTTACCTACATATACTACGTTCACGGTCTAGCACTTGCAGATGGTTGGCGTCGACATAGCACCACAGCGTGCATCCGATGTGTTGCAGCCACTTAGCGCTGTCTGTAGCTTTGTACGCTGAAATCTGTGATGTCGGCATATTCAATGTGGGGGGATAAGGTGGCGTTGGCTGGGGGCATGTCAGGAGGCGTGACCTTCGGTCATGTAGAGCTCACGTAGAGTTGCTTTGAGATACGCTGTGAAGAGCACAGCGCTGAGGCTGTCGTGAAAATCGTGAAAGCGAGGCAATCGCCCGTTAAGAGGTGCAGTTTGAGTGAGAAGAAGGCGGATCATCCATAGTTCCTGATTCATGAGCGTGGAACAGAAATAGAAATATTATTTCTATTTCTGTTCCACACTCATGAATCAGTTTCTGTTCAGTGGCAGCTCTATCTGCTTACTTCACTTTGAGGGGCCATGGGACAGTCCTGCTTTTCTGTGAGTTTGATTTTTCTCCTATTACACCTCGTCAGTTCAATTCTTGGCTTTCTTTGTCCTTAATGTGGGCGTCTCTCCATCATCTTCATATCACATCCCACAGTTTCCACATTGGGGCGGCTACACATGCCTCCACTCAGGGTTATTTTGATTCCCAAATTCAACGTCTCTGGGCCGTTCGAAACCCACAGCTTTCAAAAATTATATCAGAATTTCTTCTTTTAACTTTTTAATGGTCCCTGCACTTGCCCACTTTTAACCGAGTTGGGAGACACCGTTGTCTTCTTCTGTTTCCCATGCTTTTTTTTTTATAGTTATGGGCATATATTTTTCTTCTTTATTTACCTTTTGGTTTTATTAGCACCCGGTAGTTTGTCTTTAAAGCAATCATTACCTAGCTACATGCATCCTCTTGTACCCAGTAGTTTGTCTTAAACACACCAATCATCACCTAGCTACATACATCCTCTTGTACCCGGTAGTTTGTCTTTAACACAGCAATCATCACCTAGCTACATACATCCTCTTGTACCCGGTAGTTTGTCTTAAACACACCAATCATTACCTAGCTACATACATCCTCTTGTACCTGGTAGTTTGTCTTAAACACACCAATCATTACCTAGCTACATACATCCTCTTGTACCCGGTAGTTTGTCTTTAACACAGCCATCATCACCTAGCTACATACATCCTCTTGTACCTGGTAGTTTGTCTTAAACACACCAATCATTACCTAGCTACATACATCCTCTTGTACCCAGTAGTTTGTCTTTAACACATCAATCATTACCTAGCTACATATATCCTCTTGTACCCGGTTCTTTGTCTTTAACACAGCAATCATCACCTAGCTACATACATCCTCTTGTACCCGGTTCTTTGTCTTTAACACAGCAATCATCACCTAGCTACATGCATCCTCTTGTACCCTGTAGTTTGTCTTTAACACAGCAATCATCACCTAGCTACAGACATCCTCTTGTACCCTGTAGTTTGTCTTTAACACAGCAATCATCACCTAGCTACATACATCCTCTTGTACCCAGTAGTTTGTCTTTAACACATCAATCATTACCTAGCTACATACATCCTCTTATACCCAGTAGTTTGTCTTTAACACAGCTATCATTACCTAGCTACATACATCCTCTTGTACCTGGTAGTTTGTCTTAAACACACCAATCATTACCTAGCTACATACATCCTCTTGTACCCAGTAGTTTGTCTTTAACACATCAATCATCACCTAGCTACATACATCCTCTTGTACCCGGTTCTTTGTCTTTAACACAGCAATCATCACCTAGCTACATACATCCTCTTGTACCCGGTTCTTTGTCTTTAACACAGCAATCATCACCTAGCTACATGCATCCTCTTGTACCCTGTAGTTTGTCTTTAACACAGCAATCATTACCTAGCTACATACATCCTCTTGTACCTGGTAGTTTGTCTTAAACACACCAATCATTACCTAGCTACATACATCCTCTTGTACCCAGTAGTTTGTCTTTAACACAGCAATCATTACCTAGCTACATACATCCTCTTGTACCCGGTAGTTTGTCTTTAACACAGCAATCATTACCTAGCTACATACATCCTCTTGTACCCGGTAGTTTGTCTTTAACACAGCAACCATTACCTAGCTACATACATCCTCTTGTACCCAGTAGTTTGTCTTTAACACAGCAATCATTACCTAGCTACAGACATCCTCTTGTACCCTGTAGTTTGTCTTTAACACAGCAATCATCACCTAGCTACATACATCCTCTTGTACCCAGTAGTTTGTCTTTCACACAGCAATCATTACCTAGCTACATGCATCCTCTTGTACCCAGTAGTTTGTCTTTAACACAGCAATCATTACCTAGCTACAAACATCCTCTTGTACCCGGTAGTTTGTCTTTAACACAGCAATCATTACCTAGCTACATACATCCTCTTGTACCCGGTAGTTTGTCTTTAACACAGCAATCATTACCTAGCTACATACATCCTCTTGTACCCAGTAGTTTGTCTTTAACACAGCAATCATTACCTAGCTACAGACATCCTCTTGTACCCTGTAGTTTGTCTTTAACACAGCAATCATCACCTAGCTACATACATCCTCTTGTACCCTGTAGTTTGTCTTTAACACAGCAATCATTACCTAGCTACATACATCCTCTTGTACCCAGTAGTTTGTCTTTAACACAGCAATCATTACCTAGCTACATGCATCCTCTTGTACCCAGTAGTTTGTCTTTAACACAGCAATCATTACCTAGCTACATACATCCTCTTGTACCTGGTAGTTTGTCTTTAACACAGCAATCATTACCTAGCTACATACATCCTCTTGTACCCAGTAGTTTGTCTTTAACACAGCAATCATTACCTAGCTACATACATCCTCTTGTACCCTTTAGTTTGTCTTTAACACAGCAATCATCACCTAGCTACATACATCCTCTTGTACCCAGTAGTTTGTCTTTAACACAGCAATCATTACCTAGCTACATACATCCTCTTGTACCTGGTAGTTTGTCTTTAACACAGCAATCATTACCTAGCTACATACATCCTCTTGTACCCTGTAGTTTGTCTTAAACACAGCAATCATCACCTAGCTACAGACATCCTCTTGTACCCTGTAGTTTGTCTTTAACACAGCAATCATTACCTAGCTACATACATCCTCTTGTACCTGGTAGTTTGTCTTTAACACAGCAATCATTACCTAGCTACATACATCCTCTTGTACCCTGTAGTTTGTCTTTACCACAGCAATCATCACCTAGCTACAGACATCCTCTTGTACCCTGTAGTTTGTCTTTAACACAGCAATCATCACCTAGCTACATACATCCTCTTGTACCCTGTAGTTTGTCTTTAACACAGCAATCATTACCTAGCTACATACATCCTCTTGTACCCAGTAGTTTGTCTTTAACACAGCAATCATTACCTAGCTACATGCATCCTCTTGTACCCAGTAGTTTGTCTTTAACACAGCAATCATTACCTAGCTACATCCATCCTCTTGTACCCGGTAGTTTGTCTTTAACACAGCAATCATTACCTAGCTACATACATCCTCTTGTACCCAGTAGTTTGTCTTTAACACAGCAATCATTACCTAGCTACATACATCCTCTTGTACCCGGTAGTTTGTCTTTAACACAGCAATCATTACCTAGCTACATACATCCTCTTGTACCCAGTAGTTTGTCTTTAACACAGCAATCATTACCTAGCTACATACATCCTCTTGTACCCTGTAGTTTGTCTTTAACACAGCAATCATCACCTAGCTACATACATCCTCTTGTACCTGGTAGTTTGTCTTTAACACAGCAATCATTACATAGCTACATACATCCTCTTGTACCCTGTAGTTTGTCTTTAACACAGCAATCATCACCTAGCTACATACATCCTCTTGTACCCTGTAGTTTGTCTTTAACACAGCAATCATTACCTAGCTACATACATCCTCTTGTACCCAGTAGTTTGTCTTTAACATAGCAATCATCACCTAGCTACATACATCCTCTTGTACCCTGTAGTTTGTCTTTAACATAGCAATCATCACCTAGCTACATACATCCTCTTTTACCCTGTAGTTTGTCTTTAACACAGCAATCATTACCTAGCTACAGACATCCTCTTGTACCCTGTAGTTTGTCTTTAACACAGCAATCATCACCTAGCTACATACATCCTCTTGTACCCTGTAGTTTGTCTTTAACACAGCAATCATTACCTAGCTACATACATCCTCTTGTACCCTGTAGTTTGTCTTTAACATAGCAATCATCACCTAGCTACATACATCCTCTTGTACCCTGTAGTTTGTCTTTAACACAGCAATCATTACCTAGCTACAGACATCCTCTTGTACCCTGTAGTTTGTCTTTAACACAGCAATCATCACCTAGCTACATACATCCTCTTGTACCCTGTAGTTTGTCTTTAACACAGCAATCATTACCTAGCTACATACATCCTCTTGTACCCAGTAGTTTGTCTTTAACACAGCAATCATTACCTAGCTACATACATCCTCTTGTACCCAGTAGTTTGTCTTTAACATAGCAATCATTACCTAGCTACATACATCCTCTTGTACCTGGTAGTTTGTCTTTAACACAGCAATCATTACCTAGCTACATACATCCTCTTGTACCCTGTAGTTTGTCTTTAACATAGCAATCATTACCTAGCTACATACATCCTCTTGTACCCTGTAGTTTGTCTTTAACACAGCAATCATTACCTAGCTACATACATCCTCTTGTACCCAGTAGTTTGTCTTTAACACAGCAATCATTACCTAGCTACATACATCCTCTTGTACCTGGTAGTTTGTCTTTAACACAGCAATCATTACCTAGCTACATACATCCTCTTGTACCCAGTAGTTTGTCTTTAACACAGCAATCATTACCTAGCTACATACATCCTCTTGTACCCAGTAGTTTGTCTTTAACACAGCAATCATTACCTAGCTACATACATCCTCTTGTACCTGGTAGTTTGTCTTTAACACAGCAATCATTACCTAGCTACATACATCCTCTTGTACCCTGTAGTTTGTCTTTAACACAGCAATCATTACCTAGCTACATACATCCTCTTGTACCCTGTAGTTTGTCTTTAACACAGCAATCATCACCTAGCTACATACATCCTCTTGTACCCAGTAGTTTGTCTTTAACACAGCAATCAATACCTAGCTACATACATCCTCTTGTACCCTGTAGTTTGTCTTTAACACAGCAATCATCACCTAGCTACATACATCCTCTTGTACCCTGTAGTTTGTCTTTAACACAGCAATCATCACCTAGCTACATACATCCTCTTGTACCCAGTAGTTTGTCTTTAACACAGCAATCATTACCTAGCTACATACATCCTCTTGTACCCTGTAGTTTGTCTTTAACACAGCAATCATCACCTAGCTACATACATCCTCTTGTACCCAGTAGTTTGTCTTTAACACAGCAATCATCACCTAGCTACATACATCCTCTTGTACCCTGTAGTTTGTCTTTAACACAGCAATCATCACCTAGCTACATACATCCTCTTGTACCCTGTAGTTTGTCTTTAACACAGCAATCATTACCTAGCTACATGCATCCTCTTGTACCCTGTAGTTTGTCTTTAACACAGCAATCATTACCTAGCTACATACATCCTCTTGTACCCTGTAGTTTGTCTTTAACACAGCAATCATTACCTAGCTACATACATCCTCTTGTACCCTGTAGTTTGTCTTTAACACAGCAATCATTACCTAGCTACATACATCCTCTTGTACCCAGTAGTTTGTCTTTAACACAGCAATCATCACCTAGCTACATACATCCTCTTGTACCCTGTAGTTTGTCTTTAACACAGCAATCATCACCTAGCTACATACATCCTCTTGTACCCAGTAGTTTGTCTTTAACACAGCAATCATCACCTAGCTACATGCATCCTCTTGTACCCTGTAGTTTGTCTTTAACACAGCAATCATCACCTAGCTACATACATCCTCTTGTACCCTGTAGTTTGTCTTTAACACAGCAATCATTACCTAGCTACATACATCCTCTTGTACCCTGTAGTTTGTCTTTAACACAGCAATCATTACCTAGCTACATACATCCTCTTGTACCCTGTAGTTTGTCTTTAACACAGCAATCATCACCTAGCTACATACATCCTCTTGTACCCTGTAGTTTGTCTTTAACACAGCAATCATCACCTAGCTACATACATCCTCTTGTACCCAGTAGTTTGTCTTTAACACAGCAATCATCACCTAGCTACATGCATCCTCTTGTACCCTGTAGTTTGTCTTTAACACAGCAATCATCACCTAGCTACATACATCCTCTTGTACCCTGTAGTTTGTCTTTAACACAGCAATCATCACCTAGCTACATACATCCTCTTGTACCCAGTAGTTTGTCTTTAACACAGCAATCATCACCTAGCTACATACATCCTCTTGTACCCTGTAGTTTGTCTTTAACACAGCAATCATCACCTAGCTACATACATCCTCTTGTACCCTGTAGTTTGTCTTTAACACAGCAATCATTACCTAGCTACATACATCCTCTTGTACCTGGTAGTTTGTCTTTAACACAGCAATCATTACCTAGCTACATACATCCTCTTGTACCCTGTAGTTTGTCTTTAACACAGCAATCATCACCTAGCTACATACATCCTCTTGTACCCTGTAGTTTGTCTTTAACACAGCAATCATTACCTAGCTACATACATCCTCTTGTACCCAGTAGTTTGTCTTTAACATAGCAATCATCACCTAGCTACATACATCCTCTTGTACCCTGTAGTTTGTCTTTAACATAGCAATCATCACCTAGCTACATACATCCTCTTTTACCCTGTAGTTTGTCTTTAACACAGCAATCATTACCTAGCTACAGACATCCTCTTGTACCCTGTAGTTTGTCTTTAACACAGCAATCATCACCTAGCTACATACATCCTCTTGTACCCTGTAGTTTGTCTTTAACACAGCAATCATTACCTAGCTACATACATCCTCTTGTACCCTGTAGTTTGTCTTTAACATAGCAATCATCACCTAGCTACATACATCCTCTTGTACCCTGTAGTTTGTCTTTAACACAGCAATCATTACCTAGCTACAGACATCCTCTTGTACCCTGTAGTTTGTCTTTAACACAGCAATCATCACCTAGCTACATACATCCTCTTGTACCCTGTAGTTTGTCTTTAACACAGCAATCATTACCTAGCTACATACATCCTCTTGTACCCAGTAGTTTGTCTTTAACACAGCAATCATTACCTAGCTACATACATCCTCTTGTACCCAGTAGTTTGTCTTTAACATAGCAATCATTACCTAGCTACATACATCCTCTTGTACCTGGTAGTTTGTCTTTAACACAGCAATCATTACCTAGCTACATACATCCTCTTGTACCCTGTAGTTTGTCTTTAACATAGCAATCATTACCTAGCTACATACATCCTCTTGTACCCTGTAGTTTGTCTTTAACACAGCAATCATTACCTAGCTACATACATCCTCTTGTACCCAGTAGTTTGTCTTTAACACAGCAATCATTACCTAGCTACATACATCCTCTTGTACCTGGTAGTTTGTCTTTAACACAGCAATCATTACCTAGCTACATACATCCTCTTGTACCCTGTAGTTTGTCTTTAACACAGCAATCATTACCTAGCTACATACATCCTCTTGTACCCAGTAGTTTGTCTTTAACACAGCAATCATTACCTAGCTACATACATCCTCTTGTACCCAGTAGTTTGTCTTTAACACAGCAATCATTACCTAGCTACATACATCCTCTTGTACCTGGTAGTTTGTCTTTAACACAGCAATCATTACCTAGCTACATACATCCTCTTGTACCCTGTAGTTTGTCTTTAACACAGCAATCATTACCTAGCTACATACATCCTCTTGTACCCTGTAGTTTGTCTTTAACACAGCAATCATCACCTAGCTACATACATCCTCTTGTACCCTGTAGTTTGTCTTTAACACAGCAATCATCACCTAGCTACATACATCCTCTTGTACCCAGTAGTTTGTCTTTAACACAGCAATCAATACCTAGCTACATACATCCTCTTGTACCCTGTAGTTTGTCTTTAACACAGCAATCATCACCTAGCTACATACATCCTCTTGTACCCTGTAGTTTGTCTTTAACACAGCAATCATCACCTAGCTACATACATCCTCTTGTACCTAGTAGTTTGTCTTTAACACAGCAATCATTACCTAGCTACATACATCCTCTTGTACCCTGTAGTTTGTCTTTAACACAGCAATCATCACCTAGCTACATACATCCTCTTGTACCCAGTAGTTTGTCTTTAACACAGCAATCATCACCTAGCTACATACATCCTCTTGTACCCTGTAGTTTGTCTTTAACACAGCAATCATCACCTAGCTACATACATCCTCTTGTACCCTGTAGTTTGTCTTTAACACAGCAATCATTACCTAGCTACATGCATCCTCTTGTACCCTGTAGTTTGTCTTTAACACAGCAATCATTACCTAGCTACATACATCCTCTTGTACCCTGTAGTTTGTCTTTAACACAGCAATCATTACCTAGCTACATACATCCTCTTGTACCCTGTAGTTTGTCTTTAACACAGCAATCATTACCTAGCTACATACATCCTCTTGTACCCAGTAGTTTGTCTTTAACACAGCAATCATCACCTAGCTACATACATCCTCTTGTACCCTGTAGTTTGTCTTTAACACAGCAATCATCACCTAGCTACATACATCCTCTTGTACCCAGTAGTTTGTCTTTAACACAGCAATCATCACCTAGCTACATGCATCCTCTTGTACCCTGTAGTTTGTCTTTAACACAGCAATCATCACCTAGCTACATACATCCTCTTGTACCCTGTAGTTTGTCTTTAACACAGCAATCATTACCTAGCTACATACATCCTCTTGTACCCTGTAGTTTGTCTTTAACACAGCAATCATCACCTAGCTACATACATCCTCTTGTACCCTGTAGTTTGTCTTTAACACAGCAATCATCACCTAGCTACATACATCCTCTTGTACCCTGTAGTTTGTCTTTAACACAGCAATCATCACCTAGCTACATACATCCTCTTGTACCCAGTAGTTTGTCTTTAACACAGCAATCATCACCTAGCTACATGCATCCTCTTGTACCCTGTAGTTTGTCTTTAACACAGCAATCATCACCTAGCTACATACATCCTCTTGTACCCTGTAGTTTGTCTTTAACACAGCAATCATTACCTAGCTACATACATCCTCTTGTACCCTGTAGTTTGTCTTTAACACAGCAATCATCACCTAGCTACATACATCCTCTTGTACCCAGTAGTTTGTCTTTAACACAGCAATCATCACCTAGCTACATACATCCTCTTGTACCCTGTAGTTTGTCTTTAACACAGCAATCATCACCTAGCTACATACATCCTCTTGTACCCTGTAGTTTGTCTTTAACACAGCAATCATTACCTAGCTACATGCATCCTCTTGTACCCTGTAGTTTGTCTTTAACACAGCAATCATTACCTAGCTACATACATCCTCTTGTACCCTGTAGTTTGTCTTTAACACAGCAATCATTACCTAGCTACATACATCCTCTTGTACCCTGTAGTTTGTCTTTAACACAGCAATCATTACCTAGCTACATACATCCTCTTGTACCCAGTAGTTTGTCTTTAACACAGCAATCATCACCTAGCTACATACATCCTCTTGTACCCTGTAGTTTGTCTTTAACACAGCAATCATCACCTAGCTACATACATCCTCTTGTACCCAGTAGTTTGTCTTTAACACAGCAATCATCACCTAGCTACATGCATCCTCTTGTACCCTGTAGTTTGTCTTTAACACAGCAATCATCACCTAGCTACATACATCCTCTTGTACCCTGTAGTTTGTCTTTAACACAGCAATCATTACCTAGCTACATACATCCTCTTGTACCCTGTAGTTTGTCTTTAACACAGCAATCATTACCTAGCTACATACATCCTCTTGTACCCTGTAGTTTGTCTTTAACACAGCAATCATCACCTAGCTACATACATCCTCTTGTACCCTGTAGTTTGTCTTTAACACAGCAATCATCACCTAGCTACATACATCCTCTTGTACCCAGTAGTTTGTCTTTAACACAGCAATCATCACCTAGCTACATGCATCCTCTTGTACCCTGTAGTTTGTCTTTAACACAGCAATCATCACCTAGCTACATACATCCTCTTGTACCCTGTAGTTTGTCTTTAACACAGCAATCATTACCTAGCTACATACATCCTCTTGTACCCTGTAGTTTGTCTTTAACACAGCAATCATCACCTAGCTACATACATCCTCTTGCACCTGGTTCTTTGTCTTTAACACAGCAATCATCACCTAGCTACATACATCCTCTTGTACCTGGTTCTTTGTCTTTAACACAGCAATCATCACCTAGCTACATACATCCTCTTGTACCTGGTTCTTTGTCTTTAACACAGCAATCATCACCTCGCCACATACATCCTCTTGCAACCGGGAGTTTGTCTTTGCTTTGTCCTTTAGTCTTGATACCCTGCTAGAATTTCTTCCCATCCATATTGTCTATGCAGGCAGACATCCAAGTTACTACCATAAACACGTGAAGATGTGTCTTGTTAACCTTATTCATGGTTGTATTGTTCAGATATCTTTGTGTTTTGTTCCAGACAAGAAAAGAATCAGTTGTGCAGACTACAATGGTCACAACAGTGCCATTATTGTTAACACTACCAAACACCCTGGAAATGTCCAAATTAAAGATGACACTGTATTCTATATAAGAACAAACTACAGGTAAGACATAAACACTACTTGAAAGCAGGCATGGTTTCATAGTTTCAGTTGTTAATGCGTTATTTTATTCGATTAAGTAAAGTTAATTTAATAAACATCCTTTTTAAAATCAGATTCATTTAATTAATTACGTTTGCCAGAGATGTTATTAAAAAAGTACAATTCTGAATAAACATTTTATTGGATATTAATTCTATAGAAATGTTACAATTATTATTATTGTTCTACACAATCCAATGGTGATTGCCCCCTAGTTGTCGAGATCGTAGTGCACAAGATACCCCCTAGACACAGCCAGTCACACATCCAGCCCCTTTCATAGTGAGAAGTTAGTCTGGAATTGGTCAAATTATGCTAGGAGAAAACCACAACAAAAGCCATTGAGTTCATCCAGATTCTTCTTCCCTCGATCCCATGCTGGGTGGGGGCCTATGTGACAGTCACGACCTCCTCTGCTCTCCTTGTAAACTCCTTCCATACTGCCCACCCATTAGTGTATATGCAGTCTATATGCCAGCATTCATCAAATCTCTTAGTCCAGACTATTTAATCCAGTAAAATCCTCAGGTTAATGTTTCGTGAAAAATAACTAAAACATAAATGCACTGTGAAAGGCAGTTCTAAACTTTGTTCAGTGATATATAGTGCTGTGTGTCAATCACCACTCAACTTACCATCATACTTAGACCAATTTCAGACAACAAAACTGAATAAGGACTAGCCTGAGCATGGCCACACAGAGATTCTTATATGCACATTGAACAGTAGATTCCATTTCAAAAAGTGAGTGAGCACCTGGAATGTTCAAGTTATGCATTCAAATTATCATATAACTTCACCATCTAGCAACTGTTCTTGTTGAATCTGGTTACTATTCTGTGTGTGTGTGTGCGAGCGTGCGAGCGTGCGTGCATGCGTGTTTGTGTGTGCAGTGTTTCCTTCAGCATGCAGCAGGCAGGAATCCCGCATCAACCGCACAATAGCTGCACGTGCTCCGTCAAATATTGGATTGGTATTTGTCTCAAGGATATTTGGCAATGCAGCATTTGTTCACCAGCAGCAAACAGTGATTGTGGCACAATTGTTTGTTAATGTTGACCCACTGCTCTCTCTATTCATTGATGTCTGGCCTATAGTTTGACACCACAAGCATACAAGCTTAATTGTGTGAACATGATATGCTATTATTCACAGTGGTGTTTCATAAAAATCATACAGTATAACAAGATCATTATCTTAAAATGTCTAATGAGAAAAAATATTACTGATTACAAAATGCTATGTAATCCAGAAATGATAGTGAAAATAATATTTCAGAAAGAAATTAATATTGTAGTAATGACAGGAGATTTAGTAATGAATGTTATGTTTTGCTAACTGGCGGGTATTTTGTATTTACTGTGTATTTTTGACTTAAATCATAAAAAAACTTATCTGATTTCCAGACTATCTACAAGCTTTTTGTTATTTCTTTGGTTCCCTTAAGATGATTGTTTGTTCTCACCACCAAATTCTAACAAATTAATTTGAACACATCTGGGTGTATTAATTCAAAATAAAATAATAGTTTGCTTCAATCATGCATTAATTTAGACACTTATCAAGCTGAGATATTGATGACATGTTTAGGATGCTTTCTTTTGCAGGCTCCGTTCAATTCAGCTAGATGGTAGCCATAATGCACAGAGTAGCTTTCCTCTCAATGTTGAGGATGTAGCTGTGGCTCCAGGTGAGTGTCTTCTTGCCATGTCTGTCCTTATCCTCAAGACATCAAAACAACAGTTAGAATGCTTGTCATTTGTGTGGGACTGCCATACCCAGTCCCTCAAGAGAAATGATGTGTCATGTCTCACCCTATTTCCCCAAGTCTTCTTGTTTGTCAGAAACCTCCTCTGTCTCATCCATTAGCCAAATTGGAATTCTCCGCTAGACAGAATGTGTGCATGATATAACTACAGGCATCTAGACAGGGCAGATGAGCGAGTGAGTGGATGCTAATAGTTGTGTCTGTAAAGGATTATCTGTTGATATCAGAATTAGTCTTTTTGTTATTTGTTACCATCCTCTATTATTTAAAACACTTTCTTTGCCCTCTAATACATAAGTTACAGTTTTATTTTAATGTTGCATTTATTATTGTTTATAAGTATTAGTTGGTCAGTTAATTAATTTTACAATTTGGTGGCCTGTGTGTCGGCAATCCCGAAGGTCTTAGTACAGGTCTCTGTCAACATTTACTATCAGATACCACGTATTATAAATGTACTACCCGTGTGTTGTGTTATTTGTTAACGAGAGAACATTCTTCCCACTCTCTCTTTCTGCCCATTTCCACTCCCTCCCTCTCACTTGCTCATCCCCTCTCACTTGCTCATCCCCTCTCTCTCTGTCTCCCTCATTCACTCACTAATTCTTTCTCTCATATGCACGCACACATGCATGCAGACTCCCAGACACACTCATGCGCATGCGCGCGCGTACACACACACACACACACACACACTGTCATCTCTTGCAGAAGCAGAAAGTTCCCAGGTTCTGTACAGTCTTGGCAAAGCCAACTCAGATTTCATTTCAGTTATTAGCTTTATTTCTTCTTCCAAGCTTCTTTAGCGGGTACCCATTGATCTACCTCCTATTCCTTTTCCAGGGCGCTTTCATTTGAAAATAACTATTTTAAGCATTTGTGGTGGTGCTTTAATTTTCCAAACATAAACTGTGAGTTCTTCGGAGACATCTTCCACAAAACCTCAAAGTCAACTCTCAGCCTTAATGATCCTCCATGTTTTTAGTTAGAGTTTTTTATTTACAGGTTTTTGGTTTTGATTGTTTTAAACAAACAATTATATTGCTTGTATATTTTTTAGTTTGCAGGCATATCTTATGTGATATTAACTCCAACATTGATTGTGTTTGCTTTAGGAGAAATCACCTGTGACTCACCTAGTCCAGTAGACTATGCCGAAGTAAACATCAGTGGAATGGGCATTGGTGACACTGCCAATTACACTTGCACTGATGATTTCTACTTCCCTAGTGGGGCCAGTTGGACTGTTAGTACCTGCACATTGGACGGTTGGACACCGATCGAGGGGAAATGTAAAGGTAGGCTGACATGGTGACTGAATATACAGATAATCTAAGATATTAATATTGTCTCATAGCAATATGACAAAGTGAACTGTTAAAGTTCCAACTTTTTAGTTCACTCCAATTTGCTGGCACTGATACCAGCTTGTAAGATCTTACGTTATATATAATAACTTCTTAACTAAAAAAGTTGACATCTTACAGGTGGGTTTGTCACCTTCAGTACAAATTTGAGTGATCCAAAATACCAGGTCGCATTTATTTGTAAATTTCTTGCTACTAATGTCTGCAAAAAAGCATTGCAAAATATACAACCAATATCATAAATAGACATGTCTCATGTTGACGGCAATGCAATATATCCCTGTATGAGACAGACAGAAGTCAGGTGATTGAATTAAATCGGTTACTGCTGTTATTTTGGGCCTTAACTCTTTACTGGGTAGACCGCCTTCTTATTTTACACCCTGCTGTGGGCAGACAATTTTAAGATGGCAACTATCTGTGAATTATCCTGCATGTTGCTTGCATTAAAATTCGAATAACTCGACAACCGATGCACGAAAATATATGAAATTAATTGCACTGTACATGGAATGATTGTGTGAATAAAATGTGTTATTAAAATTTATGTGTTGCAATCAAGTACATTTCAGATCTTGATGCAAACTTCAACAATTATAATGAACAAATAAATAAGCAACTTCATCATGCTAAATATTGAAAAAATATTAGAACACATAACAGTGATCATGTGGAACTAATGTAGCCATGTATGTTAGTTTTATCCTAGTAAAACATTTATCAATTTGTGACGGTTAAATTTCAAATTATAATTGCTTTTGTAAACAACGCCAACGCGTCAGAAGACAAAAATCATGCCATAATTTACAAAATGGCTATCGTTTACCGATCATGTTGCCGAATGCAATGTTCTTTTCGTATGTAAAATCAACACACGAATAACGAAAGATAGCACACTCCTTTCACAAGTAGATGCCCCCAGAAGCATAGTGCATATTAATCAAATACTATAAATTAAATAAACCAAACGAAGTACGGACGGTGATCCGATCAACAAAATGGCTTCAAATCGGCGAAACGAACATGCCGCCGACGGGTCATCTTCTTCGTATCTCAACAACGAAAAGTCGCACAGAAAACGTAGATGGACGATAACATGGTCTCCGTGATCGCTGTCGACATTATTCACGTTGCAAACATCGAAATCCGACTCGAAATCATCGAGAATCGATCTCAGTAATATCCGCCAAATGCCGCACGATGTCGGAGGTCAACTAGACGAACGCACTTCAACATCCTTCCAAATAAACTCACTTAATTCGCAAACGAAAACAATTTTTCACAAGATGGCGACAGCACATGTTTCCGTGACCTACATAGAGCTTAGGTCAGCAGTTTCAGCTGGCTGGTTAAAGTAAAAGAGGGATCTGATCGCGGTAAACGAAAGGCCCACGAACTGTGATTTTACTGGGCGGTTTTGGACGGTCTGCGCGTATGAGGGGTTGGGCGGTTTTGGACGGTCTGCGCAGTAAAGAGTTAAACTGTCTTGGCCCTGCTCACATTCCATCGCTTGTAACACCACACATGCTGACCAGGTCATTTTGATCGGCTGAATAAAGTTTGATGACTGTTCTGAGATATCTTAGAAAATTATGGCCATCATTCGTTCTCAGTAGCTGGCCCAACAAACTCAGGCAGACAAACTGTCTTGTCATGTTCAAGGCACTCTGAAAGACATATTTATTCGAGCAGATTTGTAATGAACTTGGCAGGCTGCACGCTTAACTTTTATGAATATGGAAATTTGCTTTATGTATTCATTATTTTTAACTTATTAAAGTTACATGAGTCATTTAAGCACATTTTTATTTTATGTATTTAACAGGTTTAGTCATTTAACTTATACTATATTTAGCATAATTTACTCAGCTTTATCTAACTTTTTATATAACATATAGGTGCTCTTGGATCATGTTATTTTGTTTTGCCTTACCATTTTATATGTGTAAATAGTTCAATGTATTTTACTTACATTGTACTGTCAGCAGTGCCTTTGAGTAGAATTGTGATCAGGTCATACATTCTAAATAATTTACACTTGTTATTAATACCTCCATAGTACCGTCAATGAGTAGATGTAGATGTTCCGTCTGATGGGTGACATCGATCACTATTGTGAATAATTTTCCCTGAGATGTGGAAATGCCCACTGACTGAAAGAGAGTAGGAAAAGTTACAACTGGATGAGAATAATATGCAGAAACCATGAGAGGTTAGAAGGAAGATGAAGAAATTGAGAGAAGAGATTGAGATGAAAAACATAAAGAGGAAAGTACTTGGAAACAGAATGAGATGGGTAGGGCAAGTAGAAAGAAACAGAATGAGATGGGTAGGGCAAGTAGAAAGAAACAGAATGAGATGGGTAGGGCAAGTAGAAAGAAACAGAATGAGATGGATAGGGCAAGTAGAAAGAAACAGAATGAGATGGGTAGGGCAAGTAGAAAGAAACAGAATGAGATGGATAGGGCAAGTAGAAAGAAACATAATGAGATGGATAGGGCAAGTAGAAAGAAACAGAATGAGATGGATAGGGCAAGTAAAAAGAAAGACAATGAGATGGATAGGGCAAGTAGAAAGAAACAGAATGAGATGGATAGGGCAAGTAGAAAGAAACATAATGAGATGGATAGGGCAAGTAGAAAGAAACAGAATGAGATGGATAGGGCAAGTAGAAAGAAACAGAATGAGATGGGTAGGGCAAGTAGAAAGAAACAGAATGAGATGGATAGGGCAAGTAGAAAGAAACATAATGAGATGGATAGGGCAAGTAGAAAGAAACAGAATGAGATGGATAGGGCAAGTAAAAAGAAAGACAATGAGATGGATAGGGCAAGTAGAAAGAAACAGAATGAGATGGATAGGGCAAGTAGAAAGAAACATAATGAGATGGATAGGGCAAGTAGAAAGAAACAGAATGAGATGGATAGGGCAAGTAGAAATAAACAGAATGAGATGGATAGGGCAAGCAAAAAGAATCAGAATGAGATGGATAGGGCAAGTATAAAGAATGATAATTAGATGGATAGGGCAAGTAGAAAGAAACATAATTAGATGGGTAGGGCAAGTACAAAGAAACATAATTAGATGGGTAGGGCAAGTATAAATAAACAGAATGAGATGGATAGGGCAAGTATAAAGAAACATAATTAGATGGGTAGGGCAAGTACAAAGAAACATAATTAGATGGGTAGGGCAAGTAGAAATAAACAGAATGAGATGGATACGGCAAGTATAAAGAAACAGAATGAGATGGATACGGCAAGTACAAAGAAACATAATTAGATGGATAGGGCAAGTAGAAATAAACAGAATGAGATGGATACGGCAAGTACAAAGAAACAGAATTAGATGGATAGGGCAAGTATAAATAAACAGAATGAGATGGATACGGCAAGTACAAAGAAACATAATTAGATGGATAGGGCAAGTAGAAATAAACAGAATGAGATGGGTAGGGCAAGTATAAAGAAACATAATTAGATGGGTAGGGCAAGTAGAAATAAACATAATTAGATGGGTAGGGCAAGTAGAAATAAACATAATTAGATGGGTAGGGCAAGTAGAAAGAAACATAATTAGATGGGTAGGGCAAGTAGTAATAAACAGAATTAGATGGGTAGGGCAAGTATAAAGAAACATAATTAGATGGGTAGGGCAAGTAGTAATAAACATAATTAGATGGGTAGGGCAAGTATAAAGAAACATAATTAGATGGGTAGGGCAAGTAGTAATAAACATAATTAGATGGGTAGGGCAAGTAGAAAGAAACATAATTAGATGGGTAGGGCAAGTAGAAATAAACAGAATGAGATGGGTAGGGCAAGTATAAAGAAACATAATTAGATGGGTAGGGCAAGTATAAAGAAACATAATTAGATGGGTAGGGCAAGTAGAAATAAACAGAATGAGATGGGTAGGGCAAGTAGAAATAAACAGAATGAGATGGGTAGGGCAAGTACAAAGAATGGACATTGAAAGGCTGCCAAAAAGAGCGTGGCAAGCAGATGAGGGTGGTAGATGAAAAAGGGGAAGACCAAGGCTCAGACAATGTGAGGACAGCTTGAAAAGAGACTAAAAGAGGGCTGCAGGAACAGAAACAAATGGGTAATATCTTGGAGAATAGAAGGGAGGTGGAAGGTGCTTATACGGGAAGCAGAGGTTGCAACAAAATGACATAGCCCCTACTGCGCAAGAGATCAAAGGGAAGAAGATGTGGACACACCCACTACACGAGTCTCTCATAAATAATGACAGGTTCAGCATTCATTTTCTGGGACTTTACAAGTTTGTTGATGAACTTCTTAAATGTGTCAGTTAACATACGGTTAATGCCAGTTTGATGTTGGGGTTGCAGGAGCCCATGAATGGATTTGTAGTCTGATCAGATTCTATATACTGTCTAGATGTTAAGTTTTCCAAGTAACTCCAATTCCAAATAAAACCAATGGTTAGAAACATTGTCAGTCAGGAGACATTGTCGCTGATGTGTGAAATGCCTCGATTACTCAGACTTACGTTGTCTTTTCAGTTCACACGGAACGCGGCTCTCCTTTGTACACTTTGTTGATCGCCGGAACTAACGGCATCCACAAAGTGGCAGTGAACAGCTCAGTGACACCGCCAGTATTTGGTAGTCCACATGTCCTGATGAACAATAGTAAGTTATATCAAATAGTCCCAGAGTAGTGCGGTATTGCAGATTCAAAAGGAAATTTTTAATTATGAGATAGATAATATATTGGTCATTCTCAAACATTCATTAGTTGAATTTAAAACAAACTAGATCATACTTCTGACTATGGTGTTTGATTACTTGGTTAATCAAGAATGTGATATGTATAGAAGCCAGCATAGATGTTAAGTAAAGCATATGCAGTATAATTAGCTCATTAGTGGAACCACTGGTAACACAACAAGCCGTAATGTAGTATAAATTGGCATTCAAGTTAGAAAAGAGTTTGCATTATTGCTCAGTTTTACATAACTATAATTTGTTAGTAGCTTAGCATGTTGTGGTGAAATTGTAATGTTCAACAACAAATGATTCAGTATGTTGTCATGGTCGCAATGCACACACCTTCATCCTGACCAGCACAGAGTTGTTGTCTTGGACATTAATAATAATAATATTTATATAGCGCTATACATCTAGATAATATTCATGGTGATGACAGTCCCTGAACAGTTGATAATAAATTATATTATGCAGACGACAAATTGCCATTTAAACTGTTATTGCAGATACTGTCGAAATTATGTTTATGGCGCTGTCACCTAGAGTATAATTTGTAATCATAAGTGTCTGTTGGTTTTTGCCAGCATCGTATTTGTTTTTGTTAACACGGTGGACACTAAAATGTGTGACGTAGTTATATATATATATATATATATATATATATATATATATATGCTTGTAATTGATGTTTTGTAGTTATTAGTTTATATTGTATGGTCACTTGTACTTAAACATGTTTCAGCTGTATAAACATAACATGAATTCAAAACACGCTTTGGGCAAAAAGCATGACTACACCCTAGGGGTACTCTTGTAACACGACTAGTTTTGATGGGGTGGCTTCTGCGATTCATATTTCATGCAATTTTTAGATAATGAAATTAAAGTAATTATTGATGCTATTACGACACCATCCAAATATACACTACAGTTCAAACATGTTTTGTAATACTAACCACATAATGTTCATAACACAATGACATATATACAATGAATTTCTTGAAATCAGAGCCGCACAGAAGTTAAAACTAGGATCTTGTTTAACTAACACATGTATTACATGTTACAGGTGACGTTACTGCCATCACCACCGATGATGTTCGTGGTTACATCTACTTCTACCGTAAACTTCACATCTATCGTGTTGCTGTCAATGGCACCAATCCAGTAGACCTAAATCCTGATGTGGACTGTAAGTTCAAACATTCGTAATGCATTGACATTGTGAGGGTGGACTATTAATGACAAATGTAGCACAGGATAGGTTTCAATGAAATTTATTGCCTGCACTTTCTACATGCTATACTTAATTTCAGCTGTGCACTGTGTTGTGGATTGTTATAGAATCTCTCTGTGTTCACTGTTCACCCTCTGCCATTAGGTCTCAGATCTTAGAAAAACAACAATTGACTCATTCTAAAGCCTCCAAGGGTCCTCTAGGGCATAACAATTGGTACATTTTTATAAGGTATCCCCAAAACGCAAAATGTTCAAATTTAGCTGTTTCAACCTGGACTGTTTCTGCCTGCACTGTAGACTGGCCCTCCTCTGTGAACTGTGTATTCGCCCACTATAGTCCAGCCCTCACCACAGCTCCAGTAAAACTGGACATTCCCTGCATAGTATTGCATGGGGAATCTTGATTAATTGCTCACTGGCAGCAGTGTCAGAGGCTGTATCAGTAACCCAGTAGGTCACTGTTAAACTGGACAGTTGCCTGACTGCAATGTATAAGCTAAATCTTTAAAAAAAACTACGTTTCTATAAATGCAAGTAGTCTTTATTTTGATGTTTGTTTAATTATTATTAATACGATATGACTACGGTCTCTATTGGCTTAACACATTTTGTCATATGTAAGTGACAAACATAGGACATTAATATTCTGGACAACTGTAGACTAAAAATTCATACCCTTTATTTATTGATATGTTGCATTCAGACAATGTTGTTGTGTTTCTGAACATCTCATATGAATAACCAGAGAAAATGTCAATTAGATGATTATGGTCAAGAGACTAGGCAGTGACTATGATTCACCAAAACATATCATTCATTATTATCAACTCTCTATATAGTCCAAAGTACTTGAAAGGCCGTTTTGCTCATTTATATTAATTAAATATACATGACTATAACAGTGTGCATTTTTCTTGTAGTATCCAATGTGAACTCACTGGCTGTTGACACTCAAACTGGTGAATTGTTCTTCAGTATGAGCAAAAGAGTGAGAACAGTTGGAAAGACTGGCAATGACTACAGAGTAATCGTGGAAGTAGCCAACTCTAATATATATAGCATTGCTGTTGATCCAGTGCTGAGGTGAGGAAAGATGTAATTCCACTGATCATTTCTTCTACTTTTGTTGAGGAGTAACAAGTTCGCTGTTGCTCACACTTGCCAATATCTACACCCCTCCCTCCCTTAATGTATTGGACTGTTCCCTCACAAGTGTGTATGTGTTGGATTGTTCATCCACCAGAGTGTATGTGTTGGGTTTTCACCCATCAGTGTGAATGTGTTGGACTGTTTACACACCAGAGTGTATGTGTTTGACTGTTCAATCACCAGTGTGTGTATTGGACTGTTTACTCACCAGTGTATGAATATGACTATTTACCCACCAGAGTATATATCTTGGACTTTTCACCCACAAGAATGTATGTTTAGATTGTATTCGCATATGTGTGGTTATATAACTAATAATAAAAATATCATGTTTTAAAGACAGCTTAAATAAATCTTAATTTGTATTTGATATCCAAAACGTTGGAGACATGAGGTCATCAGTCATATAAATACCCATATCAGTCCGACAAGTAACTTGTACTTTGCCTTATAAAATGTTTTAAAGGGAATTACCTATATATATATATATATATATATATATATATATATATATATATATATATATATATATAATAAGCTGTGTATTTATGCTATATACAAAAGGATTGTTACTATGTTAACCGTGTTATTTCTGCAGGCTACTCTTCTATGTTACAATGCAAACGATTTATCAATTCCATCTGGATAGTCCAGGTGGTGCATCTACCCAGATTTTACCTCCACTTGGTAATTTGTTGCCTAATGGATTGGCCATTGACCGCTTACACTCGCGTGTGTGCTGGAGTGCTGATGCAAAAACTGTTGTTTGTAAGTATAGATTCATGTGCACCAGTGTTGTTAATTATAATTAAATCGTGGAGTAGTAAGTGTGCTACTTTTGAGTGCCAAATAAATGTTCTGCTTCACATATTTATTTGATGAACTTAGTTGGGACTACATAATTATTGGATTAAAAGGTTGGGTTGCTGAACATCACATGGTTCCCTGTTATGGTTTTAATACTACGTTTGTATAATTTGTAAGGATAGTTGGACTTCTTAGTTTTTGATTTCAAAGTGTTAAACTGTCAGATGTTATGAATTAGTCTGAATCTTTGCTTTTGGGACCTCAGTATTTTTATTATGATAAATTAAATCCCCTTTAGTGCCACATACACCAGCCATCATATGGCCCCATGCACACACCTCAATGACAAGCCTGCTGCGACAAACTGGCGGCAGTTTCCGTTATTGTTTTGTAGCCACAGTATTATTTGAGACTATATTATACATTATTTGGAACTATACTATTAAGTATTATTCAATAGTATATCATTTGCTTGCCCCTACTCTTACAAATTGTGTCTACACTTGCAACATCACTCACAGCTATATATCCCATGAGCCGCATCCTACGTTAAATCCACAGTAGAAATATTGATTTTAATTGATACAACAATCATGTCAGCAAATCAGTTGGATATCGGAAATTTAAGATTCACGTGGGGAATTTCATCTGGTGTCAGACAATGATGTTTTTACTTCAGACTTTGTTCTCAATATTTAATTCGTCATATTACACACATGAGCAGCCTTACATACTAGATGTGGAAGCAACTTTGGTATCCCTCGCAACTGCTTGTGGAATAATATGGTTTTGAAATGTGTGCTGTTGTAGGTGGATTTACTCTCAATCTGGTTAAAGATTATGCTTTGTTCTCAGCCTTAGTGTAAAGTGAAACGTGGAATAGACTAAACATTTTCAGTTTTTGTTAAAGGTCTGCTTGCTTTTCTACCCATGATAAGTGAATGAATTACATTTACAAGTTGCATGGAGTAAATCTTCATGCAGTTGGAAAGTGGTGTGTTTGGATTAGCATCGCAGTGTACACACACGGCTAGTATGATACAATAGTAATTGGAAGTAAATATAACACTTTGTAGTTCTTTATAGGGAAAAAGTGTATTTCTGAAAGGTATTTTATGGCTTCATGTGACAGTGTATGCAGAATCGGTTTTTGTTAATTTATTAGGTTTTTAAATTGTGATCTCTGAAGACTCCCCAGCTAAATAAATATGCTAGCATAGTTATATCTAAATGAGCACTTCCACAACATTGCTTCTTGAAAAAGACAGTCACCTGCACTAAAACGTTTGGAAAATATTATATTATAATAACAGACATATTGTTTCAGTGTGATCAGACATACTTTGCGTGCCCTTATGAAGATGGAACAAAATGTCAACATATGTCATACTCCTTGCACAATTTATTCAAATATTGAGCCTCCCCAGTTCTCCATCTGTTCTTTCTAAAGCTGTTTATCAAACAGTCTGTCTCAGCACCAGCTGATAACGTTCACTTTTATATCTTCACCTTATTTTGTGTACATTGTTTTAGTCATCCTACCAGGTACTACCAAAATTTGTCATAGACTAACCAAGGCCAGTGCTTGTGATATTTCATCAATAAAACCACAAGTTGCACTTCATACAAACCCACACACTGATGTCACGTTTAAGGCCACTTACACTTCACACAAACTCACACAGACGTCATGTCTCAGGCCACTTACACTTCACACAAACTCACACAGACGTCATGTCTCAGGCCACTTACACTTCACACAAACTCACACACTGATGTCATGTCTCAGGCCTCTTACACTTCACACTAACTCACACAGACGTCATGTCTCAGGCCACTTATACTTCACACAAACTCACACACTGATGTCATGTCTCAGGCCACTTACACTTCACACAAACTCACACAGACGTCATGTCTCAGGCCACTTATACTTCACACAAACTCACACACTGATGTCATGTCTCAGGCCACTTACACTTCACACAAACTCACACAGACGTCATGTCTCAGGCCACTTATACTTCACACAAACTCACACACTGATGTCATGTCTCAGGCCACTTACACTTCACACAAACTCACTCACTGATGTCACGTCTCAGGCCACTTACACTTCACACAAACTCACACACTGATGTCACGTCTTAGGCCACTTACACTTCACACAAACTCACACACTGATGTCACGTCTAAGGCCACTTACACTTCACACAAACTCACACAGACGTCATGTCTCAGGCCACTTACACTTCACACAAACCCACACACTAATGTCACGTCTCAGAGCACTTCATAAACTCACACATTATGTAATTATTAAGTAAGTAATTATGTTTATATATATATATATATATATATATATTATATATATGTATATATATGTATATATAATATATGTATATATACATACATACATACATTATTTCTATAGATGATTTATACATAACATCTAGATTAAGTTATATATGCTATTAAAATGCTTGTGAAACTACATTTGTTACAGTGACGGGTGCATCTGGATCAACGCCTGCACAAATTGCGTGTGCAGACTATGATGGTGGAAATCTTGTAGCTGTCTACAATACAGCACATATGAATATCCATGTTAGAGATGACACAATATTTTTCACTCATAACATTGAAAGCATGTAAGTCATCAACTGATACTATCAATAAATAAATAAATAAATATACTTATATACTGCCAAATTCAAGGCACTTTTCAAGTACATACACACATTTGGTAGTAGATATATATTAAAATAATTACATAAATCTGTGACAAAAAGTATCTCTTCATTATCAGTGTGTCATATAAACAGACTCATAAAATTGATAAATAAACAAATAAAAATATAGACGATACACCTAAAAAGTCATTAAAAGGTAACATTAATTTTTCTTTATTATTGAATATACTACGAATACATTTATTTAAGGTAAAACCTTACATATAATATATATGTATATATATATATATATGATTATATGTATATATACAGTTTATATGTATTCACACATTTAAAAATAAATATGATAAAAATATGAGTAGATCAAAATTAAATAAGGTCATAAATTAGATAATGTAAAAGTGTAGTATAGTTGATAATGATTATGTTATAAAAACAATTGTAAATAAATATGCAAGACAATATATCAATCTCACTGGTTTACAGTGTACATAGATTTGGCCCACTCCTCTACATTGGGCCATTTACTATGTCAATTGTACATAGTTTTTAACAAGTTATTTTTTATGCTGAACATCTGTTTTTTAAACCATATATATTCTTACGTTTTACGACGTCAAAATCGTGCAAGCATGTTGTTGTAGACAATTTTAGCTTTTAAATAAGAACCTTTGTTAAAGTTTGCCCAGACTTGGGAGCAATAAATTGTACAACCATATGCATGAAACATATGTAGTTAACACCGATGGAACAGTGGTGACATTTTCTGATAATGCTAATCGACCTGGCATAATAGTTTTATAGATGTCTGAAAAATATATTTAACGTCTTTCAACTCATTGCATACTATACTGCATCTAAATGTTTGCTTTTTTAACATACTCAAGTTTGTTTATAGATAACAGAAGGGTAAGATTCACACAGAAACAAGTAATGTTGGAATTTTTTTGATCAGTGTTAAGCGATTTGTAACTTGGGTTTATATTCTGGATGTTAAGCTTTGTAAAACACTTGTTAATATGTGAGTTATTTATTTTGGTGCTGTCCACAGTTGTAAAGTGGTGTACTGCATTGTGTATAATGTCGTCCCTTGGTAGTTAGTACAATGTGTAGGCAAATGTGCTTACTGAGTAACACAGTCACAGTGTAAAGTGGTGTACTGCATTGTGTATAAGGTCTTCCCTTGGTAGTTAGTACAATGTGTAGGCAAATGTGCTTACTGAGTAACACAGTCACAGTGTAAAGTGGTGTACTGCATTGTGTATAAGGTCTTCCCTTGGTAGTTAGTACAATGTGTAGGCAAATGTGCTTACTGAGTAACACAGTCACAGTGTATATATGTAGTGAGATGGACCACACTATATATGTGTAGTGAGATGGGCCACCTTAATCCTCGATCACCATGCCCAAAATATGGTTAACTTGCCACATCAGCTATTTCCTGTCCCTGCTGACTATTGATATGCAATGCTAAACATCTACATCTAATGTGTAATTTGTTAACCACTGTATATGCCAGGGAATAGGTTAAAACACT
This sequence comes from Oasisia sp. SBJ-2009, assembly GCA_964017155.1. Lineage (NCBI taxonomy): Eukaryota > Metazoa > Annelida > Polychaeta > Sabellida > Siboglinidae > Oasisia > Oasisia sp. SBJ-2009. The sequence goes on along the minus strand of OZ024865.1, from coordinate 2,996,445 downwards.
TCATAATGCACCGTTTTAAATCTAGTGTTTAAACTAGTTCTGGGGATGTCCTTATGCAGAGTACTGCACCATTGGATCACCTTTGCTTTTGTTCCCTGGCCAGTGCAGACCCATTTTCAGAAATATTTCTTTGCCAGTGTTGAGTTAATGAAAGTGGATTTATCACAAACGGCTTGTGTGTGGAAGCCATTTATATCAAATGCAATCATTATACATCGACAAACAAATGTCGTTTGAGCATATGGTGCCACTTCATGTTTTTCAGAGATTTTCATTAACAATTGTATCACAGACGGTTAATAACGTACATAACTGGAACTGTTCATTAATAATCTATTTGCCAGCTGCCTTCGTTCTAAGTTCCACTAATCTTGTCATTAGTGATGATCCTCCTTAACCAGTAATCTGCAGGTTTTGAAGATAGGAAGAGAGGTCCCAGGCTAAGCCCCTGATGCAATATGCAGGCCAACTCAGCTAGTCACACACTAATGTTCTCTTATGACACAAATAAACAGAACAACAGTGACCAGTTCAGAAACCAAAATATGATACATAAACTGAACTACATTCAATTTTCCTGCTGAATTGCATATCATAAATAAAAGTATTGCGTTTGCCTGGTAATTTCGGAGGTAGTATTAGATTTATAAAAAAGAAATTATGACAGATGATTTTATATGTTTAAGAAAAAACACTGACGTTTATATATTAAAACAAATCATGCTCATATATTGGTAGAAGAGTTCCTATCAATTCCCTATAATATATTGTTGTTTGTATAATCAGTCCATGATTATAACCTTGTTGTCGTCCCATTGATGACGTGCATTGATGACTACCATTTGATTGTACTCTGGAAAGATAAATAAATTGATGGCATATTTCTTTTTCAGAATTTATTGTATTCAGCAAAACGGAACACACAAGATCGAAGTTGGGGCAGAAGGACAGGATATAACTGTGATCTCAGGTTAGTGTCTCCTACGGATAAACACAGACATTTGTTAGACTTGGATGGTTCAAACGATTTATTTTACTAGCAGCTTACCTTATTTTTCAACTGTGCTCATCAATTTTACTTAGCTTTGGATGTCTAAGGACAATCACAGATAGCATTAATAATGTCACAGAAAATAAATAAACTGACAGTGAGAATAGTAACCTTATCTCTCATCTTATCTTAGCACAATGGTTAGAATGTAGTGACAACAATTGTGGATTTAGACAGCAATTATATATATATATATAAATATATATATATATATATATATATATATATATATATATATATATTAACCAACAAATAAATGTCAACAAATCATTTGTATGCATATTCAAAATAAAAAAGTGAAATCAAATTAAAATGATTGATAACCAATGAAACATTTTAAATGGCACGGTGCAGTAGTGCAGAATGGGGAATTCCCCTATATTTCCTACCTGGTTCCTGTGCTGATACGTTTCCATTCACTACACTACATCATAACTTCATGAATATTATGAGGACTGAGTAATGTCATCTTTGAAATTCTTTTATTTGTTATAAATCGTAAAGTAATTTCGCTTTTTATTTTGAACACACACACAAATGATTTGTTGATGTATAGTACGCCTACCAGACATAACACGGCCCATGTTCAATAATTAAATAATTAGGATAAATGTGAATCGTTACATTGATAAAATACGAGCGAGTGAAACCAAATGCAGCTCGAGAGTAATTGTGGTCACATATCCTCTAAATGATGATGCTATGTTTCAGCAATGGTTGTTCAAGTGTTTCAGCCCCCTTTAATCATACGTTTACTAGTATTTTTCTATGGTATTTGTGTACATGCTAGTATGTGTTTGTGGTATTTATGTATATGCTAGTTCTCTTATGTGGTATTTATGTATATGCTAGTATTTTTCTGTGGTATTTGTGTACATGCTAGTATTTGATTTTGCAATGGGAGGACATGAAGAGAGATCTGCATGAAGAGATCTGGAAAGAGTGAGAGTAGAAAGGAGAGCAAAAGACTGAGAGAAAAATGGAGAGCAAAAGACTGAGAGAAGAAGGGAGAGCAAAAGACTGAGAGAAGAAGGGAGAGCAAAAGACTGAGAGAAGAAGGGAGAGCAAAAGACTGAGAGAAGAAGGGAGAGCAAAATACTGAGTGAAGAAGGGAGAGCAAAAGAGTGAGAGAAGAAGGGAGAGCAAAAGACTGAGAGAAGAAGGGAGAGCAAACGGCTGAGAGAAGAAGGGAGAGCAAAAGACTGAGAGAAGAAGGGAGAGCAAAAGACTGAGAGAAGAAGGGAGAGCAAAAGACTGAGAGAAGAAGGGCGAGCAAAAGACTGAGAGAAGAAGGGAGAGCAAAAGACTGAGAGAAGAAGGGAGAGCAAACGGCTGAGAGAAGAAGGGAGAGCAAAAGACTGAGAGAAGAAGGGAGAGCAAAAGACTGAGAAAAGACGGGAGAGCAAAAGACTGAGAGAAGAAGGGAGAGTAAAAAAATTAGAGAAGAAGGGAGAGCAAAAGACTGAGAGAAGAAGGGAAAGCAAAAGACTGAGAGAAGAAGGGAGAGCAAAAGACTGAGAGAAGAAGGGAGAGCAAAAGACTGAGAGAAGAACGCAGAACAAAAGAGTAAGAGAAGAAGGGAGAGCAAAAGACTGAGAGAAGACGGGAGAGCAAAAGACTGAGAGAAGACGGCAGAGCAAAAGACTGAGAGAAGAAAGGAGAACAAAAGAGAGAGAAGAAGGGAGAGCAAAAGACTGAGAGAAGAAAGGAGAGCAAAAGACTGAGAGAAGAAGGGAGAGCAAAAGACTGAGAAAAGAAGGGAGAGCAAAAGAGTGAGAGAAGAAGGGAGAGAAAAAGACTGAGAAAAGAAGGGAGAGCAAAAGAGTGAGAGAAGAAGGGAGAGCAAAAGACTGAGAAAAGAAGGGAGAGCAAAAGAGTGAGAGAAGAAGGGAGAGCAAAAGACTGAGAAAAGAAGGGAGAGCAAAAGAGTGAGAGAAGAAGGGAGAGCAAAAGACTGAGAGAAGAAGGGAGAGCAAAAGACTAAGAGAAGAAGGGAGAGCAAAAGACTGAGAGAAGAAGGGAGAGCAAAAGACTGAGAGAAGAAGGCAGAGCAAAAGACTGAGAGAAGAAGGGAGAGCAAAAGACTAAGAGAAGAAGGGAGAGCAAAAGACTGAGAGAAGAAGGGAGAGCAAAAGACTGAGAAAAGAAGGGAGAGCAAAAGAGTGAGAGAAGAAGGGAGAGCAAAAGACTAAGAGAAGAAGGGAGAGCAAAAGACTGAGAGAAGAAGGCAGAGCAAAAGACTGAGAGAAGAAGGGAGAGCAAAAGACTAAGAGAAGAAGGGAGAGCAAAAGACTAAGAGAAGAAGGGAGAGCAAAAGACTGAGAGAAGAAGGGAGAGCATAAGACCGAGAGAAGAAGGCAGAACAAAAGACTAAGAGAAGAAGGGAGAGCAACACACTTGAGAGAAGAAGGGATGGCAAAAGACTGAGAGAAGAAGGGAGAGCAAAAGACTGAGAAAAAAAGGGAGAGCAAAAAACTGAGAGAAGAATGGAGAGCAAACGACTGAGAGAAGAAGGGAGAGCAAAAGACTGAGAGAAGAAGGGAGAGCAAAAGACTGAGAAAAGACGGGAGAGCAAAAGACTGAGAGAAGAAGGGAGAGTAAAAAAATTAGAGAAGAAGGGAGAGCAAAAGACTGAGAGAAGAAGGGAAAGCAAAAGACTGAGAGAAGAAGGGAGAGCAAAAGACTGAGAGAAGAAGGGAGAGCAAAAGACTGAGAGAAGAAGGGAGAGCAAAAGACTGAGAGAAGAACGGAGAACAAAAGAGTGAGAGAAGAAGGGAGAGCAAAAGACTGAGAGAAGACGGGAGAGCAAAAAACTGAGAGAAGAAGGGAGAGCAAAAGACTGAGAGAAGAACGGAGAACAAAAGAGTGAGAGAAGAAGGGAGAGCAAAAGACTGAGAGAAGAAGGCAGAGCAAAAGACTGAGAGAAGAAGGGAGAACAAAAGAGAGAAAAGAAGGGAGAGCAAAAGACTGAGAGAAGAAAGGAGAGCAAAAGACTGAGAGAAGAAGGGAGAGCAAAAGACTGAGAAAAGAAGGGAGAGCAAAAGAGTGAGAGAAGAAGGGAGAGCAAAAGACTGAGAAAAGAAGGGAGAGCAAAAGAGTGAGAGAAGAAGGGAGAGCAAAAGACTGAGAAAAGAAGGGAGAGCAAAAGAGTGAGAGAAGAAGGGAGAGCAAAAGACTAAGAGAAGAAGGGAGAGCAAAAGAGTGAGAGAAGAAGGGAGAGCAAAAGACTGAGAGAAGACGGGAGAGCAAAAGACTGAGAGAAGAAGGGAGAACAAAAGAGAGAGAAGAAGGGAGAACAAAAGAGTGAGAGAAGAAGGGAGAGCAAAAGACTGAGAGAAGAAAGGAGAGCAAAAGACTGAGAGAAGAAGGGAGAGCAAAAGACTGAGAAAAGAAGGGAGAGCAAAAGAGTGAGAGAAGAAGGGAGAGCAAAAGACTAAGAGAAGAAGGGAGAGCAAAAGACTGAGAGAAGAAGGCAGAGCAAAAGACTGAGAGAAGAAGGGAGAGCAAAACACTAAGAGAAGAAGGGAGAGCAAAAGACTAAGAGAAGAAGGGAGAGCAAAAGACTGAGAGAAGAAGGGAGAGCAAAAGACCGAGAGAAGAAGGGAGAGCAAAAGACCGAGAGAAGAAGGGAGAGCAAAACACTGAGAGAAGAAGGGATGGCAAAAGACTGAGAGAAGAAGGGAGAGCAAAAGGCTGAGAAAAGAAGGGAGAGCAAAAAACTGAGAGAAGAATGGAGAGCAAACGACTGAGAGAAGAAGGGAGAGCAAAAGACTGAGAGAAGAAGGGAGATGAAAAGACAGAGAAAAGAAGGGAGAGCAAAAGACTCAGAGAAGAATGGAGAGCAAAAGACTGAGAGAAGAATGGAGAGCAAAAGACTGAGAGAAGAAGGGAGAGCAAAAGACTGAGAGAAGAAGGCAGAGCAAAAGACTGAGAGAAGAAGGGAGAACAAAAGACTGAGAGAAGAAGGGAGAGAGAAGAAGGGAGAGCAACAGAGTCATAGAAGATGGGAGAGCAAAAGACTGAGAGAAGAAGGGAGATGAAAAGACTGAGAGAAGAAGGGAGAGCAACAGAGTCATAGAAGAAGGGAGAGCAAAAGACTGAGAGAAGAAGGGAGATGAAAAGACAGAGAAAAGAAGGGAAAGCAACAGAGTCATAGAAGAAGGCAGAGCAAAAGACTGAGAGAAGAAGGGAGAGCAAAAGACTGAGAGAAGAAGGGAGAGAGAAGAAGGGAGAGCAAGAGTGAGAGAAGAAGGGAGAGCAAAAGACTGAGAGAAGAAGGGAGAGCAAAAGACTGAGAGAAGACGGGGAAACAAAAGACTGAGAGAAGAAGGGAGAGCAAAAGACTGAGAGAAGAAGGGAGAGCAAAAGACTGAGAGAAGAAGGGAGAAAAAAAGACTGAGAGAAGAAGGGAGAGTAAAAGACTGAGAGAAGAAGGCAGAGCAAAAGACTGAGAGAAGAACGGAGAGCAAAAGACTGAGAGAAGAAGGGAGAGCAAAAGACTGAGAGAAGAAGGCAGAGCAAAAGACTGAGAGAAGCAGGCAGAGCAAAAGACTGAGAGAAGAAGGGAGAGCAAAAGACTGAGAGAAGAAGGGAGAGTAAAAGACTGAGAGAAGAAGGGAGAGTAAAAGACTGAGAGAAGAAGGCAGAGCAAAAGACTGAGAGAAGAAGGGAGAGTAAAAGACTGAGAGAAGAAGGCAGAGCAAAAGACTGAGAGAAGAACGGAGAGCAAAAGACTGAGAGAAGAAGGGAGAAAAAAGACTGAGAGAAGAAGGGAGAACAAAAGACTGAGAGAAGAAGGGAGAGTAAAAGACTGAGAGAAGAAGGGAGAGCAAAAGAGTGAGAGAAGAAGGGAGAACAAAAGACTGAGAGAAGAAGGCAGAGCAAAAGACTGAGAGAAGAAGGGAGAACAAAAGACTGAGAGAAGAAGGGAGAGTAAAAGACTGAGAGAAGAAGGGAGAGCAAAAGACTGAGAGAAGAAGGGATAGCAAAAGACTGAGAGAAGAAGGGAGAACAAAAGACTGAGAGAAGAAGGGAGAGCAAAAGACTGAGAGAAGAAGGCAGAGCAAAAGACTGAGAGAAGAAGGGAGAAAAAAAGACTGAGAGAAGAAGGCAGAGCAAAAGACTGAGAGAAGAAGGGAGAGCACAAGACTGAGAGAAGAAGGCAGAGCAAAAGACTGAGAGAAGAAGGGAGAAAAAAAGACTGAGAGAAGAATGCAGAGCAAAAGACTGAGAGAAGAAGGCAGAGCAAAAGACTGAGAGAAGAAGGCAGAGCAAAAGACTGAGAGAAGAAGGCAGAGCAAAAGACTGAGAGAAGAAGGGAGAGCAAAAGACTGAGAGAAGAAGGCAGAGCAAAAGACTGAGAGAAGAAGGCAAAGCAAAAGACTGAGAGAAGAAGGCAGAGCAAAAGACTGAGAGAAGAAGGGAGAGCAAAAGACTGAGAGAAGAAGGCAGAGCAAAAGACTGAGAGAAGAAGGCAGAGCAAAAGACTGAGAGAAGAAGGCAGAGCAAAAGACTGAGAGAAGAAGGCAGAGCAAAAGACTGAGAGAAGAACGGAGAGCAAAAGACTGAGAGAAGACGGGGAAACAAAAGACTGAGAGAAGAAGGGAGAAAAAAAGACTGAGAGAAGAAGGGAGAGCAAAAGATTGAGAGAAGAAGGGAGAGCAAAAGACTGAGAGAAGAAGGGAGAGCAAAAGACTGAGAGAAGAAGGGAGAGCAAAAGACTGAGAGAAGAAGGGAGAACAAAAGACTGAGAGAAGAAGGGAGAGCAAAAGACTGAGAGAAGAAGGGAGAGCAAAAGACTGAGAGAAGAAGGCAGAGCAAAAGACTGAGAGAAGAAGGCAGAGCAAAAGACTGAGAGAAGAAGGCAGAGCAAAAGACTGAGAGAAGAAGGGAGAACAAAAGACTGAGAGAAGAAGGGAGAACAAAAGACTGATAGAAGAAGGCAGAGCAAAAGACTGAGAGAAGAAGGGAGAACAAAAGACTGAGAGAAGAAGGCAGAGCAAAAGACTGAGAGAAGAAGGCAGAGCAAAAGACTGAGAGAAGAAGGGAGAGCAAAAGACTGAGAGAAGACGGGAGAACAAAAGACTGAGAGAAGAAGGGAGAACAAAAGACTGAGAGAAGAAGGCAGAGCAAAAGACTGAGAGAAGAAGGCAGAGCAAAAGACTGAGAGAAGAAGGCAGAGCAAAAGACTGAGAGAAGAAGGCAGAGCAAAAGACTGAGAGAAGAAGGGAGAACAAAAGACTGAGAGAAGAAGGCAGAGCAAAAGACTGAGAGAAGAAGGCAGAGCAAAAGAGTGAGAGAAGAAGGGAGAGCAAAAGAGTGAGAGAAGAAGGGAGAGCAAAAGACTGAGAGAAGAAGGGAGAGCAAAAGAGTGAGAGAAGAGGTGAGAGCAAAAGACTGAGAGAAGAAGGGAGAGCAAAAGACTGAGAGAAGGCAGGAGAGCAAAAGACAGGGAATTGGAGAATTCTATTCTTTAATGTGTTTGAGAATAAACTATTTCCCAAAGTATTTGCAGAGTGCCAGACTTGTAAGAAGTGACTATCGTGTTTACATGAGCATCTAATGTTGTGTTGTATATACAGCAGTGATCTAGTGGGATGTTTGTAACGTTATGTTCCATCTTGAATGTGTTCTTTGCTTCAGGAATCTCCTGCATCTTCCCTGAACCAATGGAAAATGCCCACATAGAGATCAGTGGAACAGACCTTGGTGACACAGCCAATTACACCTGCCGCCCTGGTACAGCCTTCCCCAATGGCAACCGCTGGGCAGTTAGAACATGTGCGAATTTGGCTGAGTGGACAAACATCCAGGGAAAATGTGAAAGTAGGGTGAATGTTTGTTTTTCCTGTCATTGTCCAAAATTAAAAAGTAAACACAACAGTATTAGATAAATTACACCATTAAAGATATGATGAATAGCTCTTACTAAAAAAATATTTATCACTGCATAGAAAACACTTTGAGTGTATGTCATCCATTAACATAGTGAAATCAGTAGTAAATAAGATTGTTATTGAGTTGAAAGGACATGACTGAACGTTAAAACAATCCCACTGAACATTAAGTGTTTCATGAAATTAAGTGTCTCCATATTGGGTTTGTCTTGGCCGTTCTTGCTGATTGTTCTCTGGTGAAGAAATTCAGATCTACCAAGAAGAATGAAGATTGTTGTTCTACAGCTAGAAAAATAAATATTAATATAAATCGATTACCATTTTGAAACACATGAGAATCAAACATTTGTGATAACTAGCAACAAAGATGGAGGCAAATAGATGAGTTATATGCAATCCGTTTTGTGGATGACAAGCAATTTTTGTGTCCATGTATCAGCAAAAAGTTGCTGGAATGCAAACATTTGATAATTTAAGTGGAACTTTTGTTCATCTGTCACCAGTGAGCTTAGACGAAGTGAGACATTGTTGGTAGAAATAAAACAACAATTATTGACTCACCAGTCCATGTTGGCTTGGGCCTGGAAATCACTGTCACAGTGTCAGAAGCTTCTAAAAAGGGGTGTGACCTTATTAGGAGGATGTAAGCTACTCGGAAGGAATACAGTAATATAAGTAATCCTGTGCGGTTTGTGATACTTATTTATACAGTGCAACAAGTCAACAACAGATGTGGAAGAATATGGCCAGAATAACCTGCAAGTTATGTATTTACTAATCATATTATTGGACGAGTCATTACGTGCACATATTTACAAACTAATGTGGGCCAGTTGAGGTCTTTTGAGTTCGACAATGCCTCATTTACTTAGCCTATTGATACATTCTAAAAAAGGCCCACATTACAAAGAACAATATTGACAAAATGGTAGGGAATACATAAAAAAATAATTACAATATATCTCATAAATATTTCAACTACTAAAACTACTAAGTACTATTACTACATTTATGAGTTTTTGGTCAATGTTTCCCAGAAGTCGGTGCTTTTCAGAGAATTCAAAATGTTTCGTTGAACAATCTGTCAGAATTTAACTAGCCACTACACCGTAAAAAGAACTTGCCTTTTAAGTGTAATTAAATACAGTTCTGTTGATTAGGTTCATCTATTTATCTGCAGTTATTAATTGTGGTAGTCCACCATCTCTACCGATTGTCACAGTAAGCCACAGACAGACTCTAAGTAAATGTTGTACACTATTCATCTTGTTACAGTGGCTTGTAAATGTTAATTATTTTAATTGGGTTGATGTATTTTCTCCAGTTGTCAACTGCGGTAATCCTACAGAGCTGGCAAATGGCAACGTAACGTTTGAAGGGACAACATTTGGACACATTGCAAATTACACCTGTCGTAGAGGTCACTGGTTCAACAGAGGTCAACGTCAAATTGCCACAAAGTGTGAGGACAATGGAAACTGGACACATGTGGAGGACACTTGCAAAGGTCTGTGTTTACATTCATGTGATTCTTTCTTCAGATACTCTTTTAATGCTGATCTCAATAATGCCAATTAAAGCACTGCCAAGGTTTGATACTAAACATTTGAATGAATTGGTGTTATCATATCTGACAGACCAACCACCATATGACTACTACATCGCTTATATACTGTAGATGATGCCTATAATTATAGTCAGTATACAGTATTATCAAACAGTACTTTTTTGTAATAAATATAAACTTGAGTACTGACTCATGAATCAGACTTACACTTCACATCAGACCTGTTATTGAGGCTATTGTGCCCATTCAAATACAGACTTTTTAAAATTCCAATTTCGCACTCACTACGATGATTCTGATTTCAATTCCAACAATGTTTTTTTTATTCTGATTCCTAACACACTATCACAATCCCTATTGTAAACATTGTTCCTATTGTAAACATTGTTTATGTTCTACATACAAAATCTTTAAAAGTGTATGTGATAGTTTAACTCGGAATGCTACAATAACAAGAAAAAAAAGTAAAACTAAAGCCCACGTAACAAGAAATTACTTAATTCATGAAGTTTTATGTTTTTAAATATGCCTGCTATTTTGTCAGGTATATTTGGTTGTTATAAACCACTTGTAAGTTATAGTATCTGGTACTGAAGTTTATTCCATTCAATACAATTCCAATTACACTCAAACCAATTGTGATCCAGATTCTGAATCCGCTGATTTCCAACCAACTGATTCCAATTATGATTCCACTCAAACCAAATTTGGTTCCAATTCCACAACTTTGATATTGTCTCATTTCAATGCCAGAATGATATGAATAACCTTCAATTTCAGTATTGGAATCGCCTTGGCTCTGTGTAACATTACTAACATGTTATAAGGAAATCTTCTTGTCTTAGTTGTGGTACTTTTGCCCATTCATGTAGGGGAAGTAGGGACATGTCCGCACATTTTAGGTGAAACACGCTATAGATAATGCACTGTGTGTGCTAAAAGGGTGATATTTAGCATTCAGAATGAGCAATCATAATAGTTTGGTGTTAGTTAGTTAAGAAATCGCATATCCCAACAGATATTTAAATATTTGGTCAAATGTAGAGGATACCTTTGTGCGGACATGCCCCAAGGTAAGGGGCATAGCCGCACACTGTGTGCGGTTATCCCCCAGGAATGGCGAAACAACATCTGGTCTCACAGAGCTGACTGTTAACTGCAATAATAATATGTATTGGTATGTGTATGCTACTGACACTGCATTACTTTAAAAAAACTTACAAGAAACACCAGATAACACAAATCAACGGTTTCAAGTTTTCATATATAAGTAAAGTTTAGAAAATACAGTGACCTTGAATCATAGTCCACGCCTATTCCTCCTTGAGAGTCAAAGCAAACAACAGCATGGTTTTGTAACGGTGAAAGTTACAGTTTGCAAACCAGCTTGTCTGATGCCTTCTAGCTAAAACAACATGGTTTCGTAAAGCGCAAAGTCAAACTCAAAACTCAGTTTGTCGGCCATGCGAGCATGGCTTTGTATGGACTAACGTATATAGGCAAAGTTCTCTAGTATAGATTATACATAATTTGTCATCTTGGTTATTTTTGTCTGTGAGTAATGATCAATTAAGCTTTATGTATTTAACGGTGCTAATGATAAACAACACAGAAAATGTGAGGTCAACGCAATATAGCCTATTGCACATTGATGAATCCAGGAATGATATAAATTAAAAGTGTGATAATATTAAATAATTATATAATAATCATCATAATTATACTATCTCACATCAAAGTTTCCTATAATATTTCTGGTAAGCAACTGGAGTATCTAAATATGTATATAAGTAGACTACATAGTATTGTAAGCACCGATGCACGAAATCCATCTGCACAGCGGGTGGGGCATGACCGCACATGCCTGTGCGAACATGCCCCAAGCATCCAATACGTGAACAATTCTGAATTGCGCAAAAATGCTGCTTATGCAAGTATCCTTTATTTCACACATCATAAAACATTAAAATGGAATTTGGAATTATGAAAAAAAATTATATGCACGTCTTACAGTTAATGTTATACACGTACGAGCACATAAGTAAAATTACATCAAATTTTACGAAAATAACATTTTAGGTCAACTTTTTATTTATTCACTTCTATCAAAAAGTATGTGCAAATGGTTGATTTGGGGGCTAGACGAAGCCGCTTAGCATGATTCCACTAGCCAGATATTATGTGATGCGCAAATAATAGGGTGTGCGGTCATGCCTCAGGGTGCGGATATGCCCCTACTTCCCTTACATTCATTAAGAGATGCAAACAACTTAACCAAGACAATATTTCTTGTGTAAACCCATCCTTTTTAATCACAGCTTAATGACATAGAGTCATCTGAAAAAATATTTATGTTGTAGTGATTGACTGTGAGGAACCAACTGCCATGAAAAATGCTTCCATATCTTACAATGGAACAACATTTGAAGAAACAGTCAACTACACATGTGAAGTTGGGTTCAGGTTCCCAAATGGGGCCAAACTTCTCGTGAGGTCATGCAGCGACTCAGGAAACTGGACGGGCCCCAAAGAGACATGTGAAGGTTGGAACATTTGCTACTTTGAATCTAAGTAAATGTTTGAGTGCCTTGTAAATGTTGTTAATTATTTTAATTGGGTTGATGTATTTTCTCCAGTTGTCGACTGCGGTAATCCTACGGATCTGGCAAATAGCAACGTAACGTTCGAAGAGACAACATTTGGACACTTCGCAAATTACACCTGTCGTAGAGGTCACTGGTTCAACAGAGGTCAACGTCAAATTGCCACAAAGTGTGAGGACAATGGAAACTGGACACATGTGGAGGACACTTGCAAAGGTCTGTGTTTGTATTCGTAAGATTCATTCTTCAATGTGCTTTTAATTGCGGATATCAGAATGCATAAACACCGTCGACATACCATGATGTTTTAGTATTATAAGTGCCTCTTTTCCATGGTGTGGAGTAGCTGTCATTTAAAGTATGATTTTATTTGCATGTTTTTTTGGGGGTCTTTCTCATTATACCTAAGACAATTGAGTGACGATCACTTGTATGTTAAACGAAGCGGTATATTGCTGTATGGGTGTGTGAAACTAGTACACATAATATGCATGCATACACGCATGTATATGCACACGCATGCACACACACGCACACAGACACACATTACAATTGTTATTATCAGCAGTCATACAGAACAGGTTCTGAGGTGACGCAGGAGCACAGTTTGAAATCTGCAGATCATGGAAAAAAGGTCGTGTTTGGGAGTGAGGTTTGTGGCTAGTGGTTCCCCTCCTGTTGTCTTCTCATCCTGTGTCATTCACAAGGCAGTGTGACACAAAGGATCCACTTGCCTGAGACGTCAAAGTGGATTGTCACCAACATGGGCCTCCCACCCCAGCAGCTGGTGTGTTTTAGGTAGTTTTGTATATTTGTGTATTTCCCTCCTTCACTTCCTCTCCCTTCCTCTCCTCCCCCTCCCCTATATGTCTCTCTCTCAGATCTCTCTCCCTCTCTGCTCTCTCTCTCTCTCTCTCTCTCTCTCTCTCACACAGCCAACCTCTCTCTCTCTCTCTCTCACACAGCCAACCTCTCTCTCCCCTCTCTCTGCCTCTCTCCCTCTCTGCTCTCTCTCTCTCTCTCACTCACTCTCTCTCTCACAATCTCTCTCTGCCCTCTCTCTCTCTCTCTCTCTCTCTGTCTCTTCTCTTTCACTGTGCCCGTATACATGCCTCCCCCTCTTCCACTCCCTTCCCTCTCCATCTATTGCCTGTGCCCCTGAATCTGCCTCTCCCCTCCTTCATCTATTGCCCATGCCTCTCCCCTTCCCCCTCCCTCTCCATCTGAGTTATAGAATATTATGTTAATTGTAGTTGATTTAATTACTTTGGTGTGTTTTCTGCAGTTATCAACTGTGGTGAACCGCAAGATCTTGCCAATGCCAGCCTCACTTTCACAAGCACCACATTTAGCCACTCGGCCAACTACAGCTGTGAGAGAGGATTCTGGTTCAGGAGAGACACACGTCAGATGACCACCTGGTGTAAGGGCAGTGGAGACTGGACAAAGATAAACCACACGTGTAAAGGTACGTGTTTTTATTTGTGTAATTCAATTTAATTATGAACAGTCGGTTCTTGCACAATTAGTCAGTTTATTAATCTGAGTGGTAAATGACATGGTAGACATTCTGTTGACAGTGGTTGAATGCGAGGAACCAACTGACATGATCAATGCAACACTATCTTACAATGGGACAACATTTGAAGAGACAGTCAACTACACGTGTGAAGCTGGGTTCAGGTTCCCAAATGGGGCCAAACTTCTCGTGACATCGTGCAACAACTCAGGAAACTGGACGGGGCCCAATGAGACATGTGAAGGTTTGTTATTTTATATATATATATATATATATATATATATATATATATATATATACCATATTTGGTTATATATAATATTTTTTGGTTGCACTATTGCTGACTTATTTGAAATAATTTGATTAATTGAGAAATATTGATTAAAAAATGTTAAGGGGTCAGTCGTCATGAAATATCACATTTTTATTACATTTAAGAACTTGTATCTTTAAAAGGTTGACCAAGGTTTCACTGTTTTATATGTACATATGAAGGTCAAATAATATGTATTTAATTTGTATAATGGTTACATGAGTGAGGTCAAAACACTTGATTTGAAGCTCGTTTAGTAAAACAAACTTCATAATTTGTACTTAGATAAAAATTCAAATAAATTTTTATGTTGTGATATAATGATGAAAATATGACATGACTTCCAAGTTACATGGATTCGTCAGCCTTAGTTAGAATTAAATCATATCCCTTCAAAACATGCATACAGATTTCTGGACAACTTTGTAACTTGTAAAGGTTAAAGTTTTAATATATTCCGTCATGACTGAATTGCCAGGACATTTACAATGAAAATACTTTTAGTCTAATGGTGACTGATATATTTTACAGTTGTTGACTGCGGCAGTCCGCCCCGGCTAATCAATGCCAACATAACAGTTGATGAGACAACTTTTGGACACACCACAAAGTACACCTGTGATAGAGGTCACTGGCTCAACAGAGGTCAATATCAAATTGTGACAAAATGTGAGGACAATGGAAACTGGACACACTTGGAAAAGACATGTAAAGGTCTGTGCTTGCATTCAGAAGATTCATTCCTCAGTATGACTTCATTGCAGGTGGCAGTGATGGGAAACACTGTATACATGTCAATCACACATACATGTATATTTGTATGCGTCAATCTGTATATGTTCTTAATCATTATTAAATCTAGATCCACCTGTATACTGTGCATATATAATCTCATGCCATGTCAAACACACGTACATGAAGATAAAAGTATGCTCATGCTCAAACATATGCATACGCATGCATGCACACACTCCCAGATGTTTACATATGTCTAACTGTTGCTACTTGGTTTGTTCAATATATTTTTATGTTGACAGTGGTTGACTGTGAGAAACCAGATGACATGAGCAATGCTACCGTATCTTACAATGGGACAACATTTGAAGAGACAGTCAACTACATGTGTGAATTTGGGTTCAGGTTCCCAAATGGGGCCAAACTTCTCATGAGGTCGTGCAACGACTCAGGAAACTGGACGGGGCCCAACGAGACATGTGAAGGTTAGGGCAGTTGTCATAAATATTGTATTTAAGTGTGTTTTCAACCTCTGGTTGATATATTTTACTGATGTATTTTGTGGGCTGTCGGATTAATATTGTAAGGTAAGCATTTAATCGTAGGAAATAGTGACCTTGATGTTATCTTGTCTTCTTCCCCTTGCTCCCTTAGGGTGTGGAGTCTGTGTCACTTCATTGCTGCTTCTGCTTTCCTTGTCAATTCATTCCACATCACTTTCTCACAGGCAATGGCCACCTATCTATGGCAGTTCTTTCCAGCCTTTCCCAGGTCTCGTTCCAAGCTGCGTGACCATTTCCACCTTGGCCATCCTCTTCGTCCTTTTCCTCTCTCTTCTGCTCCTATTGACAGTCTGCCATTGCTCAGTCTTATCCAGAGGTGTCAACTTGTACGGTTTTCCCGTAAGCCTTACGGATTTTTGTGATCTGCACGGGCTTACGGGCGTACGATACAATCCTTACGTATATTTATGATTTTGCTGAAACAAATATTTTTGCGATCTCCATGAACTATTTCAAAATAACGCTGAATTTTACCACGAAATATTTTATTTACAAAATGGCGGCGGACAAAGTAGCAAATCACCCCGTTTCCAATTAACCAAACGCAAACAAAATCTACCTAATTTACCCAACTGGGAGTGGATAATTAGTTTTATTTCTGGCTGGCTATTGTCTTGCATGTTTTTCTGTGTCACCGGACAATGGGAATGCCTGTTAACTAATTGCAATCGTCGAATCGAGTCTGAGGCTGAGCTCATCCTAGCTCAGACACCAGCAGCACTGACAACAAACTGAACAATACCCTCAATTGCAGTTATTTAAATCACTTCTTACTAAGATGATTGAGCATTGAAAGCAGTCTAATAAATATCTAGGTGCAATGCATACCCCTTGCCTGTCGTTGAAATTGTTTATAAGCTTTATTGGAGCTCCCGCGAACAGCTGCGGTACCCTATTATCGCCCATCGCATACGTTCCAATCTTGTAGAATGAAGTGCAATCCATTCACATCTATACAAATAATGTCCATCCACGCATCTACACTGCATGTGTATGTTTTTAAATGTATGTACTCTTTGGCTAAGCATTATTATTTGAGTATATTAGACATGTAAATTAAAAACATTCTTGTTACAATCAACAGACGAAAGCATGGTGATTTGAATATCTCCCATCATGCCTCTGTCATCATGGCTTAGTTCATGGCTCACACAAAAAATAAATGCCATGTTCAAGTTTGACATGTAGAGATTATGTTAGTTGTGTAATAAAATATCATATAGATGCTGCTGCTTTTCATGCAAGGTATTCTTTGCAACGTATGATACATATCAGAAGTTGAAAAAATTACTATGCTAATATACCTAGAACACAAGTAAATTACTGAACAGTATTTATTGATCTACAACCATGTCTTCTTTCTAAAACAACAATTTTTTTTATATGAGATTAACATGGACATTTTTGTATTTGGGGTATTAAGACTGGTAAATAAAACATTTTTGTTAATGTCTTCTTCCTTTTTTGTAACATTATTCACATTTACGGTTAAAAAGTTCTCTGTCATAAATGGCACATTTAGCGTCTAGAGCCAAAAACAGTCACTCAAAAATTCTGTCCCTCCGATGAGGGGACACCTGCAATGTAGGGACACTTGCTTGGATACAGGAGTGTCCGCTGAAGAGAGGGACTACTGTATTTACAAACAGCTTGGGTATTGTTATTAATTAAAAATAATTCAGTGCAATTGATGAATTTATTTGTCACTGGGTATTTTATTGCAGTTGTCTTTATTGTTTTAATATTACAGTTAGCTTTTAGTTTTACCGCTGCTTACAACAGAGAGCACAAGAATAAATGATCTGTGCCAAAACAAGTTGTGTTTTGTTTGTTATTCCATATGATATGGGGGTGTATTATAGCGGGATCCTATGCCAAGATTGTGCTTTGTAATGGGTGTTGACAATTTGTAAGGTTTTTTGCAGATCGTAAGGATTTTGTCATGATCTTACAGATATGAGTTGACAGGTCTGGTCTTATCTATGCCCTGCCCATCTCATTCTGTTTCCGACTATTTTCCTTGTGTGTTTATTCTTTATAATCCTCTCTCAGTTCCTTCATATTGTCCGCTGATTGTGCACATTAATACTAGGTCAGTGTATATAAATAGACCATAAAGTAATTATGTAAAACTATTTCTGTTGCCAGTGGTTGACTGTGGGAAACCAACTGCTCTCAGAAATGCTACCGTAGACTACGAAGGAACAACATTTGACGAGACAGTCAACTACACATGTGAAGTTGGGTTCAGGTTCCCCAATGGGGCCAAACTTCTCATGAGGTCATGCAACGACTCAGGAAACTGGACGGGGCCCAACGAGACATGTGAAGGTTAGGGCAACTGTTGTCACAAATACCGTAATTGACTATCTTTATTCATGAGTTGAGATATTTTAGTTATCCTTTTTTGAGATTAATATATCAATGCTTGTATAATTCGTTGCTTCGGGAGGTAAATGTTAAATTATAGCAAATAATGCTAATACTGATTGCTATGTTGTTACAGTTGTTGACTGCGGCAGTCCACCAGGCTTCACGAATACCCATGTAACAGTTGACGGGACAACTTTTGGACACACCACAAAGTACACCTGTGATGGAGGTTACTGGTTCAACAGAGGTCAATATCAAATTGTGACAAAATGTGAGGACAATGGAAACTGGACACACTTGGAAGAGACATGTAAAGGTGTGTTTTAATTAGTATTCAAAAAACTCATTTCACAATGTGCCTTCATTACAGGTATCAGGAGGTAAATGACACATGTTGTAATGTTATAAACTATTTGTGTTGACAGTGGTTGACTGTGGGAAACACTGTATACATGTCATTCACATAAGCTCGCACGCACATAGTGTGGACAAAGTGTACGTGATGCACGCATGCATGCATGCACACATGCAATCACACAAACACACTCAGTCAATCACACACACGCACACGCACACACTCATACACACATGCGTGCGCGAGCGCGGCCATATCCACACACACACACACACACTTACACACGCACGAGCGAGCGGGCGGGCGCATACACACACGTGCACACATACACAGTGTGGACAACGTATACATGACACATGCACGCACACACACACGCAAGCACACACGCACACACACGCACACACGCACACACACACATGCGTGCGTGAGCGCGTGCATATCCACACACTCTCACACACACTCACACACGCACTCGCGAGCGGGCGCACACACACACATGCACACGTACACAGTGTGGACAACGTATACATGACACATGCGCACGCACACACGCAAGCACACACGCAAGCACTCACACACACACACACACAGACACTCACACACAAGCACGTACGCATGCATATATATGTATGTATCAATATGTACATGTTCTTACTTATTATTACGTCTAGACACATGTATACTGTGCGTATATAATATGCCACATCACCCCCCACACACAAATACACACATGCATATGAAAAAAAGACACTCACATGTTTACATTATGTATATTTGTAACAGTTGCCTCTTAGTTTACATAAGTGATTCAATGAACGGATTTGAATGATCTGTTCAATATATGTTTCTGTTGACAGTGATTGACTGTGAGGAACCAGCTGACATGATAAATGCTACAGTATCTTTCAAAGGGACAACATTTGAAGAGAGAGTCAACTACACATGTGAAGTTGGGTTCAGGTTCCCCAATGGGGCCAAACTTCTCATGAAGTCATGCAACGACTCAGGAAACTGGACGGGGCCCAACGGGACATGTGAAGGTTGGAGCATTTGCTACTTTGAATCTAAGTAAATGTTATACACTATTCATCTCGGTATATGAGTGCCATGATATAAAGTGGCTTGTAAATATTGTTAATTATTTTAACTGGGTTGATGTATTTTCTCCAGTTGTCGACTGCGGTAATCCTACAGATCTGGCAAATGTCAAAGTAACTTTTGAAGAGACAACATTTAGACACATCGCAAATTACACCTGTCGTAGAGGTCACTGGTTCAACAGAGGTCAACGTCAAATTGCCACAAAGTGTGAGGACAATGGAAACTGGACACATGTGGAGGACACTTGCAAAGGTCTGTGTTTGTATTCGTAAGATTCATTCTTCAATGTGCTTTTAATTGCGGATATCAGAATGCATAAACACCGTCGACATACCATGATGTTTTAGTATTATAAGTGCCTCTTTTCCATGGTGTGGAGTAGCTGTCATTTAAAGTATGATTTTATTTGCATGTTTTTTTGGGGGTCTTTCTCATTATACCTAAGACAATTGAGTGACGATCACTTGTATGTTAAACGAAGCGGTATATTGCTGTATGGGTCTTCAATGTGCTTTTTATAGCAGATGTCAGAATGCATAAACACCATCGATATACCAACTATTTCTATTGACAGTGATTGACTGTGAGGAACCAGCTGACATGAGCAATGCTACAGTATCTTACAATGGGACAACATTTGAAGAGACAGTCAACTACACATGTGAAGTTGGGTTCAGGTTCCCGAAAGGGGCCAAGGTTCTCATGAGGTCATGCAGCGACTCAGGAAACTGGACGGGCCCCAACGAGACATGTGAAGGTTAGAGCCTCTACTGTATTAATATGCTAACATTAGTGGTGGTCTGGATACATCTGCATCTTCATGTATCGCTCAGCGTTCAATGGATTTCCTTCCACCACTAGATATCAATGCATTAAAAAAGAAGTAGTTATTTGGATTGACTATGAACCACTCTCCAGAGAGCACCACTGTAGTTTTTCATTAGCTTTACCTGTTAACATGCTTGGTTTGTTGGATTATGCAACTCTGTACAATAAACGGGTTAGTTGCACTTTAAATGAATCATGGTGTGGATGTCGACCATTATTTCCAGAAAAATCTAAAAATAATGTTTTGTTTTTCATAAAATACATCTTCTCACGGATGTCATGAAGCCAAGTTAATAGCACAGATAGTCAAGTGAAATAACAGCATTTGTTTTTTGCTTATAAACATTCAAACTGATGATAATTAAATAATGTTTTTATATCCGAATATATACAGTCATTGCAATATAATACACACAGACATTACAGCGTAATATATACAGTAATTACAGTGCATATAGTCATTATTGTGTTATTAGTATAATCAGGTTGATGCATCTTCTGTAGTTGTTGACTGTGGGAAGCCACGAACTCTTCCGAAATCAAAAGTAAAATTCAAAGAGACAACATTTGGATACAATGCGACATACACCTGTGACAAAGGTCATCAGTTTGACCGAGGTGAACGTCAGGTGGTCATCGAATGTGAGGACACTGGAAACTGGACTAAGACTAATCACACTTGTAAAGGTATGTTTATATGTGTCATTGTTTGATATACTCTATCTCTTTCATACCAAGAAACAACATTTACATTCAGGATACGTCATTGTTTGGACAAAATCTATAAATGCATTTGACATGAACATTCAAATACACGAGCACTTGCTAACTTGTTTGTATAAATGTTGACTTATTTTAGCTACTGAGAACACATTGTATTATTGTCCTTCGTTTTCTACCACCATATATTTCCCACATATTCATATTCTGTTTACATTTTTGTGATTTATTGTTCCGATAATTAATCATGTGTCTTCTGCAAAAATAATTATTATTACACATCTGATGGTAGAAATATCATTCAAAAGTAGAAAAAATTGCTTCAATAGTTTCATAAATATTCGTGCGTATATATAGCGATTTTACGGTACCGTGGATCAGCCGAAGAATTTCCCGTCGATATCTGCATATTTGTTTTGTGAATTTCATTCTTTTCAGGAATGCAAGTGAATTTATAATGTAGTGTATGAATATGTATGTAAGATAGGTGAGGAGAAGTTTGGCGGCTGGTGGTCGTCGTCGCCCGGTCGCCTGGCATCCGCACTGTGTCTGTGACTGTCCCAATGAATCTACTGGATCACTGTTTCAATTCTGGTCGATTCATAGGGTAACAAAAAGACAGCTTACTGATACTGTCTTTCACTGTAATGTTGCTACAAGCGTATGAAGAAAAGTGTGGCATATTGGTATCGTGATTTCGTTGTAAACCGACGTAAGGCACTTCTAACGAACCGCTTGGCTCTCTGTTATGACAGCTGAACCAGCAGATGACTTAATGATGTATTACTTTTCCAAAATGCAGATAGAAGCTGGGTTTTGATTGGTTGCATGGACCAAGATGAGCCCATTCATGGTGTCAGTGATTTAGCTACATTTTCTCACAGTAAGACCATTTTCTGAGGAAACCAGTAATGTGAACATTTTGATTGTAGATGCAAATTGGGTTAGCTTGTGTAAACTCTGTTAGGTGCATAACACCAAACCATTGCCCTTTTTGCCCTATAAATCTTGTTGAAATTTACACTACAACCATGTATATGTATGCAACATAATTATGTGGGAGATCTTTAGTTGAACCAATTACTGATTTGATCTTTGGATCATAAGAGATAGACCAAAGAAAATGAAATTCTATGTGGTAAGTTTCACGTGGTAAGTTTCACTTTATGGTTATCGATATTTTGTGCAGAAATGAAAATGATATTAATTACAGCTCTAGGTGGACCTACAGTGAAAACATCAACAACTGAACCAATTACTGAAGGACCATCTAATGAACCAATTACTGAAGAACCATCTAATGAACAACCAACCACTACGGAGAAGCCCTTCAAAATGGAAT
The DNA here is from genome assembly GCA_964017155.1 of Oasisia sp. SBJ-2009. Classification (NCBI taxonomy): domain Eukaryota; kingdom Metazoa; phylum Annelida; class Polychaeta; order Sabellida; family Siboglinidae; genus Oasisia; species Oasisia sp. SBJ-2009. Next base: position 2,974,479 of record OZ024865.1, on the reverse strand, counting down.
TCCATGGTAAATTTCACTTCATAAAAAAAAAATATTATTTAATCAAATTAAAATTTATTTAAAAAAAATAAATTCAAAAGGAAATGTTACAATATAATTCTTCCAAATAATGTTTATCTTTTTATGTATTCAAATTTGTGTGTGTACATGTGTTTAGAAAGGAAGGCATGTCGTCGATACCGTCCTGGGAAGCACATGGATGTTGAGGGTACAGGGATCAACGTTGGTGACATTGTCACCCTCAGTTGTCACGCTGACTACGAGATGCCAGAAGGCGGCAAGTCTCGCACCGTCATCTGTCAGAATGACGGTCGCTGGAGTGATAATCCTAAGTGTAAACGTGGGTCATGTTTCAGTTGTTTCTAGTTTGCAATTGTTTCTGATTATCAATAAGAAAAATAGGCATGATTTCAATACTCTGTGCGACTTCCCAAAAAGATACCCTAGTTATAATCACTAAGATTATCTGGCAACCATGGTTATCATGCAAATTAATTATTACGTTGCTTTCTTTTAATTGTAGAGTCAGGATGCACTGGAAATTAGGTAATGCAGGATGACAGTTATAAACAAAATTCCAGAAAACAATTGGACAAAGCCAATACAAGCCGTTAGCATGACAGCGGTTCACAATTATTAAACTAAAAAGTATTGTATTTTGCCAATAACAATTTTGTTTGTCATGAAAATGTTTAGAAATAAGACTTGATCATCATTTATGACCAAACTTTTACTCTAGAAATCTAACTAAACAATCAGATTGTAGCAAAACCTGTGGAAAATCTAGAACAAATTGCAATTCGCACAACAGAGATACAATTACTATTTTATATATATTTGAATGAAAAAAATAAAAGCAACAGAAAAAGTATAATTCAGATATCTTGATACACAAGCTAATGTTTTAGTTGTCTTTGTAGTACTTCCACCAACATTATTTTATTTTGTGCTCCAATGTATACTTCAAGTCTTTGGTACAAATTAAAAAATATGAGCTTGAAAAGCATTACCGTCGCATACAATAACAGTCTCAGAATTGTACGTAACTTGCCATCAAGATGTAGTACAAGTTTTATGTTTGCCACCAACTATATTAAATCTTTCAATGAACACATTTGTTTATCCAAATTTAGCCTTTTATGACTATTGTTGTCTTCATCAGTCTGAAAAACCTCTTTTTGTTAATAATACATTTTAGAAGTTCTATGTACTCAAACTGGAAATCCCAATTGTACACGTGAAATTTGTATCGTATTTTTACCCTATTTTTAATAATTAATTTAATCACTTATTCAATTGTTTTCATGATCTATTTATATTTATTTGTTTTTATTACCCAAATATTTATTATTTTACTTGTACCCCATAATTGCTTTAATTGTATTTTATGTATACATAAATATTACATATAGACTTTTTATCCGAAATAAACACATATACATTATATATTTGTTTTCTATCTTATCACAGCTATGTCCTGCGGTAAGGTTCCACACGTGGCAAACGCTGTCCCCAACACCCGAGTCACACGAGTTGGCACCCTTGTCACATACACTTGTAAAGGAGATCTGCTGTTCCCCCATGGCGTCAACTGGGCGGAGACCATGTGTACAGGCCAGCGTGTATGGTATCCACCACTGGAAGGCTGTCAAGGTAAAAGTCCACTCATCTTAGTTGATGAACTTATTTGGTTAATTCTTTATAGAGGGTAATTTCTGAATGCTTCATAGTGGAAGAATTATTCCGCCGTTGCCATCAAGTAAATCTACTGGAATTCTGCATATCAGCTGAAGACTTTGTAAACAAAACATTAGAAACAAATGGAAAATTTTGTTTGAAATGATACACAGTTCATATTGTGCAGGAATTTGTCAAACAAGTGTTTGGTACCTGGCCATCGACAGTGATGGATATTTCTGGTTAACTAGTATTAGTGTATTAACAAAAACTTGGCTGAATAATTCCCAGGGAAGTTTGGAAGATGGCATTTCATTGAACAGGCCTGATAATTAGTGAATTGAAAAGCATTTTCAGCAATCCTAAGGACTGGATTATCCACTATACAAGACCACTTTTTAATAGTCCAAGCAAAAATAGTAACAAAAGGATTCTAACACAGAATATCTCGACTAAGAATCAGATGTTGTAATTAGTTACAACAATGCAGTATTAGTTTGACGTGTGTTGTGTCTTTTGGCAGTGCGATGTCCACCCGTGCCCTATCTGGACCATGCCTTCGTTGATGGACCTTACACCTCCCTGGTTGGGTCAGTGGTCAAACTGAAGTGTCAGCCTGGACATCGCTTCCCGTCAGGCGCCACTCGCAGAGAACTGCGATGTCTGAAAAATCAACAGTGGGAAGATGTGGATGACTGCAAAGGTGAACTTATAGTACTCGTTTAATGTGTTCAACCAATGCTCTCTGTTGGGACTGACTGCTACGTGGTTTGATGGTTGTCATGACAACTGAAGCAGTGAACTTCCTGCTAATGATTCCTAATGATCATCTGGTGATTCTCAATATTGGAACAGACAACCTCGCTATAAAGCAAATGAAATAAAAATGTACGCCATTGTTCTAAACAACTGAGACCGGATAGAGGCGGATAGAGACCGGATAGAGGCGGATAGAGACCGGATAGAGGCGGATAGAGGCGGATAGAGACCGGATAGAGACCGGATAGAGGCGGATAGAGACCGGATAGAGGCGGATAGAGACCGGATAGAGACCGGATAGAGGCGGATAGAGGCGGATAGAGACCGGATAGAGGCGGATAGAGACCGGATAGAGACCGGATAGAGGCGGATAGAGACCGGATAGAGGCGGATAGAGACCGGATAGAGACCGGATAGAGGCGGGTAGAGACCGGATAGAGACCGGATAGAGACCGGATAGAGGCGGGTAGAGACCGGATAGAGGCGGATAGAGGCGGATAGAGGCGCAGGGTGTTGTTTTATTTATATCATAGTTCTTTTTAATGTACTTCTCAAATATTTTGGTGTGTGCTCAGGGTTAGAATTTAGCCTAAATGAGTAGGGGCCAGTCAAGTCCCTACTTTCCAAATCAATGTCTACTGCATGTTATCTGTAATCCGTTTATCATACACATGCATGTTTATGTTAGTTGCATGCCTTATAAATGACCAATTTACTGTTACTTGTGTGTTCCAGTTGACCGGTGTCCAGCGTTGTCCCTCCCTGCCCACGCCAAGGCCAGTTCCAAACGGGCTGTCTATGGAACAGTGGTGCAAGTAAAATGTGACACCGGCTACCAGTTTGTGAACGGAACTACGATTATGGCCGTGAAGTGTGTGGCCAACAACCAGTGGAACTCAACTATCCCAGAGTGTCAAGGTAGTGTATACCTGCTATTAAAGGGGAGGCGCCAGCTCCTCTGAACCAGCAGTAATTTGTAATGGGAAGTCTCTGTTTAGAATGTGGGAAAGTTAAACGCCAAAGGGTTTTGCAGTTAACTTGCAGTTAACTCAGCATTATTGGCAATCAAATTTGTTTTGAAACTGGATGTTTAGCTTACCATTTGAACATGTTGCGGGCGGAATCTTTCAAGTTGCAAACATTGTTCCCAGCTTAATAAAGTAACTAAGCACAAATGTCTACCAGTATCTGTCTGATGAAGATTACTGATCACAATGATCACCAAATACGTGTTTCTTTGAAATAAAAAATCTTAGAAGTACATAAATTAAATGTCTTCACGTGATTCTAAAAGTCAGTATTATTCAGTGGCTGCATGAACAACAGTCGAAGAACAAGTTGTTACATTATTTTAATGCAGAAACTATTCAATATAGTTTTATTCTTCAGTTACTAAAGGTAGTTTGAATTTTCCATGTTTTAAGTAGCTTAGTTAATATTGCATGTTCCACATTTGTTTGTGATTCGTGACAGCCATGACACCCTGTCTTCAGTAACTAAAGGTAGTTTGACTTGTTAATGTCTAAGTAGCTTAGTTAATACTGGTTGTTCAACATTTGTTTGTCGTTCATGACAGCCATGACACCCTGTCTTCAGTAACTAAAGGTAGTTTGACTTGTTAATGTCTAAGTAGCTTAGTTAATACTGGTTGTTCAACATTTGTTTGTCGTTCATGACAGCCATGACACCCTGTCTTCAGTAACTAAAGGTAGTTTGACTTGTTAATGTCTAAGTAGCTTAGTTAATACTGGTTGTTCAACATTTGTTTGTCGTTCATGACAACCATGACACCCTGTCTTCAGTAACTAAAGGTAGTTTGACTTGTTAATGTTTAAGTAGCTTAGTTAATACTGGTTGTTCAACATGTGTTTGTCGTTCATGACAGCCATGACACCCTGTCTTCAGTAACTAAAGGTAGTTTGACTTGTTAATGTTTAAGTAGCTTAGTTAATACTGGTTGTTCAACATTTGTTTGTCGTTCATGACAGCCATGACACCCTGTCTTCAGCAACTAAAGGTAGTTTGACTTGTTTATGTTTAAGTAGCTTAGTTAATACTGGTTGTTCAACACTTGTTTGTCGTTCATGACAGCCATGACACCCTGTCTTCAGCAACTAAAGGTAGTTTGACTTGTTTATGTTTAAGTAGCTTAGTTAATACTGGTTGTTCAACATGTGTTTGTCGTTCATGACAGCCATGACACCCTGTCTTCAGTAACTAAAGGTAGTTTGACTTGTTAATGTTTAAGTAGCTTAGTTAATACTGGTTGTTCAACATTTGTTTGTCGTTCATGACAGCCATGACACCCTGCAAAGTTTCACGTCAATTTGTTGTGGCTGCTCACATTTGTATCCTGAGAACATCTCAGTCAAGTTGACGTGTGTCTGTATTCCAGAGATACTTTGTCCTCCTGCTGTGAATGTCCCCAATGCCACGAGAGAAGGCGGAAGCTACAAGTTCGGTGCCATAGTCACCTACGGGTGCAATGAGAAGATGCGTTTTAAGGACGGCATGACTTCAAAAAACATCAGTTGTGTGGGGAGTGGGGAATGGAATGAGACAGACTTGTCGTGTGCTGGTAAAACACTGTTTTCACTCGTTCTTCTTTGGTCTTGTGTTGCATAATAGCAGCATAGGATACTAGAGCTAAAAATATGAATGTAGTCATGAGTTTGTGAACCACTGTTGAAATTAGTGTATTGTAATTACTTTGTATTAGGACACTTATGATGTTGGATGCTTTATAAGTAGTTGTTTTTAAGTTTTGCATGTTGTTCAGAACACCTCCAGTGGAGATGACAAGGAGTTCTTTACTTCATCGACAGTCCAACTTGTAAATATTTAATATTGTTAAATGTAGAAATGTTGCTAGCTTATTTGTATAATATCTGTCATTGGCTGAGGTTAAACCTAAACACTGCCACTGTCTTCTCTCCAGCCAACAGATGTCCCCCTCTTCCCCAGCTTCACGGAACGATCCCAACGAAGGTGAACACAGACAAGGGAGCTGTCGCCAAGATCCAGTGTAAGCCAGGGAGCCTGTTTAATGACAGCACTGAGACACGGCTGACGCGCTGCAATGGCGTTGATTGGGACTACACTGGCACAGGATGCAAAGGTTCGTCATCTCTTTTGTACTAGTACACCTCTCAACAGATCTATTGCGATGTCAGTTTGTTTCATAAATTGGAGTCCTTTTTAAAACTATGCCAATAGCAGAAAGGAAACATGAAAATATATATTGAGATTGAATGTATACTGTGCCCGTAGCAGAGTGAATACAAGTTAGATGTGCTTTCAAACTAATTTGCCTGAGATGTAGGTTTAAAGGGTTCTTTAAAATGTCTACTTTGTAATGGACACAAATTGTAATTATAATAATTATTTAGTATTATTCTAATTACCCACATTGACCAAATTAACAGTGTTTTATGCGTATGTGAAAAGAAGGGCACTTCTGACATAATGTGAGACAGTAACCATTATAGTTACTTGGTTGTTACGTAGTAAATTAACCAAGTAATCACAGAGTTGCTAATGCAGATAGTTTTGCAGGAAGTGCCATAAAAATGCTGACACATGTAAACAATGTTTTAATGTACAACGTTTTACAATTAAATAATTCAGTTGAACAAATTAAATTCTGTTAATATTATTTTACATTGGTATTATTATTATGTAAACTTTGGTGACATTATGTGATATTTAATTGCAGCCATTTTCTGCCCTGACATAAGCTCCATGTCACATGCGACAGTTGACTCGAGTGAGGTGATGTTTGGGAGTGAGGTGAACGTGACATGTGAGGAGGGCTACACCTTTGACACATGTCGCTCCGTCATTGCCCGGTGCAACGAGACTGGACAGTGGGATGGACTGCAGGACGGCTGTCAGTGTATGTAGACACCCACATCGTGCAATCTCCAGTATGAAAACTCCTGGTTTTTATATGTATATTTTTATACCCATCTCTCCTGCTTTTTTCCCTAATATCTTGATTGTTTACACATTCTCCCAATCTCCCACTGCAATTTGAGGCTCCCGTTTTTGTTGCAATTATTTGATGTTATAATGTTTTCATTGTGGATTTTGTAGTAATATTGTATACCCTATTGAACCGAGTCATAACTAAACACGGCATATGTTAAGATCAGTATGGTGTAGTGCAGGGCCCAGTTTCATGAAGCTGTGTAACGTTACACGCAATTACGCGGCCTACTGGTCGCAGCTAACAGCGAATAGTCAATGCAGCTTGCGGCCGGTTTCATGAGACCAATTTAGCATTGGTGCCACTAGCATTGACCCCCTTACGTCGCGGTGGGGAATCCCTGTATTTGTGCTGTGTCTGAACATCCTTTTTTCTTTCTAGCTGTGCCTTCGTCGTTCGTATAGCAAATGGGAAGCTATGATGAATGTAAAGGATATCCAGTGTATACATTAAAAATAATAATGTTGAGAGTGGGCGTGTCGGGAGCATACCGTACATTTTCAACTTCGGGAGCATACCGTAAATATTTCAACCAGCGTCAAGTTAGGCCTACTAAATACATGGTGCAGCTAAGTGCAACTATGGAGCAGACTCATGAAACGCAACCAGTGTAACTTTACGACGTCTCAGATTTTCGACGAGTTATCGCCCGCTACGACGTCGTAAGTAGCCGCTATGAAACTGGCCCCTGGACTGTCATTTATAGAGATATCACTGTTTGAATTCCGGCGGCACTATGTGGTGGTTCGGCACTGGTTCATTCAATATGTGTTGAAACTTGCATGGTAATGTTATTTACCATTTTTCCTGTCTAGGAAGAGACTAGAAGCCGCTACGGTCGCTTCTATCTGGTCTCTACGACAGAGGAAGTAAAAGATCCCATCCAGGAAAACGGAAAAAACTTGTTGACTCATTGACCAGAGGAGACATTCTAAAAACACTCTACAGCAGAATAATCAACAAATGATTTTGGTCATATATTTTTTATAGTAGGAAGAAGAAGAAACTGTGTTTGCCAGTGCGTGATAGTGATGTTGGTTTACAGTGGTGAAGTGTGGGCCTCAGCCTGTCGTCTACTACGCCAGTAGTAAAGTCACCATGAATGCGACGTTTGGAGACTCCATCAACTACACGTGTGTGCCGGGCTACTGGTTCCGTCTCGGTGTCTTCTCAGACACCACAAACTGCTCCATCAATGGAGAATGGCAGCCAACTTTGGTCAACTGCTCTGGTATATTTGGTTTTAAAAGTATCGTACCTTATATTAATAATGTACATGTTTGTTTGTACTGCACCAAAAATAAAACTTGACATAAAAATTCAAATTAATTGATTGGAATGTCTATGATGCTCGTATACTAATGCTAGTTCCCGTGGACCTTTAAGTAAATGGTTAGTTATGCATGTAATGCCTGATATATGCCGGGATATTATGAAGCTAGGATATTATGAGTCCACAACCTGCTGGTGGCTGTCTTCCGCACACAGTCATTGTGACTATGTATCTGGATACTGTGTTTTCAGCCATGCTAACATTCTTCGGGCGATTGTTTTCACTAAAATGCTGGTGACTCTGTTGACCCTAGTGGTGAAATGCAAGTCACTGCCGACATGGAACGGGATGGTTGTGAACACAACCAGTCGCGTCTGGCGCACCGTCGTGAACACATCGTGCAGCAAAGACCAAATGCTGCCCCAATGGGTTGACTACAGGATCCTGACATGTGAGGCCAACGGTGAATGGCAGCCTGCCATGCAAGAGTGTGTCGGTACGCAACAGTTGTCATGTCGGTGTTCCCAACTATAACAGGAGACTAATGCAGAAAATAAGATGTCCACGTGTGGTGATACCGGTTACCAGTTCTTTAAGATTTGTGTGAGCACAGTTTTGCTGATAAAATCAATTTCTATGAATCTTTTGCACTGCTGTTAGTGATGATTAAGATAAATACACTATGTCAAATATATATAATAAACTGCGGAAAGGTATGGCTTAAATGCACATTATCTTGAGTGCAATTTCGTGCAGAGATTACTGTTTAAGTGTTTTAATTGCAGAATTTGTGCTAAAGGTTTGAGCGACGAATAATTTTTGAATTGTTTTTGTTTACATCATGCACTGCAGCAATAGTGTACCTGGATTTGTGACATTGTGAAAATAAAAGTTATGCTTCAATTTTTGACTAATCCATGCAAAAAAAGTGCACACATCAAAGGCTGATCTTAACTTGTTGGTTGACGATTATCAACACACCACAATCTGTCAGAATTGCTCTGTTTGGAATACTGAATATAGTGGAAGCATATTACGTTACCAAAAAAATAAAAATCAGAAAGATCACAATGCAAAGTAAATATCTGCAAATTAGGTACTCTGAAGAAATATATTTTGTGTATAAACTGATAATTTCATCACGGAGATCTGTTTGTTTGAATAAAGGACCTGATGGAGGAGTCTATGTTTACAGATCGTGTGGCGCAGCCCAAGTTCAAGCCACAGGTGAAAGAAGCAGCGAAGTCGGAGGTGATCGGAGCTGTAGCCCTCGCTCTTGTCCTTGCTGTGGCTGGGGTCGTTGTGGTAGCCGATGCCCCAGCCCTCTTCCTGGCCCTCCAACGCCTGCGTGACGTCATCACCCGCCGATGATGTCATCACCCGCTGATGATGTCATCACCAGCTGATGATGTCATCACCCGCTGATGATGGCATCGTCCACCAATGATGTCATCATCAACTGATGATGGCATCGTCCACCAATGATGTCATCATCAACTGATGATGGCATCGTCCACCAATGATGTCGTCACCAACTGATGATGGCATCGTCCACCAATGATGTCGTCATCAACTGATGATGGCATCGTCCACCAATGATGTCGTCATCAACTGATGATGGCATCGCCCACCAATGATGTCATCATCAACTGATGATGGCATCGTCCACCAATGATGTCATGATCAACTGATGATGGCATCGTCCACCAATGATGTCATCACCAGCTGATGATGTCATCACCCGCTGATGATGGCATCGTCCACCAATGATGTCATCACCCACGGATGATGGCATCGTCCACCAATGATGTCATCACCCATGGATGATGGCATCGTCCACCAATGATGTCATCACCCATGGATTATGGCATCGTCCACCAATGATGTCGTCACCAACTGATGATGGCATCGTCCACCAATGATGTCATCACCCACGGATGATGGCATCGTCCACCAATTATGTCATCACCAACTGATGATGGCATCGGCCACGGATAACGAAATGGAAAACGAGTTGATAAAGTTTGCAGTGGTTGTGTGAATTTTGTGTGTGCACTAGTTGATACATCAGAAACAAATGTATCAATAATTGAATTGATACATTAATTAAAATTGTTTTATTTTTATGGTAAGCTGATTGCTCTGTGTTAGCCCCATGTGTGGCTGCAGGGATGTTGAGTTGGATGGTGGGTTGAAGGTTTACGTCTGTTGGTTCAATGGAACCATATGTAGCATACATACTTTATTGTGGATCTACCAATACTTGAGCGTGTGCCTTTTGACTTCCCACAGTCACCCCAATATGTCGTCATCGTTTGATTGTGCAACATGCAGCTGTTGAATGCATTTCAAAAGATACACGTAAAATATAAATAGGTTTAATAAGTGGCAAGAATTCCTAGGCCATTAGGTAAATGTCCATCCATTTCAATTAAGAATGTTGTTATTATGTAAATCATTATTTATTGTCACTAATGAGACAAATGTATTTAATGACCAGTCTTTAGGGAAGCATTTTCATTGTGTGATTTTGATAAGAGTGATTTATGTGTGGTTTGTTAAATATGTGTTTTTCTGTTCATCTGGACATAGAAGGACAATTATGTTATCTGACTGCAAGAGATATTTTTTATCCATGGAAACATATACCAACTTACCAAGTTTGAATGACAACGGTTTTATGCATACAAAACATGGTACGTAATAGGTACATACAGTATAAATGCATGATATCTGGAGATTAGAGTTTATAATGCTTACTGAATTCTTACTAAATGTATGTAAATTTGGTTAATTGGTAAACGTTGTCCCAAAAACCTTGTTAATAAATGTAACTGTATATTTATCCAAGTGTGTAAACACATTATTTGTGTGAGTGTGTGCATATCTCTAATTGACAACTTTAATACTGTTTATCGAAGTTGAGAATGATTAACTTATCTTCTTGCGTCTCTGAACTTGACTTTCAACGATATAGGTGCAAAAATGGTTAACTATTAATTCTCTGATAGGATGACGATAAGTTAACTATTGGGTTTGCTGTTGCACAGCTATTTTGCAGTTGGGCATTTTACATCTGCCATTTGTTGACATTTATGTGATGATACTGCCTGATAAATGGAATATAAATCTGAATAACAGAAGGTAATAGTAATTAAGTTTGTATAAGAAGTTTGAGATTTGTCCAATGGTTATTAAAAAAGTACAGTGTCCCAAGCCAAATTGAATGGGAATTTGTCCCAAAAAGGGAGGGGATTTAGGCAAAGCATTAACAACCTCCACCCATGTAAAGATTATTGCAGAAATATCAACAAATATCATAAATCAACCAAAACAACCGTGTCAGTTAGTAGTGATGTGGCTAAATTTACCAATGTGAAGAATTAAATTGTTTGAAACGGATAATATCAATGCTAGTTATGTTTAAAGCACATACTATAAAATCTAAATTAACATAATATAAACTACTTTTTTGAGATAATAATTCCAGATTGCATTATTCAGACATGTAGTAATTTATTATTATTCCTAAACATTGTAAATACTATCACCACTGCAAATGTTGTTACCTTCCAAACTGTTTCCTTCATCACACAGTGTAATATGTTATATTAAAAAAGCCATAACATAATTATATACTTTACATAAATTTGAATATGGTGTGATATGAACCTGTAGAGTATTATAAAAGGTTTTCAGTGATTCAGACCACTCTGTTTGTACCTCTGACTAACATATCAATAAACCTCTATCAATGGAAATATGTGGAACAAAAACAGTTATGTATTAAAACAAACAGAAGGAACAGAACTATTGATATGGTGAAAATGGGTAATTACACAATTGTTGATCTGTGATTCCTGATATTATGAACAATTTAAACTGTGTTTTGTGTATGGAGTGAATTGTGTGTGAATAAATAAAATCTGCTTGACGAAAACAAACTGCTTGACAATATTTCCATATGTTCTCCACTGCGGTCCATTGGACAATTGGTTAGCAAGACTGATTTTCTTTCCATTGCATGACCCAATTTACAAGTACAAGGTCAAATGGTGGCTGCATGCTTTGACATTGTGATATCGATTGATAATAAACATACAAACCTATTATAATCTGGCATAAAATGTTTTGGGTATTTTATTTTAAACACTTCACATGGAATGTCTGGCCTTAATGATTAACATTAAATTAAAGACAACTTTGATCAGATTGACATGAGATGTTTCCAAGCATTTGTGCCAGAGGGTTAGTCAGAGACTCGGTCTCGCATGTTGCCAACCCAACTCCCTGTAGGCATTTTAAAGCATCCACATCCAGTATTGTTAATGATTTGTCAGATTAAAAGGAAACTGTCAACTTAAAAATATGACTTTTCTTCACAGCCACACGTGCTGTTGACAGACGTGTGTAGTGGTTGCTACACACGTGTATTAAAGTTGCATTCTGTCTTCCGCCATGATTAAAATAAAATTGTCCAGTAAACCAGCATTCCCCATACACTATATATTGTTTTCCTCAACTATCTATCAACTTATTTTCACATAATATGCCATTGTAAGATAAAAAGCAGCAAAAGACGAAAAAATGTCCTGGTGGGCCCCACCAGTTAGAATTCTCTGATTGGTTTAGACCTCGATGAAGGGAATTCCAGTGAAAAGCGCTGTGAGGAGGGGGCCACACTAAAAGGCGGACCACAATTGGCAGACCGCACGGAAGTCGCTAAATGTAATGAAATTACCACATTGACTTTAGAAAAATACGAATATTTGCCAAGGTTATTACATCGAAACACAAAAAATGTATGTCACGACTGTGACCGAAGCCGCCATTTTACAAGAAATTATGTTATGGAAGTAGGCGAAGCCATCGTTTTCTATGTCAAATACTAATTAGTGGCTGTTTTGTCCGCTAGATGAGGCTCGCGTCTAACGTAGTGTCAGAGTTATACGCTAGATGGTACTAGTTTGTAAAGAAGTGATGTTACAACCCAAAATGTTTGTAGATTGTTTTAGATTTGGTTAAGAAAATGATGTGTGTCGTAAGAAAAAACCATCAAGGTTCTCGGTTTATAATAGAATGTGCCAAAGTTTTCCCACAGAAGGTTATGAAAATACCAAGATGACTTAGAAAAATACGTCAAAGTGACAAAGTCATCGTGGTGAAACGGTGAAGAGTTGTGAAATGGTACACAGTTGGCACACCGACTTAGTTAAATATGAAAAACCTTACAAAGTTATCACGTCGAAACTGAAAAATATATTATATTTTACTACAAGTTACAAGACTAACTTAGTTATAATTGTGGAAACACCACCTGTCTAACGCAATGAAACGGTGAAACGTTACGAAATGCTACGTAGTTAGCGCACTGACTCAGTCAAATAGGAAACCTTGGCAAGGTTATCGCGTCGAAACTTTAAATGGCACCAGTTTTTAACATTAAGACTATGGTCGAAGGTGTAATTTTGCAAGAAATTTTGCTTTGGTCCTGATATGACCCGCCATTTGTACGGAAGTTGTGTTTTGCACGTGGTAGGAGCGTCATTTTAACGGAAGTTATGATTTGCACATAACATAAACTAAACTGTCCTAGCCTCGTGAGTATGGATAGCACAACGACATATGTATGTTCCCTACGTGGAGAACGTGATCTATGTGACATGTATACTCGACATGGTAGCGACGCGTGAACTACAATTTTATACTGAGAGAGAGAACACAATCATCCAATAAGGTTTGCACATTTTTATAAAAACAACACAATACAACACATGTATTTACAGGTCATCTTCTAATGCGGCAAGTACGTTTAACATTATTTCGGTATTGCTCTGAAGGATACTCCTCCAACCAACTCTTGATGGCATTCAACTGTTCGGGCGCCACGTCGGATTGTGTAAGATCTACCTCGAGTAAAACGGACAACCAGTCTCTAATGACTGAAGTGTAGTTAACTTTCTCTACAGCCTCGTCAAAGTGAATGTTAATTAAAATATCATCAAAGAGACAATCGTGTTGGAGTTGACTAGGGTGGTCTATCTCGCAACCGTTGCAGCGTAGTTTCGAAAGCTCAGCGACACCGCATGCAATGTGACGTGCAAGCGTCTTCTTCATTTCGTTAACAGGATAGTCGATGGTAATGTTCGCCTTACACGCAGAAGAAGTAGTAGTAATAGTTGCGCAGTCGGACGGCTCCGCTGTGACATCGATAGTAGAGTACGACGAACTTGGAACAGGGGATGTAGAACGTACACAAGTAGAGGCTTCGTCGCCGGTTTGAAGTTCGGCCTGAAATAGTACTCACGAATGTAGTCTAATACAGAACCTCTAGGTGAATGACGTTGTAGTTGGTGTAGCCGTTTCGTTTACTTTTCTTAATGATGAGAGACACACGTGTACCTACCAAAGTGTTCAGCTTGGACATCTGCATGTTCTCGTGCATAAGAGAAAAATCTTGCACCAATGTCTAACAGACTGGACATACACTGGTCGAATAAGGTCAACCATATATTATGACCCGTGGCCGACTTGACGAAGCGTACTCTGACGAGGAAGTAAGTGTTGCCGTTCACGCATGAATGTCTTTCGCACCGAAGATTGCCGTGATATTTGACAATCATTCGCTTCTTGCAAAACACACATCCGACGTAGTAGAAGGAAATATCGGTGCGTACCTTCTCGATAACGAGCCTTCTGACGACGTCGACAAACTCTCGATGCGTCGCTGCACCGTGTGGAGATGGGAGCCCCTCAATTGGATGACTGTTTGCCTCGTCGTCCTCGTCACTTATGCCTTGCATGCCGACGGCGTTGTAGTAGCCGTGGTGGTCTCGGTGGTTGAGCTTAACGGTAGCCATGTCGATGTCGGAGAACGAATGACAACCTCGAAAATCCGTCGTGTTATATACGTTCCCAGGTGGTCACTTGGATCACGTGAGCGTGCCGAAAATGAACCATTTAAAATCAAGTTTGCCGAAAATGAACCAATCACAAGCGAGTGTGCCGAAAATTACCAACCTATCACAAACGAGCGGTTTTTAGGGTGACGTGGGTGTGCTGAAAATTATTTTGTAGACAATACTTTTGTGGAAAATAACGCAGAGTCGTAGTACGCCCAAAACAGCACGGACGATGGATGTGACTACGACGTGTTTCAATTTCTATCTTGGGAATGTAGGCGTACTGGTACGTTCCAGAGTCACGTATGATATTACTGGGCAGGCGCAAGTGTTCCGGTGTGGACTGTTTCAAGTTGACGAATAGGTAGCCGTGAGGTACGGACGTTGCGTCTCTGAATGCCTCTTGCATGTATCTTACACGACCCGGAAACATCTGTTTCGCTAAATTGACTAGTTGTGTGTTGTCTCGAGAATTCTTGAAAATAATCATATATTTTGCGTTTATGCTAATGGTGCGACGCTCTTTCCCTTTTGGAAATAAATTTGGCACCAACTATATAACCGACGTGTTGCAAAGGTGACTCTTCTTCGTGAACAGTTTGGTCACCCCCTCGTCCGTTTCCGACATTATATCGTCGATGACCACGAAGTTTCTATTCTTAGAATCCAAATACGACAAATCGGGAAAATCCTCGACACAGTCTAAGTTCGGAAATATGGTAGAGAGTGTAGAATACAACGGCTGCCATTCTTCGTAAAACCACGTGATTTTTTCGGGTGATAGGCTAACCAATGTGTGGGAGTGACGTAACAAAGACACAACAAATGTTTTACCACAACCTGTCGGTTCGGCGACGATACTGGTAAACGGGTGTACTAACCTCGTGTCCATACTTAAACCAACTGACCAATGGGACCAGGGTGGGCGGTACTTATTCTATTACTTATACTGAGAGAGAACACAATAATGCAATAAGGTTTGCACATATTTATTAAAGCAGAATACAACACATGTATTTAGAGGTCATCTTCCAAAGCGGCCAGTACCATACGTTTAACATTATGTCCCCATGCACACGCATATGCATACCCACACACGCGCGCACGCACACACACACACACACACACACACACACACATACACACACACGGACACGCGAACACTTACGGACACACACGGACACACGCGAACACACGTGAACACATGCGAACACTGACGGACACACGTCAACACACACGAACACTTCCGGACACACGCGAACACACATGGACACACGCGAACACTTACGGACACATGCGAACGGACGCGAATACTTACGGTCACATACCAACACATACGAACACCTGCGAACACTTACGGACACACACGAAAACGCACACGCGGTCACACACAAACACTTACGGTCACATAGGAACAATTTGTTTTGTTTGTTGGGCTTTCATTTGTTTTGTTTGTTTTGTTTTTATTTGCTTTTGTATTGTTTTGTTTTGTAAACATACTGTGTCTGTAAACTTACGGTGTGTGTCAACTTGCATTATGTCCTATGCACACGCACACTCATACACACACGAACACGCAAACACACACACATACAAACATACATATACACACACATACACACACTCGACACCAACTGTATCGATCGGCAGCAGCGTCTCTTTTCGGCCGTTGACCGCACGAACCGTGTCGTTCGGCAGTTATAGTTGACGATCGATGTCGCGCCCGACTCGCTCTTCTAGTTCCCCGGTAGTCAGTGTCGAGGCCAACGGCGTACGACTACCAGCGATGCTGCTCCACGCGAACTGGGTGACGCGTCCGCCGTCTATACCAACGTCGCTACTAACTCGAGTCCTGCTCTTCACTTGGCTGTGTTCGGTCTCGGTTCTCGCCGAAGCTAACGGTAAGGCGATTACCTTTATTTGGTTTGCTCACAAAAAACCGTGGGTTATGTTGAAGCCAGATGTCGGCTAAGGAGCCGTGCCCGCTATCCCGGAAAATGAGGAGGTTGTGAAAATGAAAAATAACAGCTGACTGTCTGATTCATAGAGTGACAATGTGCAGATGGAATAGGGATGCCTGTGTATCACTTCCCTTCCCAGTCCAAGTCTTTGGCAAAGAAATGTCTCATCATTCAAATAGGATTAAGTTGCCAAAAGTGGTGGAAAGCGCGACTTTTGTCGAAGGCACTAAGCACCCAGCAGACTACAGCCCAAGAGGTGACAGGACAACGAAACCGTCATCATTCTCTATGTGCGTGAAGGATAGTGGATATAGTGATTCAAAATACTACTTGCCTAATGGCTAGCCTTAGGTCAAATTGAGTATTGTTGTTGTTCTCCTCTTGGCATCGCTTCTCCTACATTTTACCCTTTTCCTCCA
>OZ024865.1:2947500-2952500 GCA_964017155.1 Oasisia sp. SBJ-2009 | reverse complement strand
ATATGTTGATATTCCTTACGCGTAATATACCTGCAAACCCTCGGGCCCATACGAACGCATTTTAGTAAGAGTACAGACTGCAAAAAAACAACAACAACTGTAGCACATTTTAAAATAAAACAATCGATGATGTCTGTGTTGTTTCTGTTGCGTCCCGGGATTCGACGTTGCTGATGCCATTGTCACTGTGGCTAGGGAGACATGTCAGTGAATTGACAATTCCCAAAGCGTGCTATAAATTATAGATAACTGCACAGCGTAACAACGTCGCGATGCTATTATGCTTTACACAGTTAGCGAGGCATGCGAGGCTCACGTTTACGCTTGGCTGGTTATGTAACCACACACGGTTAATATAATTTAGGCGAGCGCGCGTGCCTGTGTATGCGAGTGCGTAGGTGCGTGCGTGCGTGCGTGCGTGCGCGCATGCGTGCGTGTGTGCGTGTGTGCGTGCGCCTAGTCTCCCTACCTCTTTTCGCGACGCTAAAAACTCTAGTCTCAACTGCAACGCAGTCCATATCAACTGAGTGATCACCGTGGAACGAATAGTCCGTCGATAAATGTCAAATAATTCAATATTGTCATATTTTGGGTTAGAATCTTGGCAACTGGTTTTAAAATCAATTAAATTGTATTAGGAATTTAAAAACCCTTGTTACCATTTTTCTATGTGGTCCCATTGTGATTTGTGTGTGATCCCGCAGTCTTGACACGCTATCCATTTCTTCCTGCTCCAACCGAAAGCTTGGCAACACACGATACACGGTTTCTTTTAACTTCTGGCTTTCGCGTGGCAACATCCACATTCGACGGGCCGACAGCGGCGACGGCGGTTAAGACATTTGACGGCTTCGAGCGGTGAAACTACATAAGAGTTACGTAAGCAAAGCATATGTTTCACCAAACTATCTTCTAGGCGAAATTACAGTCCAACAAAAAAAATTTCGGGGGAGGCAAACGTATGTTTGCGCTTCCCCCAGTGAAACAGCAGCAAAATAAATGTTGGGCGTATTCATTGTCTGTGCCCTGTTTTGAGGTTAGACGAAGCCGGCATTGCGGTCTGATACGCAGAGTGTAATTTCCCCTGGCCGTCTTCGCGTGCCAGCGGTCACTATGTTAGGACCAGCCTACAGTAACTGTGGCACATCCCTGTGCAAAACTCGTCTATTAACCTCATTTAATGAAATCGGTCACGAGAGGTGTGGTCGGCCTCCGGTCATGTGATATAATTATGGATAATTTCAGCCACACGCTGTTCGTGTTATATGCAATGTTTAGGATATGAATGGGTAATATATATATATATATATATATATATATATATATATATATATATATATATATATATATATATATATATATATATATATATATATATATATATATATATATATATATATATACATATCCCTAGTGTGTCATCAAATGTAAAGGAAGCATACTTTTGGGTATAATCTTGGCAACTAGTTTTAAAATCAACTATGTAGTATTTAAATCTTAAAAACACTTGCATTTTTTTCCATTTGGTCCCATACTAATGTAGCGGCCATTTTAAAAACGGCTGCCAAATTTTATTTCGCTGTACGTTAATAACTGTTTCATCTAGAGAAACAATTGTGGTACATGGATTGTGGTATATGGATTATGTTCAATGGGACAAGGATTCCAAGTAAACTATTTTTGGAATTTCAATCCCGCCATTTTTAAAGATGGCGATTATCATGTAAATGTCACAATATATGTCAAAAACGTCACATTAAGCAGTTATGTTAATGACATTTGATAGCTTAGTTGATAGCGACATAACCAATGTACATTTGACATTAACTAAAATTCATATATATGCCATTTTAAAAGATGGCGTCCGACTCAGCCATTTAGCGATAGCGAACGAACGAACGAGCGAGCGAGCGAGCGAGCGAGCGAGCGAGCGAGCGAGCGAGCGAGCGAACGAACGAACGAACGAACGAACGAACGAACGAACGAACGAACGAACGAACGAACGAACGAACGAACGAACGAAAGAACGAAGTAATAGAGAGAGAGGGAAGGGGGAGAGAAAGAGAGAGAGAGAGAGAGAGAGAGAGAGAGAGAGAGAGAGAGAGAGAGGGGAAAACCTCATTCACTCAATAATGTTTTGTTCCGACACTAATGCACATTACATGTATAACGGCTATTCACACAACCTATTTGTCGATGATTCGTCGTTTTCCGTTGTTTCTTGGTAACGACGGGTTGGCTGACTTTAATATTTCAAAGATGAGCCCGTGACTAGAATATTGATTGACACATCAGTCCTTCAACATCATGTACCTGACACATACATAGGCACCAGGCAGTGGCGTGATGAATTGGAAGCGTTGAACTAAGTTACTACATCGCGCAAATTAAAGAGCATGTTGATGGTGGTAATGCAGAAAATTGCATAACAATCAATTATGTAAAAGAACTAAGTCAGTCAATCCTTGAGTTTAGTCATTTGAGACCTAGGTCCAATGGATTTACGACATCACTTGGCGTCAAGCTTCCTCCCCTGTCTTCCCTCCCGACCTAATCGTTATAGTCCCATTCCATCCCTATCCTACCTCTCCTCCCTCCTCCCTCCCTATCTTATATATATATATATATATATATATATATATATATATATATATATCGTTCTCCCTCTCTCTCTTTCCCTTCCCTTCCCTCCAACCCTCGTTACTCCCACGTCCATAGTATGAGGGATATTACGTAACAGTCATGATATTAGCATAGTTGTTTATGAATCTCTGATAAAAATATTAAGAAGATTATAAGATGCCTACCTAACATAATATATGTTCTCAGTCAAATTCCACACACACGCACGCACGCACGCACGCTCGCTCGCTCGCACGCACGCCCGTATGCATGCACACATGCGTAGGTCCAATAGACTATTGATTGTCACATCAGTCCTTCAACAACACGTACCTGACACATACATAGACACCAAGGCGGTGGCTTGAAGAACTGGCGGCGTTGTACTAAGTTACTACATCGCGCAAATTAAATAGCATATTGAAGGTGGTAATGCAGAAAAGTGAAGAACAATGAATTTAGCAAATAAATCAGTCAGTCAGTCCTTGAGTTTAGTCATTTAAGCCGTAGGTTCAATGGACTTATGACAACACTTGGCGTCAACCTTTCTCCCCTGTCTTCCCTCCCGACCTCATCCTCAGCGTCCCATTCCATCCCTATGCTATCTCGCTCTTCACTCGCTATCTTATCTCTCCCTCGCTCTCTCTCTCCCCCTCTTACTCTATCGCTCTCTCTCTCTCACGCTCTCCCTCTCTCAATCTATCTTTCACGCTCTCTCTCGCTCTCATTCTCGCTCTCGCTCTAGCTCTCACTATCTCTCTCTCTCTCTCTTTCTCTATCTCTCTCTTTCCCTTCCCTTCCCTTCCCTTCAAACCTCGTCCCGCCCACGTCCATAATATTTTGTATGGGGGAGATTACATAACAAACATAATATTAGCATAGTTCTTTACGACACTCTGATAAAAAAATACTATTAAGATACTCAGATGCCTACCTAACATACTATATGCTCCCAGTCAAATAACGCACACTCAGACACACACACACACACACACACACACACACACACACACACACACACACACACACACACACACACACACACACACACACACACACACACACACACACACACTATCTCATTGCAGACACACACACACACACACACACACACACACACACACACACACACACACACACACACACACACACACATATACACACACACTCACACACACACACACACACACACACACACACACACACACACACACACTATCTCATTGCAGACACACACACACACACACACACACACACACACACACACACACACACACACACACACACACACACACACAAACAAACAAAAAAAAACACACACACACACAAACACACACACACACACACACACACACACACACACACACACACACACACACACACACACACACACACACACATACAACCATACCCACACACACACACACACTGCACATTCCTTTTCCCTCGACACCACCTGTATCGATCGGCAGCAGCGTCTCTTTTCGGCCGTTGATGGCACGAACCGTGGAGTTCGGCAGGTATAGTTGACGATCGATGTCGCGCCCGACTTGGTCTTCTAGTTCCCCGGTAGTCAGTGTCGAGGCGTACGGCGTACGACTAGCACCGATGCGGCTCCACGCGAACTGGGTGACGCGTCCGCCGTCTATACCAACGTCGCTACTAACTCGAGTCCTGCTCTTCACTTGGCTGTGCTCGGTCTCGGTTCCCGCCGATGCTAACGGTAAGGCGATTATCTTAATTTGGTTTTCACAATAAAAACCGTGGGTTATGTTGAAGCCAGGTGCCAGCTAAGGGGCCGTGCCCACAATCCCAAAAAAATAAGGAGGTTGTGAAGCTGAACAATAATACCTGACTGCCCGATTCATAGATTGACAATGTGCAGATGGAATAGGGTTGTCTGTGTATGACTTCCCTTCACAGTACAAGCCTTTGGCAAAAAATGTATCATCATTCAAATAGGATTAAGTTACCTAAAGTGGAGGAATCCGCGATTGTTGTCGAAGGCACTAAGCACCCAGCAGTGTGCAGCCCAAGAGGTGACAGGACAACGACTACATCAATATTCTCAGTGTGCGTGAGGAATAATGGTTATATTATCTCAAAATAATAGTTGCCCAGTTACTAGCCTTAGGTCAAATTGTGTGTTGTTGTTCTCCTCTTGGCATCCCTGACATCAGGGGTGAGTTTCTGCTACATTTTGCTCTTGTTCTCCATTTTATCCCAGTCTTTGCAGGTCTCTCTCATTGCAGACCTCCCGTCGCAATCAAGTTTTCCCCGTCTCCTTTTCCTATTCACTTTCTGGGTACATGATATCTTTGCCAATTTTTCCTCTCCATTCTTTCCACTTTACCGGCTCAATTCAACCTAGTCGTCAT
>OZ024865.1:2855000-2942500 GCA_964017155.1 Oasisia sp. SBJ-2009 | reverse complement strand
TTACCATGTTTTTATTATTTTGTTCCCATTCTGATTTAGCGGCCATTGTTAAAATGGCCGCTACATTTTATTTCGCCACACGTTACTAACTGTTTCATCTAGAGAAATAATTGTGGTATACGGATATATGTTGTATGGAACATTGATTCCAAATATTTTTTTTCTTCTGGCATTCGCGTCCGCCATTTTTAAAGATGGCGATCTTCAATACCAATGTCACAATATCTCATAACCTACGTCACATTGAGCAGTATTGTTGATGGCATTGGATAGCCTAGTTGATAGCGGTATACATGGATATACATTTGACCACAAGATGTAAGGTTTTTAGATATGATTATTTAAATTGTATTAATTTTAACCTTTATTGAGTTTCAAATATCCGCCCTTTTGTAATAATCGCCATTTTTGAAGATGGCGCCCGACAAAATCTATAACATTATTATATCCATAGCTCAAGAATTACGTGGCTTCGAGACCAAAGGTTGACATCAAAATACAATTGTTTAGAAGTAAGTATGTTCTGTATTACTTTTGACTTATTCGTCATTCTAAAAGATGGCCAAATCAAACAGTATTATTTATATATCACAAGAGAGATTGTTATCCCTATATGTCTTATAATCTACGTGTCATCGAACCTTGAAGGTGATATGGAAATATAGACGTTTGGAGGCAACGATTTATAGATGGCTCTTAGGTATTCTGTAAAACGGACAGAGTTGGCCAATTCAAACATTGGTTTATTGAGCGATTTCATTAGACGGAGTTGAAAGAGGAGTTTTGCACATGGATGTGTCACAGGTACTGAAGGCTGGTACTGATGTAATGAGCCGCAGTTGGCCCGTCGGATGTGGATGTTGCCAAGGGAAAGCCAGAAGATAAAAGAAACCGTGTGTCGTGTGTTGCCAGTTGGAGCAGGAAGAATTGGATACCGTGTCAAGATTGCGTGTGCATAACCTGGTGGTCACAATGACACCTGCCACAATGGCGGTCCTGAATAATTGCATGTAAGGCACTACAAAGCCCGAATAAAATAGTCCATGACCAAGGAGGTGGCTCTGATCAACTAGGACTACGTGCAGGGTGCTAAGAATCACTGGGTTAAAAAGAGCTGCCGAAAGAGGGTAAGTAGACTAAATATAGCGACCTACAACGTCAGAATTCTGCTAAGAGATGAACACATACAAAAACGCGAAGAAGAACTTCAGGAAACCAGGTTGGCATGGGATGTAATCGGGATCTCCGAAGTGAAAAGACCAGAGGAATATTTCACTACCTAACAAAGCGCTACAAACTAAAGATAATGCTAATATATGCACCAACAACATCATAATCAGAAGAAAACATCAATAGCTTCTACAACGACGTCGATTAGATTTTACGGAAACCAAACCACTACACTATAGTGATGGGAGACTTGAATTCGCTAATAGGGAAAATATCAAACTGGACGTAGAGGTGGAAAGGAAAACATTGATGACCAAGAGGCCACCAAGAGTAGATGCCACACGAATAGGATCAAAGAAGATCGAATTCCAACTCAAGTGAGACACCAATTGGAGACACTACAAGAACTAGAAGACATCGACACCTTGAGCGAAACCATCAAATACATGATCCAGAAATCGAGGATATCATCACCAACACGAACCCTGATGACGAAACGACGAGAAATGGAGGGAAACGGCGACAATAAACAAAACATACGCAGAAATATGCAAGATTATCAAAAATAATCCATGAGAGAACATCACGAAATACAACCAAGAGATCTTACGAGAAACGATCATGACATCAAAGAGCCTGAAGAAAGTCCGAAGATCGCAGAAGCTGGGCCAAGACAAGCTGATCACACTCCTGGACAAGCACGGTAGATACATCCATGATAAAGATAAATCATAGAAAGAATAGAATAATTTCTTATACATATATATATATATATAATATATATATATATATATATATATATATATATATATATATATATATGTATATATATATATATATATATATATATATATATATATATATATATATATATATATATATGACCCTAATTAAAAGTAACATTTTTGCTGATGTGACGCTGCTGCTGCGTTTCTGCAATTACGACGATATTTAGATAACATATAATATATAGTTATTTAACTATATTATCAATTTTCCCTAAGATGAAATAGGTCAAAACTTGTTTGCCCCAAAACTGGTGTTCTTTGCCCCTCTCTACTCTAATTGTTTATTAGTTATGTCCACAACAACCTTGCCTCGCCTTGCCAACCCCATCACAACCAAGCCATCTTAAAAGAATGAGTCCGCTAGCAACATTTAATACCATACATTAGCATATATCCCCCTTTTCCAATAAATGTTAAGGTATGTGAATTATTCAACAGAAGAATGAGAACCGAAAACTACGACTACGCTTTTTGGTGCGCATGGTTGACTCGCCACGTAGGTTCCGCCACAGGGCATTTTTCGACCAATGAGTAACGAGCATGTGTCCACGTGGACATCCTCTGTTTACACGTACGTGACAAAGTGTCCATGTTGTTCTGCTTGTGTTTATAATTATGGTACATATGGTGAACAAAAGCATTCGTAACTATTTTGCAAACACTAGACGTAGTTGTTTCGAATGCACTTAGTAGTTGGCCATGCAGAGTAAACATAATTACCACTTGTCTATAATTAACCTAAAGTAACTGATTATGTGACGTGTAGCAATGTAAGGTAGACCAACAGCAAGTAATTTTCTAAAAAGAAATAATCCATCTCAGTAGCCTTAGGCTTCAGTTATGTAATTACTGTTATGTCTTGTAACAAACACTAATAAAACACAGACACAACTCACATTGTTTCAACACCAGTTATTACAATTATGTTCCATCATTAGTGGCACTTACTTTATTTATATAAACGTAAATATTGTTTGTAGGTGAAACTGGTACGTGTATGTTAAGGTGTGGTAGGTCAAGGCTGGAACTGTAACACGTACATTTATTACACACTTGAGTAAAAGTATAAATAACTGTTGATAAAGTTAGTCAAGTAAAACTGTTTTTGAGACAATTATTTGAAGTACAAATTAAAGAAAAAGTAAAAACATCTACTGAAGTTAACACAAAGTCACTTTCTCTTTCACTTTGTAAAATGGTTGATATGGTCAGCTTTTGTTTAGCTTCAGCAGCAGAAGCGATTTGGTGCACACAACAAACAAATCAACTTGATGTTGTTGCCACTGATCGATTTCTTTAAACACAGCGGACAAACATGGCCACGCATTTTGTTTTGCAAATCCGTCTCTTGTGACGCTTCCGTAATTAAACTGTGAATTAAAAAACGTGAAACACAGTTGACAACATGCATGCCACCTTGTGAACATGACCGTTAATGTTAATCAATGCATAATAAAACAATTACTAACGGTTGTTGCGGTCACTGAATACTACAGGTCTGCATATAGTCCCTTGCTTCTGGCACATACAAATCGACATAGATATGTTAGGAGCTCCAAAATGATATCACAAAATTTAGATTATTTTTGTTACATTAAGAAGAAGTACTTTAATCCAGGAGTGTAGTTAGCACAGCCCGGGTTCAATACCCAAGTCATGTTTTGTTTATCCCAAGGAAATATATGCAGTTATGTCAACTCAGGTGTTTGTTGAATTTCCACAACTGAAAAATATTACGAGATATCTGGGAGATACTGAAACTGTTGTATTTTCAGTTGCTGGAGGCTCTCCTTTCTACAACTTGTTGATTGCCACAAAAGAGGCGATCTACAAAGTTCCAGTGAACAACACGGTGACGCCTCCAATATATGGAAAGGAGACAAAGTTGATAGAAGGTAAGCTGATATGAATGAAGCTGAAACCAGATACTGTCATGAATACAGTTAGTCTAGTTGCTAGCTGTATCCTTTCAATGGAAAACCTAGAAATTCTAATTATTGTAAGGTGTTTTTTATTGATATGTTTTCACACGAGTGTCTGGGAGATTATGAGCTTTGTTGGCATTAGGCCAACTTTGGGGAATTTTCTTTATTAGCTAATTAGCATTATTATCGCCAATTAAGCTTAATCCAAGTAACACGTTTGAATTAATAAGTCTAGAATCATGTGTGATAGCACTTTCTATACACGTTTGACTCGAGGAGTCAATGCATTAAGCGGCTGTGATACTGTTTCCTACTCCTTCAAAAAGGCAAGGCCTCTGTTATGAAGACACCGAAAGCTGTTAAACGTGCTAGGTGAGGAGAGTGCCACTCACGCGGACCTCATGGCAGTTGGATAGCAGTTCTTTGTGGCACCGCATGGACAATCTACGGGTACCTTGATGACTCAAGCTTGGTACAATCGGTAGACACGCAAACACTGTGCATCATGTTATCATGCATCATGTCATCTACTTCCATGTGCGACGTGCTCACATGAAGATTTGATTTGGTAGGCAGCTGACTAAGAGGGTACTCCAGATGCCTTCACCTCAGAGTATGGCTGGAAAATAGATGAAGGGATAACTTGCACCACTTCTAATGAAGTTCATTAGTTGCCGCTGTCGAGCGAAGGACAAGGCATGTAAGGAAGGCAATTGTTGTTGTCACTGTGAAAAACTCAGTTGCACAATCTACTGCCTCTGCACAGCAGGTGATGAATGCTGCAACCCATTTACGAAGACAGAGGAGATGGAGGAGAACGATGACCAGCGTGATCATTATGTAGATCGGGATGAATTATAAAAACAATATATAGCAATGAATGGATAATATGTTATTATCTATGTTAATTTGGTTTGACTATGAATTTTTACATTTGATTATATTAACCATAGGCGGTTGTTTCTCTGTTTGGTAAAACTAACTATAAATAAAACCATTGGCTGTATGTTTGATTGTCAGTTACGCGAAATGGGGAAGTTTAGTAAATTTCAACCATTTTTAGCCACAAATGACCTTGACCTTGATTTTATACATTGACTTTGAACTTTAATCATGACAAAAATATCAGAAATGAATTCCTCGAGTCAAACTTATATAGAAAAGTGCTATCACACATGATTCTAGGCCTATTAGTTCAAACGTTTACTTGGATGAAGCTTATTTAGTGTTAATAATGCTAATTAGCTAATAAATTAATACAACATTTTCCCCAAAGCTCAACATCTTCCCGACACTCATGTGAATAAATATCAATCAGAATACCTTACACTGATTACAATTTCTAGGTTCGCTGTCCTGCTACTAGGGGTACGTTAAACATGTGCTGCTAACAATTTGGAGTTCTTTGCTGTATCATATCTAAGTGTAGCTAAACAAAGTGCTCATATATAAGTTTATCAGTTAATCTAATTAATCCTGAACTTTACCCTGGTGTGTACAATAATCGCTAGATGTCACTAATTTAGGTTAGTATGTCCTATGATCGATTCGGATGAAAATGTGAAATGTAGCAGCGATGTTGATAGCCTGGTTGTTGACATCAATCATTATAATTATCTTCAATACGCTTTGAAGTCACACGACAGTAATTTTGGCGACACAGTGTAGGCAAATTTATTCTGATTTTTACAATAACATTTTGTTTTGTACTAGTATATGCTATGCTGTATTCCATATAGGGGCATCAAATCTATCAAAAATGTCCATGACCGTCTTCGATTTTGATGAATTTGGTGTATTGGTTTATGATCATGAGTCGTTGCGTCCCACCAATTGTTAGATCCATCTGACCTTCAGGTCCAGAGATAGAGGTCATCGAACTTTGACCCGGCCTTGATACCTCACGACCTTCCAAGTGTCATAACTCCATTTCTAGCTCAACTACATATGTGATATTGGTATCATTTTAAAGCTAATAAAATTGTCTACCTATTTAGACAACAATTCATCTACCAAATTGTTTTTAACATAGTTTTAAAAAGTGGTTTAACCTTTGATCTGACCTAGCAAAAAACATGCAACCTCCGATTTCGCTATTTTTGTTTTACACATATGGCAAGAATCTCTAGAAGTTTTATCGTGCGTAATTTAATACTTCAGGAGTTATGAATTTTAAATACATTTCTTGCACCGCTTTGATGCTAAAATATAGGCCAATAAGTACAGTCATAATGCTCTGTTAGCATGCAAACGGTGGCTAACCTTCAAGATGTTTTTGCTCCTGTTATTACCATTACTATCCAGTATCGACATATTGAAGTAATTATGTGCTGGTGTACTTTGTGTGTGTGCGTGCGTGTGTGCGTGCATGCATGCGTGATTGCATGTGTGAAACATTGTGCCAAAAAAGGTGAAATTGACTTGACCAGGATAATTTTTTATTGATTATGTTGTACGTAGAAATGGATGTGTGAATTTAATATTTGTTGAATATTTGTTGCAGTCAATAACATTTCATGTTGTGAAGGAAAATTGAAAATAAATAATAAAACAATTGTAGATCAACTTCAGCATGCTATTAACAAAATGTTTAAGCCCCTACCATAAGCGATCAAGTGAAGTAAATGTAGCCATATGTATCAGTTTTGTAATAGTAATATATATTCAGTTCTGATGGCTACATTTCAAATAACATATTTGTTGTAAACAGTGTCATTGTGCAAGTCAACCCATTTTAATTTACAAAATTACTACTGTACTCCAGTCATATTACCAACTGGAATTGTGTTTAGCTTCCAATATAAATATTCAAAATTATGAAAGATAATACTATTTCAGTTTAACAAATACTGTATGTGTTCCTTCAGGTTCAAGGCTTAACATAGCAATATGATCATGCTTTTATAATCCAACTAATATAAAACAAAATAAAAATTATGGTGATCAACAAGATTGTCACACATGTCGGCTGAATGAAAGCACACCAGTGGGTCAGTTACGCAACAATGACCCTGGTACTTACCCAGGTGAAATATTGACCATGGTAGACCACCAATATTATTTGATGATCGACCATGGTAGTTCATGTTATTTTCATATAATGTAGGCAGCATGAATTTTGTGTGATGATGATTTAACTATGCATGCAATATTTTAAAGTGGCTTCACCTGCATGACAACTGTGCTTCTCTACTGTTTTTGTTGGAAATCCTAAAGTTTTGGGTTAAATATGCTTCAGCCAATCATGGCACTTCATACATTGAACAAACTAACAAGCAATAACTAACTTTTGTTTGGTGACACCTCGATCACGCCTAACACTAACAGCTGACTATCTCCATGAATCATTGCATCGAATCAGTTTGACCCATTTTAATACCATGTGGCAGAGTACTATGCAATCCTCTGCCCACTCAGTGATAAGTGATCCCAGAAATTACCACAAACTGCACAAATCTGATTCTATTGGACACGACTACAAAGATAATGATGGATGGATATTTAATGTGATCTTACCCCAAATGTTTTTTGTTTAATTATCAGATTTACTTTCACCGGGTTTTTCCTAACAACCAGATCTAACATGTTAAATAAGATAAATTAAAGAGGAGTTCTGTGACAATATGGCAGTTTTCTCTTTGACATTCTAGCCATGACTCATAAAAAAGATAAAGTATATTTATGGTGGTTACATGTTCCAATGATGATTCTTGCCTCTCTATTTATCATTACGCCAAATGATTTTGTTTGTTACGCCTCTGACCGAGCTTGAATTGTCTAGGATGTAACTTTGTAAGCGCTATATAAGTGTTACAATTAATTTCTTGATGACCCAGAGCAATTGTGGTCTAAAATTGCATTATTGAAAATATTTGATAATTGGTGGACCCACAGATTTATGGCTTTTTAAAACCTGTTACAGTCCAATATGCTGACGACGTTATTGGCACCATTGCTGTTGATGATGTCCGTGGATACATCTACTGGAATCAATACAGTGACATATACCGTGGCACACTCAATGGCTCCAAGTCAGAAAACATATTAGCCAATGGTACGTTATATATGTGTATGTACATTATAAAATAGTGTTTGTCTGTCTGTCTCAGTGTCTGTCCATCTGTTTGTCTGTCTGTCTGTCCATCTGTTTGTCTGTCTGTCTGTCCATATGTTTGTCTGTCTGTCTGTGGACCCACAGCTCTGTTGGCTTTGCATGTATCGAGGTGAAATGTTGCATGTGATCTATGAACATTCGTATATTTATATGTTTCTAAAATCATCTGAGGTGGAGAAAATGAAGGGTTCGAAATGTAATAAGCCTATGTCCTTTGCATGGATTCTGCCTCACATATCACAACGTAACCACGTGCTGTAACTCTGGGACACATTGAAGCAGTGTATTGCAATGTTCATATTGCCTTTTTCCAGAAGCAAGGTTTAGCCCTCACTATTTGTTCAGGTCAGTGGGATCAGAATTTTGAAACATTTCAGGCACTGACTGCCTTCTCCCCCAAGCATCACTGGGATACGTGGCTAGTGTTTTCTTGTGTGAGCAAAGTAATGATGATCTACAGGGTGTGACAGTAACAGTTTCATGATTGTCAGGGGCAAGTAAATGTCTTCTCAAGCAAACATATGTAGATATCAACTCACTCATATTGGCAAACATAATTTAAAAATTCAATTTTCACATTGATTCTTCCACAAGCTTGCTCCACAACCTTGTCATCATAATTCTTTATGAGCTGCCAGATTTGGTCATCGTGTTATTAAATTCATCATCAAAGATGCCAAGGATTGCTGTAACACCTTTTGTCAACTTAGTTATTCAATCAGGGGCACTGTCATAGGATTTCAACACACGAATATCTTGTTCTACTGTTACTGGAGGAATACAACAAGTTTAATTTATTACATAAAAAACTGCAGGGGAAACATTGGTTGTTTGAATTATTACACTGATAAAGGGATCTAATTTGCTGTAAGCTACATAGATATACTGTATAATAGGGAGGCAACAGGCAGTTGTTTGGTGTCTAAAACTAAGTGCTATTAAAGAATTAATTTGCAACTATAATTCCGAGTATTCAGTAGTTTACTAAACACATTGTTAAGATAAGTTGTTGACAGAGCTATGGCTGACATCACATATATATTACTATTATTATGCAGTCTCCAAACAGGGAATGAAATTGGTGTGAACTGATTAAGCGTAATTCAATGA
The DNA here is from genome assembly GCA_964017155.1 of Oasisia sp. SBJ-2009. Taxonomy (NCBI): domain Eukaryota; kingdom Metazoa; phylum Annelida; class Polychaeta; order Sabellida; family Siboglinidae; genus Oasisia; species Oasisia sp. SBJ-2009. The sequence goes on along the minus strand of OZ024865.1, from coordinate 2,933,393 downwards.
TGTCAATTGTTTGTGTTTGCTATGAGTTGTTAATATCCTTATTCTCAATATTTCACATAGCCAGTAAAACAGTTCACGTCATACATGCTCGACAATTTTGCCTCGGCACTGTAACTAAAACAAATGTTACCCCCACATAATGGATACTGTGCTATTACAGTAGGCATTCGTGGTTATACAAAATGTGTACCTCAGCTTCTGGATCAAAGGGAATACAAAAAACAATACATGAGCGGCCATATTCATATATGCAGCATGCAAAACCTGGAACAGGATGCAGCAAACCTGCTGCGCTGTAAATGGTCAAGGTGGTTAAGGACTTAATGACCATAAGCTGCTCCGTCTAGCATGACACTACTCATGTACAGAGCACTTGTACAAACATTGGTATGTAGCTTGACAGTATATGTAGAACCTATTGTCAAGCACACTCATTAAGTATACTTAGTTATTACTATGTCTACTTATAGACCAGGAGTTTTAGATTTAAATCACAAATTTTAATACAAAAAGCTGATTTTTCCACCACAGATCCCTGAAAGTGTCCTAAACAACATAATAAAAGTTTCCCAAAATTGCTTTGAGTAATCATAGGTATTGGATATTGCGTTATATAATAACATATCTTTTTGGTTTTACTTTTTATATTTAACTAGCTAAGTTACCCAGCAATGCTTTGGAGTGAAAAAAAACATCCATTTGAAAATAGTTTTGTATTGTTTCAGCATGTTCCAGAAATAGATTGCATGTTCATATATATGATGTACCTGGGGTAAAAAAATGCTAATGTGTGGCATCCAGACTGGTCCTCTGACAAGTAGTGACGATTTTCAAATGCCTATGATTTAGTGAGTATGCAGATGTTTCCGTCGTTCAGTTACCTAGTCTTAGATGACATAATTATCTTTACAGTGATGTAGAAAAACATATGCTGTACAATTTAGTTTGGATTGGTCTATTTGTGAATAAATAGGATGACCATGTGTTTTGTAGGGGTTGAACCATTAGGGCTAGATGTTGACACAGCAACTGGCAATCTGTACTTCACTAGGGGCAAACAACTGATGAGATCAGCAAAGAATGACAACACGCAGAAAGTCATCCTTGAAGCACCTGGTGGTATTTCTGGCATTGCTATTGATCAACTGAACAGGTAACAAGTCTTTTGGAGATGTTCACGCACCAGTGGTTACACACCTTAGACTGTTCATCCACCAGAGTGTATGTGTTGGACTATTCACTCACAACAGTGTATGTGTTGATATGTTCACTCACAACAGTGTATGTGTTGATATGTTCACTCACAACAGTGTATGTGTTGATATGTTCACGCACAATAGTGTATGTATTGATATGTTCACCCACAACAGTGTATGTATTGATATGTTCACTCACAACAGTGTATGTGTTGATATGTTCACTCACAACAGTGTATGTATTGATATGTTCACTCACAACAGTGTATGTGTTGATATGTTCACTCACAACAGTGTATGTATTGATATGTTCACCCACAACAGTGTATGTGTTGATATGTTCACTCACAACAGTGTATGTATTGATATGTTCACCCACAACAGTGTATGTATTGATATGTTCACTCACAACAGTGTATGTATTGATATGTTCACCCACAACAGTGTATGTATTGATATGTTCACTCACAACAGTGTATGTACTGATATGTTCACTCACAACAGTGTATGTATTGATATGTTCACTCACAACAGTGTATGTATTGATATGTTCACTCACAACAGTGTATGTATTGATATGTTCACTCACAACAGTGTATGTATTGATATGTTCACTCACAACGGTGTATGTATTGATATGTTCACTCACAACAGTGTATGTATTGATATGTTCACTCACAACAGTGTATGTATTGATATGTTCACTCACAACAGTGTATGTATTGATATGTTCACTCACAACAGTGTATGTGTTGATATGTTCACCCACAACAGTGTATGTATTGATATGTTCACTCACAACAGTGTATGTATTGATATGTTCACTCACAACAGTGTATGTATTGATATGTTCACTCACAACGGTGTATGTATTGATATGTTCACTCACAACAGTGTATGTATTGATATGTTCACTCACAACAGTGTATGTATTGATATGTTCACTCACAACAGTGTATGTATTGATATGTTCACTCACAACAGTGTATGCATTGGTATGTTCACCCACAACAGTATATGCGTTGATATGTTCACCCACAACAGTGTATGCGTTGATATGTTCACCCACAACAGTGTATGCGTTGATATGTTCACCCACAACAGTGTATGCGTTGATATGTTCACCCACAACAGTGTATGCATTGGTATGTTCACCCACAACAGTGTATGCGTTGATATGTTCACCCACAACAGTGTATGCGTTGATATGTTCACCCACAACAGTGTATATGTGGGATCATCCCTCAGAATGGATGTGTCGGACTGTTCACCCAAAAAATTGTATATGTTGTACTGTTCACCCACAAAAGTGTATGTGTGGGACTGTTCACCCACCAGAGTGTATATGTTGGGTTCACCACCAGAGCATATTGTTGGACTGTTCATCTACAACAGCATATATGCAGGACTGTTAACCCACCAGAGTATATGTTCACCCACAAGAGTGAATTTATAATATAGTTTATTTAGTCACCATGCAATCCGGGACTACCCCGTAGTGCCCCGTTCACAGGTGATTACAAAATCGGTGGTACACTGTAAAGAAATCTTTTAAGAAACAGATGCATTGAAAAGAATAAAATACAATAAAAAGCCTAAATTAAATTGGTAAGTACAGAAATTTATAATATTGAACTACACACTAACAAACCTAAGATAAATTTAACTGTTCATTAATAAAAACTGTACGCATGAAAAATACCACAGTTAAATGTGGTCTGATTAAATTAGTTTAAGAATAGAAATGTGTTAAAGGATTTTCTAAACTGTTTGGTGTTCTGGGTTTCACATGATTCAACACATTCACTCTATTAAATAAACAGTCAAATGCATACACTTTGATGGATGAATAGACCAACATATACAAAATATAAATAATATACAGTGATCGCATTGCAAAAAGAAATTCATGGGCATTTTGTGCACACCCGGGGAAAAATTATGCACCTTTTTAAAATTGTCTGTGCCCTAAACCCTTTGATTAAGATTATATTGTTTTGCCAATACACACACACACACACACACACACACACACACACACACACACACACACACACACACACACACACACACACACACACGCATATACACACACACACACACACACACACGCATATACACACACACACACACCCGCGTGTGTGTGTGTGTATATATATATAGATAGATAGATACATGTATATATATGCATACATATGGTCATTTTTCACTAAACGAATGCCAGCAGGGTTCTGAGAGGGTATTTTTGAAATTCTCTATATCTTCATCTTTAAGGTGAAACTACTGAGTACATATTGGTATATTAGTGAAAGAATGTTGACAACTTAATTTCATAAATGTACAATTGTGTGACTATTTGAAATTACGGTTATTATCTGTCTGCACACATTCCCACATACATATAGCATAGATATACCTATTTAGTACTTATTTAGCTATTCATATTTATGTTATTTGTATATTCTACATATTTGTTAATGTCGGTAAGTCAGAAATATGTCTTACATTTACCTTGTTTATTTCATGGTGAAGCACTGAAGTTTAGGACACCACCCTCGACTAGAGTATTTTTCCAACCTATCTCTAACTAGACCCTGTGATTCTTATGTAATATCATGTTTTCCTTATAAAAGGCATGTAATAGTATGCCTAAACATTGTCCTTTACGGAAATTTACTGAAAAGCTTATATTTAGTGGCCACTTTAGTATTGCAGATGGACTGTGATGGGTAATTATATTTCCAGTAACATAAAATATAATGTTGTAACTACTTGGAACAAATACGTTAACATATCACTCAAAATTGCATACAACCTGCGGTTGTAATGCAGCATGTACTGTGGTGACAATACATACCTATTTAGTTTAAACAAAATGGGAGACGTACAGTGATAGAATTAAATTAGTTAAAATGAATAAGGTAGATATTTGAACTGCAGCTCATGCACACTCTACAGCTTTGTAAACAAGGCCATCAATTAAAAAAGCCCATCATTCAGACGAAGACGGCGTCCGCCGCATCCGCCACCTTTGCACATCTTTGCATACTACAAGAAATAATTATGAAAATAGGATTAATTGCAAATTACATTTTGGACATTACAGAGATTTTAAAATGATCAAAGAATATCTTTAAGGTACACAGATTTATTTCACAATTGCTCCATCTTCTCATGATAACTGACCACATACACGCATGCCATGTTACCCAGCGATATCAAAGGAAAAAGGCAGTTACCCATGCTAAAACGTTTGAAAATTCCATTACATTGTTGTAGTGTGTCAGAAAATAGTTTAACAAGGATTATGCTTTTAGTGCTTTCAAAACATAATAATTTGGGTTTGTTACAAAGTAAGAAAGCAGTTTTATACCTTACCAGGCAGAAACTTTTAAAACTATTTAAAAAATAATTCCCACTTTGCTAGAAATTCTCGTCACATGTTTTTGTAAGGTGCATATACTGTGTGCAGATATATGTATATGTATATATATACACACATATATACATATATACATATATACATATATATATATATATTTATATATTTTATTTTTTGAATTGAACTAAACTTTATTTCGGTCACAACAACATACAAACAATTTCATAAGCATAAACATGATTATAAAATGTAACCGTGGAGATCCTCTAGAAACCCCTTGGGGCTTATATCGAGGACCACCAAGAACATACAACTTTATGGACATTATTATAAAAGTAAACTAAATATATAAAACTAAATATCATCAGTATCATGAATGATGATATTAGAATACTACTACTAATATTACTATTACTAAGTACTTAAATAAGTCTAAAAAATAAATAAAAATCATGATAAATAATAAAAGAATACTATAACTACAGTACATAATCCTTATAAATGCCTAAGATACATATCCCATCAGTAATAACTCCTTTAGCTTACTTTTAAATTGTTTTATTGTTCTAAGCTTTTTTAGATGTTGAGGTACTGTATTCCAGAAGACTGGACCAGAACAATGTATTGTACACTTTCTGTTGTTTGTTCTTATGTTTTGAATGTAAAACCCATTACAATGTCTAAGATTATGGTTATGAACGTTTTCTGTTAGTTTAAGCATAGAAGTCAAGTTGTCTGGGAGTTGATAATTAATGGATTTATACATAAAAATCCCTAATTGATGTTTATATATATCACTTAACTTTAGCAATTTTAATTTTGAAAATAATGGGTCTGTATGTGATGTATATGTATTGTGATTTCGTAATTGTCCTTCTTGCTCTCTTCTGTAGTTTTTTTTTAATGAATTGTGTATGTATTTGACCACAACAGGACACAATATTGCAGATGAGATAATATTAATGAATAGTGTAAAGTCGTCATGGTGTACAATGGGAGAAAATATTTTAATTTATTAAGCATTCCTACATTTCGTGCAATTGTTTTGGATAAATTATTAATATGGATTTTCTAGCTCAAATGTTCATCTATGTGTATTCCTAGAAATTTTGTAAACTTGACTTGTTTTATTTTGTTACCATTTATTATTATTTCAGCATTGTCTGTATTATAAATGTTCTCTTTTGGTGTGAATATTATGAAATTAGATTTTTTTAACATTTATTTTTTTTGTAGTTCAATATTAACTTCTTCTATGAGAGTGTGGAAATTTGTGTGTGCATGGAACAAACTAGTATCATCTGCAAACACTATTGGCTTAAGAATGTTTGATACATTTACAATATCATTTATATATATGATAAAAGGTAAAGGGCTTAATATGGATCCCTGGGGAACACCACAAGTTATCTTCATGTATTCAGATTCTGTGTTATTATACAACACATATTGTGCTCTATCGCTAAGGTAACTTTTGAACCATTTGCAAGCTATGCCTCTTATACCATAGCACTGAAGTTTTTTTAATAAGATGTTATGATCTATTGTGTCAAAAACCTTACTAAGATCAAGCAATATATGCCTATATTATGATTTTTGTGATCAATGTTGCTTGATATTATATCTACCAAGTCAATCATTGCCATATAAGTAGAGTAATTTCCCCTAAATTCATATTTTTATTTGATAGTATGTTATATTCAGCTAGGAAATTATTAATCCTATTGTACATTAGGCGCTCTAGTATTTTTGATAGGCATGGAAGAATCGAAATAGGTCTAATTTGTAAACAGTTCAGGGTTTTCACTTTTGTATAACGGAATTACTTTAGCAATCTTCAACTTTCTTGGAACAATACCCATAGTGAATAGAATGAACTATTGAAGTTGTGAGCTAGCTGATTTGCAGTGCTGGGATGTAACGAATTGCATTTACTTCGTTACATTACTTAACTAGTTTATTTTCAAATCTACTTGTAACGAAGTACATTTTTTTGGAATTACTTTTACTTGTAACGAAGTACTTTTTGGTTTACTTTCTTACTTTTTTACTTCTAAATTTTGCGTTACTATAATGTACCACCAATTTTTAAATTAGTCTCGACCCCTGATTGTGTAGTCGTTGTTTGCTTTTCGCTCGCCGCTCGGGCCGACATCATGGCGTCAATCGTGTTTCATGCTGATCTATTATATAACTGCGGCTTGGTTTCCGAGACGTCCCAGCGGGTGTTAAAGCCCATGAAGGGTCTGTTTGATTAAGGTCAATTAAAGAGTAAATGTGGGGCTAGGCATTGTTTGTTTTGTGCAGATATCAATGATCAGTCGCATTTCCCTGCTGCCATTCCTGGCTTTGCACATCGGTGTTTCCGTAAGACCGGCGCGTCGACCATGCCGCGAGTCAATGGCTTGAAAAATGCAATCGAGATTCAATGACACTTTTGTTTAGAAATCGCATAAATAGGTTGCATCTCAGTAGAAAAGATCAGTATATTGCTATGTTGAAATATCATGATGAATTGCGTCACAAATATTAGGCGTAACACTTAGCCATGCAAAACATGCTACTGATGAAAACTTATGAATTCATCAAGCGTGTATAAAATGGGGAGTCGTAGTCGTTTTGGCGTGGTAAATGCGCGTTATAAATCGGTATTTTAACGATAACTGAAAGACGAAGGAAGATGTGCCAATAATGAGCGTATTGATTTTAGTTTTGAATCTTTAAGCGCGTTCAGCGAGTGAAAGCCAGGTTATTATTCTAGATCTTATATTATCGTTCATCTCCATACATCGTGGTCTGTTGGCGCATAATTTATTTCAAAACTGTACAATTTCGTGATTTTTCGTTTGTTCAACACTCAACAGTGTGTTTTTTGAACATCGCATAGGCTGCGCGGTCGACGCGCTGTACCCTCCTGTTCTACGAGGTTTGTGGTGCAGTGGCTGCATTAGTCTTCTTTGAAATGCTGTTGGTAGTAGATACAGAATGGAATTGAAGTAAAAATGAACGCTACATTTAAATATCAAAACACCTTAAATTTAGTAATTATCTTAAGCTAAGATAATTATATCTATCACAAAAGATAAACATCAACAGCGTAACTGAAATGGTGGCATCAGAAGATCTTATATATATATATATATATTTATATATATATATATACATACATATATATATGATGATAAAAATATTATATATAGATATATATATATATATCAGGTTTGAAAAAAATCATGATCATTATTTTTTTTTAATCGGATTTATTTGATTTAAATCGGATTTTTTTTATTTAAAAATAAACTTGGAGCTTCTTAATTGAAAACTTGCTTCCTATTAAACACAAGATTTGGAAGCTTCACTGCATTCTGAAATGAAGTACCTTGACCATACATTTGGCTTTACACCCAGTCGTTCATGACACCAGTCTTTTCAAAATAAAACCAGTCTTTTTTCTTCCAGACATTGTGAATAAACGAAAGTGGTAGAACTCTTACAATAAAGCAGTGATCCAACAGACAGTTAATGCTGACCTGCAGCTTTGACTAGGCTCTGCTTCTGGCCTGTGTCTAATGCAATTCCTGATAATCTCAGCGGCTCAGTCTGAGACCCAGGTTGCCTTATCTGCTTATTTTGCATATCCATGGCACTGTTGTGGGCTGCAATTACCTACTGACCCTGGTAGACTTTGTTCATCAATACCTCCTCCATCCATACCCTCCAGCTGGGCAGATGTTTCAACTGGGGAGCACTCCTACTCCCCACCACCTTAAATCTGCTGATATTGCATAACAGTTGCCTATAGAGCCTTTTTTATGATGCCAGGCTTCCTGTTCGTTCGAATTGATCTCCCTTGACCAATCACTTGTTATGGGTGTGGGGTTATATACTGAGAGCCATAGATGCATGAGGCATACAAAGCATTCTACCCAGCCAAGCAGATTCATATAAATCAAAAACAGATTTATAAAAATCAAAATTCAAGGATTTTTGGGATTTTGTTTGACTGGTTTAAATCATGATTTAAATCAAACAACCCTGATATATATATATATATATATATATATATATATATATAATATAGGATGATGAAGAAAATATTATATATATAATATTATATATATAAATATATATATTGGCACTGACCGAATACTTTTGTACTTTTACTTAAGTAGTTTTATGGAGCGGTACTTTTACTTAAGTAGTTTTTTCGGGGGTACTTTTACTTTTACTTAAGTAGTTTTTGGGGAGATTACTTTTACTTTTACTTAGTTACTTTTCTGGAGTACTTGTTACAGCACTGCTGATTTGCAATTTGTGGAATAACATGTTGAATAATGTTAGGGTCAATGTTGTCATAACCTCCAGACTTTTTGGAATTGTTACTATGCACAATGTTAATTATTTCAGTGGGACAAGTTAGTGTACAGAAAAAGTTAGCTGGATTGTTATTTATATAATGTGTAGGGTCTTGTACTGTTTGAGTTAGTTTTGCATTAAGATTTTGGCCTGTATTTGTAAAGTATTTATTAAATTCATTCACTATTTCGTTTTTATCTGTACAACAGTTTCCTACTGTTGTTATACATTTTTTGTACACTGCAGATTTTTTTTAGTGCATTTTAGAACTTCATTAATGGTATTCCATGTTTTTTGCAGTCATTTTATATAGGTGAAATTTATTTTTAAAGTATGACTTTTTGGAAGTTCTTATTACATGTGTCAGTTTGTTTTAAAATCTTTTCTAAATATGTTCATTTTCAATTGTCGGATTACATTTATATTTTTGTATAGGCGGTTTTTTTCCTTTGTGGATGTTACAATACCTTTAGTGAGCCAATCGTTAGTGTGCGGTCTTATTTTGATTTTTTCCATGGTAGGCATTCATTAATATGGGAATTTAGTATTCCAATGAATGTATCATACGAAGAGTTAGGGTTTGTGTCATTATATACCTGTTCCCAGTTCACATTTTTTATTTTGCATTTAATTTAGCAATGTTATTTATATTGTTTGCACGTTTGAATATATATTTATTTTTTGGGTAGTTTGCTAAGCCTATATTATAGAAATTAAATATTGGGAAGTGATCTGATATATCATCATATAGAATGCCCGAGTTAATGGGGTACTCATGAATGTTAGTTATGATATTGTCTATGAGAGTTGCTGATTGTTGAGCGATTCTGGTTGGTTTGCTAATTGTTGGATAGAACATATTTGCAAACATATTATGTATAAAGTCTGCTGTTAAATTATTAGTGTCATTTGTTAATAGGTCAATATTAAAGTCAGCCATGAGTATGCATTTCTTTCTTTCATTTGAGATAGTTCTTAATAGATCATTAAAATGTACATTAAAATGTTTATGTTTGTGTCAGGAGGTCTGTAAATGGTTCCAATAATAACACATACAGTATTATTAATTTCAATTTCTATAAATATTGATTCAAATGCATAATTGTTAGAGTTTATACTTAAATCATTTCTTTTCTTAAAGCGTAATCTATTTGAAACGTACATACCAACTCCTCCACCTCTTTTTTGTTCTCGGATTTGACAGTAATATGTAATCAGGTATATTATAAATATCAGTATTTTCCATGTCCTTTAACCAGGTCTCGGTTAATCCTATACAATCAAAATTGCAATTTAAAGATTTTATACTACTTTCAAGTTTGTCAAAATGTTTTGATAGGCGTCTGCAATTTATTGATAATGTTGAGAAAGTATTTACTTTACACTGTGATTCTTGTAACTCAGTGTCAGTATAATAAATGCATTCATTCAAGCAGTTTTGTAAATTTGTTAAATGGTCTTTAACTATATCATCGATATTAAAATTATCATCATTATTTACAGTAGCAGCCATGGCTAAATGAATTTAGTACTACACAAGTGTCATTCTTTAGTAATTTCAGCGCTTGCACATTGATCTAACCCTGTACAGGTCACCGTCCGTTTGTATGATTTCTTTGTTTCCGTTTGTGAGCAGGCAGATGATTCGGCCATCTATTGTCCATGTTGACGTCACGCCCTCGATCATTCTTGCCATTCGTAGAATTCGTATATATATATGTGTGTGTGTGTGTATATATATATATATATAGATTGTTACTATTTTACTGACATTGTGTTTGTAGGCAGCTGTACTATTGTGTCCCTTCATCCGAAAGCATGTATAAAGTCGACCTTGATGGAGGTAACTCTGTCGTTGTTTTGTCTGACCTTGGTAATACACGAGGGGTTGCTATCGACTACTTGCACTCACGTGTGTGCTGGACATCTTTTGGTAAGTATAAAGGTGTTTCTGATTTGTAAATTGAAATCGTAACCACTTCTTTCTTTTTAAATCATCTCAAAATAAGTCACTGTTATCCTCAGTTAAAATTAGTGTAGCATCATTGTGGTTCTCAAGTGTTGCCATTCATGTTCTCATGACCCTTCCTGGGGTTGTTCTATAATATTAGTGATTCCTGTTCCAATTCTGATTGCATCCATACTATAATAATTCTGATGACAACACATTAAAAAAAAGTCTGAACCAACTAAATATTAACCATTTCAGTTCTAGAATCCCTTAAAGTTGTAATCACTGAATACTGGATTCCCAGTAACTTGACACAAACATCGACTGCATCGCTTCAAATCAAAATTTCAGTAGCAAATATGGATTTTAGTAATAGCAGGGTTCGAACTAATCAGGGCCCGCTGGCCCCACCTTTACTGCCGGGTCCAAACAATTCCAACTCTATGAACCCCTGAACTGGCCCCTAGACTTTGCATGACTGATGCAGTGCAATGTTTCACACTACCAATACCAAACTATCCTACTTAAAATTCTCCCTCCCCCACCCTAATAAACACCAACGGATATCTGGTGTTATCCAAACACGTTGTTTGACAGCATGACTAGTGGCAAGTCACCTATGCCTGGTTGGTTCTATGGCACGTTAATCTTAGTCAATGCTGTTTTCACCAAGGCTATTTGCACACCGATGGCGAACAAATTACGAACTAGCACAGCCATGATGACACATAGCGAATTTCGAGTCATTACAAAGATTGTCAAACATAACGGACTACAGACAATTAGAGACATTAAAGAACTGTAAAATTTATAAATAATGGCCTGACAACTTCATATATCCCAGAGGCCATCCCAGCAAACCAACAACCCGTGATTTCACACGTTCTGTACGTGAATTCATGAGTTCAACTGGCTCATATCACGTGTTTCCGTACATGAATTCACCAGATTCCGTGAACAAATTTGGTGTGTCGACACGTGTTTACCGTGAAATATGAGTTTTTCACGTGATGACATGTACCAGTGAAACCGTACCAGTTCTGTACCAGTACGAATCATGTCAAACTCGTACAAAACTCGTGACAACAGGCAGAACATGTGTATTCATGTGAATACACATCAAAACATGTACTGGTGGAGCGGTACCTATTATGAACCAGTATGACACGTGCCAACTGGTTCAGAAATGGTTCCTTGTTTGCTGGGATGACAAAGAAATGGAAGAATGCCATTATTCATTTAAAACAAGTTTTAATCATTATAATATAATGACCTAGGAATGTGTTACTAGTAGTTGACAGCTCTTAGACATAATCCGCTAAGAAGTTCTACAATGTCAGTAAAGTTAAATAAAAATAAAAATTAGTGTTTCGGTGATATGGGCCTAACAGAATTAATAAATATTAACGGCTTCCAACAACAAGTATATTTTTAACGTCAGTAGTTTACCAGAAAAAATAAAAACCCAGCTATAGAAAGTCAATGCACTACGCCATTTTAGAAACAGAATGACGTAGCGTAGTCTACTTGGTCGGCATGAACTACGCATATTATCTTTAACTTTCTAACCTACCGGGTAACCATGAAAATGACCACCAACAGCCGCCAAATGTCTCACATATCTTACCTACATATACTACGTTCACGGTCTAGCACTTGCAGATGGTTGGCGTCGACATAGCACCACAGCGTGCATCCGATGTGTTGCAGCCACTTAGCGCTGTCTGTAGCTTTGTACGCTGAAATCTGTGATGTCGGCATATTCAATGTGGGGGGATAAGGTGGCGTTGGCTGGGGGCATGTCAGGAGGCGTGACCTTCGGTCATGTAGAGCTCACGTAGAGTTGCTTTGAGATACGCTGTGAAGAGCACAGCGCTGAGGCTGTCGTGAAAATCGTGAAAGCGAGGCAATCGCCCGTTAAGAGGTGCAGTTTGAGCGAGAAGAAGGCGGATCATCCATAGTTCCTGATTCATGAGCGTGGAACAGAAATAGAAATATTATTTCTATTTCTGTTCCACACTCACGAATCAGTTTCTGTTCAGTGGCAGCTCTATCTGCTTACTTCACTTTGAGGGGCCATGGGACAGTCCTGCTTTTCTGTGAGTTTGATTTTTCTCCTATTACACCTCGTCAGTTCAATTCTTGGCTTTCTTTGTCCTTAATGTGGGCGTCTCTCCATCATCTTCATATCACATCCCACAGTTTCCACATTGGGGCGGCTACACATGCCTCCACTCAGGGTTATTTTGATTCCCAAATAATTCAACGTCTCTGGGCCGTTCGAAACCCACAGCTTTCAAAAATTATATCAGAATTTCTTCTTTTAACTTTTTAATGGTCCCTGCACTTGCCCACTTTTAACCGAGTTGGGAGACACCGTTGTCTTCTTCTGTTTCCCATGCCACTCTGGCTTATTGTCCAGTTGGGATGGTGGTTAGTTATGTATGCAATAGTTGGTTGCCATGTTTCCCCGACAGAAGCCTAGCTTTTTTTTTATAGTTATGGGCATATATTTTTCTTCTTTATTTACCTTTTGGTTTTATTAGCACCCGGTAGTTTGTCTTTAAAGCAATCATTACCTAGCTACATGCATCCTCTTGTACCCAGTAGTTTGTCTTAAACACACCAATCATCACCTAGCTACATACATCCTCTTGTACCCGGTAGTTTGTCTTTAACACAGCAATCATCACCTAGCTACATACATCCTCTTGTACCCGGTAGTTTGTCTTAAACACACCAATCATTACCTAGCTACATACATCCTCTTGTACCTGGTAGTTTGTCTTAAACACACCAATCATTACCTAGCTACATACATCCTCTTGTACCCGGTAGTTTGTCTTTAACACAGCCATCATCACCTAGCTACATACATCCTCTTGTACCTGGTAGTTTGTCTTAAACACACCAATCATTACCTAGCTACATACATCCTCTTGTACCCGGTAGTTTGTCTTTAACACATCAATCATTACCTAGCTACATATATCCTCTTGTACCCGGTTCTTTGTCTTTAACACAGCAATCATCACCTAGCTACATACATCCTCTTGTACCCGGTTCTTTGTCTTTAACACAGCAATCATCACCTAGCTACATGCATCCTCTTGTACCCTGTAGTTTGTCTTTAACACAGCAATCATCACCTAGCTACAGACATCCTCTTGTACCCTGTAGTTTGTCTTTAACACAGCAATCATCACCTAGCTACATACATCCTCTTGTACCCTGTAGTTTGTCTTTAACACAGCAATCATTACCTAGCTACATACATCCTCTTGTACCCAGTAGTTTGTCTTTAACACAGCAATCATTACCTAGCTACATGCATCCTCTTGTACCCAGTAGTTTGTCTTTAACACAGCAATCATTACCTAGCTACATGCATCCTCTTGTACCTGGTAGTTTGTCTTTAACACAGCAATCATTACCTAGCTACATACATCCTCTTGTACCCTGTAGTTTGTCTTTAACATAGCAATCATCACCTAGCTACATACATCCTCTTGTACCCTGTAGTTTGTCTTTAACATAGCAATCATCACCTAGCTACATACATCCTCTTGTACCCTGTAGTTTGTCTTTAACACAGCAATCATTACCTAGCTACATACATCCTCTTGTACCCAGTAGTTTGTCTTTAACACAGCAATCATTACCTAGCTACATACATCCTCTTGTACCCAGTAGTTTGTCTTTAACATAGCAATCATTACCTAGCTACATACATCCTCTTGTACCTGGTAGTTTGTCTTTAACACAGCAATCATTACCTAGCTACATACATCCTCTTGTACCCTGTAGTTTGTCTTTAATACAGCAATCATCACCTAGCTACATACATCCTCTTGTACCCTGTAGTTTGTCTTTAACACAGCAATCATTACCTAGCTACATACATCCTCTTGTACCTGGTAGTTTGTCTTTAACACAGCAATCATTACCTAGCTACATACATCCTCTTGTACCCAGTAGTTTGTCTTTAACATAGCAATCATTACCTAGCTACATACATCCTCTTGTACCTGGTAGTTTGTCTTTAACACAGCAATCATTACCTAGCTACATACATCCTCTTGTACCCTGTAGTTTGTCTTTAACACAGCAATCATTGCCTAGCTACATACATCCTCTTGTACCCTGTAGTTTTTCTTTAACATAGCAATCATTACCTAGCTACATACATCCTCTTGTACCCAGTAGTTTGTCTTTAACACAGCAATCATTACCTAGCTACATACATCCTCTTGTACCTGGTAGTTTGTCTTTAACACAGCAATCATTACCTAGCTACATACATCCTCTTGTACCTGGTAGTTTGTCTTTAACACAGCAATCATCACCTAGCTACATACATCCTCTTGTACCCGGTTCTTTGTCTTTAACACAGCAATCATCACCTAGCTACATACATCCTCTTGTACCCGGTTCTTTGTCTTTAACACAGCAATCATTACCTAGCTACATACATCCTCCTGTACCTGGTTCTTTGTCTTTAACACAGCAATCATTACCTAGCTACAGACATCCACTTGTACCCTGTAGTTTGTCTTTAACACAGCAATCATCACCTAGCTACATACATCCTCTTGTACCCTGTAGTTTGTCTTTAACACAGCAATCATTACCTAGCTACATACATCCTCTTGTACCCTGTAGTTTGTCTTTAACACAGCAATCATTACCTAGCTACATACATCCTCTTGTACCCTGTAGTTTGTCTTTAACACAGCAATCATTACCTAGCTACATACATCCTCTTGTACCTGGTAGTTTGTCTTTAACACAGCAATCATTACCTAGCTACATACATCCTCTTGTACCCTGTAGTTTGTCTTTAACACAGCAATCATTACCTAGCTACATACATCCTCTTGTACCCTGTAGTTTGTCTTTAACACAGCAATCATCACCTAGCTACAGACATCCTCTTGTACCCTGTAGTTTGTCTTTAACACAGCAATCATCACCTAGCTACATACATCCTCTTGTACCCTGTAGTTTGTCTTTAACACAGCAATCATTATCTAGCTACATACATCCTCTTGTACCCTGTAGTTTGTCTTTAACACAGCAATCATTACCTAGCTACATACATCCTCTTGTACCCTGTAGTTTGTCTTTAACACAGCAATCATCACCTAGCTACATACATCCTCTTGTACCCAGTAGTTTGTCTTTAACACAGCAATCATTACCTAGCTACATACATCCTCTTGTACCTGGTAGTTTGTCTTTAACACAGCAATCATTACCTAGCTACATACATCCTCTTGTACCCTGTAGTTTGTCTTTAATACAGCAATCATCACCTAGCTACAGACATCCTCTTGTACCCTGTAGTTTGTCTTTAACACAGCAATCATTACCTAGCTACATACATCCTCTTGTACCTGGTAGTTTGTCTTTAACACAGCAATCATTACCTAGCTACATACATCCTCTTGTACCCTGTAGTTTGTCTTTACCACAGCAATCATCACCTAGCTACAGACATCCTCTTGTACCCTGTAGTTTGTCTTTAACACAGCAATCATCACCTAGCTACATACATCCTCTTGTACCCTGTAGTTTGTCTTTAACACAGCAATCATTACCTAGCTACATACATCCTCTTGTACCCGGTAGTTTGTTTTTAACACAGCAATCATTACCTAGCTACATACATCCTCTTGTACCCAGTAGTTTGTCTTTAACACAGCAATCATTACCTAGCTACATACATCCTCTTGTACCCGGTAGTTTGTCTTTAACACAGCAATCATTACCTAGCTACATACATCCTCTTGTACCCAGTAGTTTGTCTTTAACACAGCAATCATTACCTAGCTACATACATCCTCTTGTACCCTGTAGTTTGTCTTTAACACAGCAATCATTACCTAGCTACATACATCCTCTTGTACCTGGTAGTTTGTCTTTAACACAGCAATCATTACCTAGCTACATACATCCTCTTGTACCCTGTAGTTTGTCTTTAACACAGCAATCATTACCTAGCTACATACATCCTCTTGTACCTGGTAGTTTGTCTTTAACACAGCAATCATTACCTAGCTACATACATCCTCTTGTACCCTGTAGTTTGTCTTTAACACAGCAATCATTACCTAGCTACATACATCCTCTTGTACCCTGTAGTTTGTCTTTAACATAGCAATCATCACCTAGCTACATACATCCTCTTGTACCCTGTAGTTTGTCTTTAACACAGCAATCATTACCTAGCTACATACATCCTCTTGTACCCTGTAGTTTGTCTTTAACATAGCAATCATCACCTAGCTACATACATCCTCTTGTACCCTGTAGTTTGTCTTTAACATAGCAATCATCACCTAGCTACATACATCCTCTTGTACCCTGTAGTTTGTCTTTAACACAGCAATCATTACCTAGCTACATACATCCTCTTGTACCCAGTAGTTTGTCTTTAACACAGCAATCATTACCTAGCTACATACATCCTCTTGTACCCAGTAGTTTGTCTTTAACATAGCAATCATTACCTAGCTACATACATCCTCTTGTACCTGGTAGTTTGTCTTTAACACAGCAATCATTACCTAGCTACATACATCCTCTTGTACCCTGTAGTTTGTCTTTAATACAGCAATCATCACCTAGCTACATACATCCTCTTGTACCCTGTAGTTTGTCTTTAACACAGCAATCATTACCTAGCTACATACATCCTCTTGTACCTGGTAGTTTGTCTTTAACACAGCAATCATTACCTAGCTACATACATCCTCTTGTACCCAGTAGTTTGTCTTTAACATAGCAATCATTACCTAGCTACATACATCCTCTTGTACCTGGTAGTTTGTCTTTAACACAGCAATCATTACCTAGCTACATACATCCTCTTGTACCCTGTAGTTTGTCTTTAACACAGCAATCATTGCCTAGCTACATACATCCTCTTGTACCCTGTAGTTTGTCTTTAACATAGCAATCATTACCTAGCTACATACATCCTCTTGTACCCAGTAGTTTGTCTTTAACACAGCAATCATTACCTAGCTACATACATCCTCTTGTACCTGGTAGTTTGTCTTTAACACAGCAATCATTACCTAGCTACATACATCCTCTTGTACCTGGTAGTTTGTCTTTAACACAGCAATCATCACCTAGCTACATACATCCTCTTGTACCCGGTTCTTTGTCTTTAACACAGCAATCATCACCTAGCTACATACATCCTCTTGTACCCGGTTCTTTGTCTTTAACACAGCAATCATTACCTAGCTACATACATCCTCTTGTACCTGGTTCTTTGTCTTTAACACAGCAATCATTACCTAGCTACAGACATCCACTTGTACCCTGTAGTTTGTCTTTAACACAGCAATCATCACCTAGCTACATACATCCTCTTGTACCCTGTAGTTTGTCTTTAACACAGCAATCATTACCTAGCTACATACATCCTCTTGTACCCTGTAGTTTGTCTTTAACACAGCAATCATTACATAGCTACATACATCCTCTTGTACCCAGTAGTTTGTCTTTAACACAGCAATCATTACCTAGCTACATACACCCTCTTGTACCTGGTAGTTTGTCTTTAACACAGCAATCATCACCTAGCTACATACATCCTCTTGTACCCGGTTCTTTGTCTTTAACACAGCAATCATCACCTAGCTACATACATCCTCTTGTACCCGGTTCTTTGTCTTTAACACAGCAATCATTACCTAGCTACATACATCCTCTTGTACCCGGTTCTTTGTCTTTAACACAGCAATCATCACCTAGCTACATACATCCTCTTGTACCCGGTTCTTTGTCTTTAACACAGCAATCATTACCTAGCTACATACATCCTCTTGTACCCGGTTCTTTGTCTTTAACACAGCAATCATCACCTAGCTACATACATCCTCTTGTACCCGGTTCTTTGTCTTTAACACAGCAATCATTACCTAGCTACATACATCCTCTTGTACCTGGTAGTTTGTCTTTAACACAGCAATCATCACCTAGCTACATACATCCTCTTGTACCTGATTCTTTGTCTTTAACACAGCAATCATTACCTAGCTACATACATCCTCTTGTACCTGGTAGTTTGTCTTTAACACAGCAATCATTACCTAGCTACATACATCCTCTTGTACCCTGTAGTTTGTCTTTAACACAGCAATCATCACCTAGCTACATACATCCTCTTGTACCCAGTAGTTTGTCTTTAACACAGCAATCATCACCTAGCTACATACATCCTCTTGTACCCAGTAGTTTGTCTTTAACACAGCAATCATCACCTAGCTACATACATCCTCTTGTACCCAGTAGTTTGTCTTTAACACAGCAATCATCACCTAGCTACATACATCCTCTTGTACCCGGTTCTTTGTCTTTAACACAGCAATCATCACCTAGCTACATACATCCTCTTGTACCTGGTTCTTTGTCTTTAACACAGCAATCATTACCTAGCTACATACATCCTCTTGTACCTGGTAGTTTGTCTTTAACACAGCAATCATCACCTAGCTACATACATCCTCTTGTACCCGGTTCTTTGTCTTTAACACAGCAATCATCACCTAGCTACATACATCCTCTTGTACCCGGTTCTTTGTCTTTAACACAGCAATCATCACCTCGCCACATACATCCTCTTGCAACCGGGAGTTTGTCTTTGCTTTGTCCTTTAGTCTTGATACCCTGCTAGAATTTCTTCCCATCCATATTGTCTATGCAGGCAGACATCCAAGTTACTACCATAAACACGTGAAGATGTGTCTTGTTAACCTTATTCATGGTTGTATTGTTCAGATATCTTTGTGTTTTGTTCCAGACAAGAAAAGAATCAGTTGTGCAGACTACAATGGTCACAACAGTGCCATTATTGTTAACACTACCAAACACCCTGGAAATGTCCAAATTAAAGATGACACTGTATTCTATATAAGAACAAACTACAGGTAAGACATAAACACTACTTGAAAGCAGGCATGGTTTCATAGTTTCAGTTGTTAATGTGTTATTTTATTCGATTAAGTAAAGTTAATTTAATAAACATCCTTTTTAAAATCATAGATTCATTTAATTAATTACGTTTGCCAGAGATGTTATTAAAAAAGTACAATTCTGAATAAACATTTTATTGGATATTAATTCTATAGAAATGTTACAATTATTATTATTGTTCTACACAATCCAATGGTGATTGCCCCCTAGTTGTCGAGATCGTAGTGCACAAGATACCCCCTAGACACAGCCAGTCACACATCCAGCCCCTTTCATAGTGAGAAGTTAGTCTGGAATTGGTCAAATTATGCTAGGAGAAAACCACAACAAAAGCCATTGAGTTCATCCAGATTCTTCTTCCCTCGATCCCTTGCTGGGTGGGGGCCTATGTGACAGTCACGGCCTCCTCTGCTCTCCTTGTAAACTCCTTCCATACTGCCCACCCATTAGTGGCAGTCTATATGCCAGCATTCATCAAATCTCTTAGTCCAGACTATTTAATCCAGTAAAATCCTCAGGTTAATGTTTCGTGAAAAATAACTAAAACATAAATGCACTGTGAAAGGCAGTTCTAAACTTTGTTCAGTGATATATAGTGCTGTGTGTCAATCACCACTCAACTTACCATCATACTTAGACCAATTTCAGACAACAAAACTGAATAAGGACTAGCCTGAGCATGGCCACACAGAGATTCTTATATGCACATTGAACAGTAGATTCCATTTCAAAAAGTGAGTGAGCACCTGGAATGTTCAAGTTATGCATTCAAATTATCATATAACTTCACCATCTAGCAACTGTTCTTGTTGAATCTGGTTACTATTCTGTGTGTGTGTGTGCGAGCGTGCGAGCGTGCGTGCATGCGTGTTTGTGTGTGCAGTGTTTCCTTCAGCATGCAGCAGGCAGGAATCCCGCATCAACCGCACAATAGCTGCACGTGCTCCGTCAAATATTGGATTGGTATTTGTCTCAAGGATATTTGGCAATGCAGCATTTGTTCACCAGCAGCAAACAGTGATTGTGGCACAATTGTTTGTTAATGTTGACCCACTGCTCTCTCTATTCATTGATGTCTGGCCTATAGTTTGACACCACAAGCATACAAGCTTAATTGTGTGAACATGATATGCTATTATTCACAGTGGTGTTTCATAAAAATCATACAGTATAACAAGATCATTATCTTAAAATGTCTAATGAGAAAAAATATTACTGATTACAAAATGCTATGTAATCCAGAAATGATAGTGAAAATAATATTTCAGAAAGAAATTAATATTGTAGTAATGACAGGAGATTTAGTAATGAATGTTATGTTTTGCTAACTGGCGGGTATTTTGTATTTACTGTGTATTTTTGACTTAAATCATAAAAAAACTTATCTGATTTCCAGACTATCTACAAGCTTTTTGTTATTTCTTTGGTTCCCTTAAGATGATTGTTTGTTCTCACCACCAAATTCTAACAAATTAATTTGAACACATCTGGGTGTATTAATTCAAAATAAAATAATAGTTTGCTTCAATCATGCATTAATTTAGACACTTATCAAGCTGAGATATTGATGACATGTTTAGGATGCTTTCTTTTGCAGGCTCCGTTCAATTCAGCTAGATGGTAGCCATAATGCACAGAGTAGCTTTCCTCTCAATGTTGAGGATGTAGCTGTGGCTCCAGGTGAGTGTCTTCTTGCCATGTCTGTCCTTATCCTCAAGACATCAAAACAACAGTTAGAATACTTGTCATTTGTGTGGGACTGCCATTCCCAGTCCCTCAAGAGAAATCATATGTCACGTCTCACCCTATTTCCCCAAGTCTTCTTGTTTGTCAGAAACCTCCTCTGTCTCATCCATTAGCCAAATTGGAATTCTCCGCTAGACAGAATGTGTGCATGATATAACTACAGGCATCTAGACAGGGCAGATGAGCGAGTGAGTGGACGCTAATAGTTGTGTCTGTAAAGGATTATCTGTTGATATCAGAATTAGTCTTTTTGTTAGTTGTTACCATCCTCTATTATTTAAAACACTTTCTTTGCCCTCTAATACATAAGTTACAGTTTTATTTTAATGTTGCATTTATTATTGTTTATAAGTATTAGTTGGTCAGTTAATTAATTTTACAATTTGGTGGCCTGTGTGTCGGCAATCTCGAAGGTCTTAGTACAGGTCTCTGTCAACATTTACTATCAGATACCACGTATTATAAATGTACTACCCGTGTGTTGTGTTATTTGTTAGCGAGAGAAAATTCTTCCCACTCTCTCTTTCTGCCCATTTCCACTCCCTCCCTCTCACTTGCTCATCCCCTCTCTCTCTGTCTCCGTCATTCACTCACTAATTCTTTCTCTCATATGCACGCACACATGCATGCAGACTCCCAGACACACTCATGCGCATGCGCGCGCGTACACACACACACACACACACACTGTCATCTCTTGCAGAAGCAGAAAGTTCCCAGGTTCTGTACAGTCTTGGCAAAGCCAACTCAGATTTCATTTCAGTTATTAGCTTTATTTCTTCTTCCAAGCTTCTTTAGCGGGTACCCATTCATCTACCTCCTATTCCTTTTCCAGGTCGCTTTCATTTGAAAATAACTATTTTAAGCATTTGTGGTGGTGCTTTAATTTTCCAAACATAAACTGTGAGTTCTTCGGAGACATCTTCCACAAAACCTCAAAGTCAACTCTCAGCCTTAATGATCCTCCATGTTTTTAGTTAGAGTTTTTTATTTACAGGTTTTTGGTTTTGATTGTTTTAAACAAACAATTATATTGCTTGTATATTTTTTAGTTTGCAGGCATATCTTATGTGATATTAACTCCAACATTGATTGTGTTTGCTTTAGGAGAAATCACCTGTGACTCACCTAGTCCAGTAGACTATGCCGAAGTAAACATCAGTGGAATGGGCATTGGTGACACTGCCAATTACACTTGCAATGATGAGT
Organism: Oasisia sp. SBJ-2009; assembly: GCA_964017155.1. NCBI lineage: Eukaryota > Metazoa > Annelida > Polychaeta > Sabellida > Siboglinidae > Oasisia > Oasisia sp. SBJ-2009. The sequence goes on along the minus strand of OZ024865.1, from coordinate 2,910,562 downwards.
TCTACGTCCCTGGTGGGGCCAGTTGGATTGTTAGTACCTGCACATTGGACGGTTGGACACCGATCGAGGGGAAATGTAAAGGTAGGCTGACATGGTGACTGAATATACAGATAATCTAAGATATTAATATTGTCTCATAGCAATATGACAAAGTGAACTGTTAAAGTTCCAACTTTTTAGTTCACTCCAATTTGCTGGCACTGATACCAGCTTGTAAGATCTTACGTTATATATAATAACTTCTTAACTAAAAAAGTTGACATCTTACAGGTGGGTTTGTCACCTTCAGTACAAATTTGAGTGATCCAAAATACCAGGTCGCATTTATTTGTAAATTTCTTGCTACTAATGTCTGCAAAAAAGCATTGCAAAATATACAACCAATATCATAAATAGACATGTCTCATGTTGACGGCAATGCAATATATCCCTGTATGAGACAGACAGAAGTCAGGTGATTGAATTAAATCGGTTACTGCTGTTATTTTGGGCCTTAACTCTTTACTGGGTAGACCGCCTTCTTATTTTACACCCTGCTGTGGGCAGACAATTTTAAGATGGCAACTATCTGTCAATTATCCTGCATGTTGCTTGCATTAAAATTCGAATAACTCGACAACCGATGCACGAAAATATATGAAATTAATTGCACTGTACATGGAATGATTGTGTGAATAAAATGTGTTATTACAATTTATGTGTTGCAATCAAGTACATTTCAGAACTTGATGCAAACTTCAACAATTATAATGAACAAATAAATAAGCAACTTCATCATGCTAAATATTGAAAAAATATTAGAACACATAACAGTGATCATGTGGAACTAATGTAGCCATGTATGTTAGTTTTATCCTAGTAAAACATTTATCAATTTGTGACGGTTAAATTTCAAATTATAATTGCTTTTGTAAACAACGCCAACGCGTCAGAAGACAAAAATCATGCCATAATTTACAAAATGGCTATCGTTTACCGATCATGTTGCCGAATGCAATGTTCTTTTCGTATGTAAAATCAACACACGAATAACGAAAGATAGCACACTCCTTTCACAAGTAGATGCCCCCAGAAGCAATGTGAGCATAGTGCATATTAATCAAATACTATAAATTAAATAAACCAAACGAAGTACGGACGGTGATCCGATCAACAAAATGGCTTCAAATCGGCGAAACGAACATGCCGCCGACGGGTCATCTTCTTCGTATCTCAACAACGAAAAGTCGCACAGACAACGTAGATGGACGATAACATGGTCTCCGTGATCGCTGTCGACATTATTCACGTTGCAAACATCGAAATCCGACTCGAAATCATCGAGAATCGATCTCAGTAATATCCGCCAAATGCCGCACGATGTCGGAGGTCAACTAGACGAACGCACTTCAACATCCTTCCAAATAAACTCACTTAATTCGCAAACGAAAACAATTTTTCACAAGATGGCGACAGCACATGTTTCCGTGACCTACATAGAGCTTAGGTCAGCAGTTTCAGCTGGCTGGTTAAAGTAAAAGAGGGATCTGATCGCGGTAAACGAAAGGCCCACGAACTGTGATTTTACTGGGCGGTTTTGGACGGTCTGCGCTTACGAGGGGTTGGGCGGTTTTGGACGGTCTGCGCAGTAAAGAGTTAAACTGTCTTGGCCCTGCTCACATTCCATCGCTTGTAACACCACACATGCTGACCAGGTCATTTTGATCGGCTGAATAAAGTTTGATGACTGTTCTGAGATATCTTAGAAAATTATGGCCATCATTCGTTCTCAGTAGCTGGCCCAACAAACTCAGGCAGACAAACTGTCTTGTCATGTTCAAGGCACTCTGAAAGACATATTTATTCGAGCAGATTTGTAATGAACTTGGCAGGCTGCACGCTTAACTTTTATGAATATGGAAATTTGCTTTATGTATTCATTATTTTTAACTTATTAAAGTTACATGAGTCATTTAAGCACATTTTTATTTTATGTATTTAACAGGTTTAGTCATTTAACTTATACTATATTTAGCATAATTTACTCAGCTTTATCTAACTTTTTATATAACATATAGGTGCTCTTGGATCATGTTATTTTGTTTTGCCTTACCATTTTATATGTGTAAATAGTTCAATGTATTTTACTTACATTGTACTGTCAGCAGTGCCTTTGAGTAGAATTGTGATCAGGTCATACATTCTAAATAATTTACACTTGTTATTAATACCTCCATAGTACCGTCAATGAGTAGATGTAGATGTTCCGTCTGATGGGTGACATCGATCACTATTGTGAGTAATTTTCCCTGAGATGTGGAAATGCCCACTGACTGAAAGAGAGTAGGAAAAGTTACAACTGGATGAGAATAATGTGCAGAAATCATGAGAGGTTAGAAGGAAGATGAAGAAATTGAGAGAAGAGATTGAGATGAAAAACATAAAGAGGAAAGTACTTGGAAACAGAATGAGATGGGTAGGGCAAGTAGAAAGAAACAGAATGAGATGGGTAGGGCAAGTAGAAAGAAACAGAATGAGATGGATAGGGCAAGTAGAAAGAAACAGAATGAGATGGGTAGGGCAAGTAGAAAGAAACAGAATGAGATGGGTAGGGCAAGTAGAAAGAAACAGAATGAGATGGATAGGGCAAGTAGAAAGAAACATAATGAGATGGATAGGGCAAGTAGAAAGAAACAGAATGAGATGGATAGGGCAAGTAAAAAGAAAGACAATGAGATGGATAGGGCAAGTAGAAAGAAACAGAATGAGATGGATAGGGCAAGTAGAAAGAAACATAATGAGATGGATAGGGCAAGTAGAAAGAAACAGAATGAGATGGATAGGGCAAGTAGAAATAAACAGAATGAGATGGATAGGGCAAGCAAAAAGAATCAGAATGAGATGGATAGGGCAAGTATAAAGAATGATAATTAGATGGATAGGGCAAGTAGAAAGAAACATAATTAGATGGGTAGGGCAAGTACAAAGAAACATAATTAGATGGGTAGGGCAAGTATAAATAAACAGAATGAGATGGATAGGGCAAGTATAAAGAAACATAATTAGATGGGTAGGGCAAGTACAAAGAAACATAATTAGATGGGTAGGGCAAGTAGAAATAAACAGAATGAGATGGATACGGCAAGTATAAAGAAACAGAATGAGATGGATACGGCAAGTACAAAGAAACATAATTAGATGGATAGGGCAAGTAGAAATAAACAGAATGAGATGGATACGGCAAGTACAAAGAAACATAATTAGATGGATAGGGCAAGTAGAAATAAACAGAATGAGATGGATACGGCAAGTACAAAGAAACAGAATTAGATGGATAGGGCAAGTAGAAATAAACAGAATGAGATGGATACGGCAAGTACAAAGAAACATAATTAGATGGATAGGGCAAGTAGAAATAAACAGAATGAGATGGATAGGGCAAGTATAAAGAAACATAATTAGATGGGTAGGGCAAGTAGAAATAAACATAATTAGATGGGTATGGCAAGTAGAAATAAACATAATTAGATGGGTAGGGCAAGTAGTAATAAACAGAATTAGATGGGTAGGGCAAGTATAAAGAAACATAATTAGATGGGTAGGGCAAGTAGAAATAAACATAATTAGATGGGTAGGGCAAGTAGTAATAAACAGAATGAGATGGATAGGGCAAGTATAAAGAAACATAATTAGATGGGTAGGGCAAGTAGAAATAAACAGAATGAGATGGGTAGGGCAAGTAGTAATAAACAGAATTAGATGGATAGGGCAAGTATAAAGAAACATAATTAGATGGGTAGGGCAAGTATAAAGAAACATAATTAGATGGGTAGGGCAAGTAGAAATAAACAGAATGAGATGGGTAGGGCAAGTAGAAATAAACAGAATGAGATGGATAGGGCAAGTACAAAGAATGGACATTGAAAGGCTGCCAAAAAGAGCGTGGCAAGCAGATGAGGGTGGTAGATGAAAAAGGGGAAGACCAAGGCTCAGACAATGTGAGGACAGCTTGAAAAGAGACTCAAAGAGGGCTGCAGGAACAGAAACAAATGGGTAATATCTTGGAGAATAGAAGGGAGGTGGAAGGTGCTTATACGGGAAGCAGAGGTTGCAACAAAATGACATAGCCCCTACTGCGCAAGAGATCAAAGGGAAGAAGATGTGGACACACCCACTACACGAGTCTCTCATAAATAATGACAGGTTCAGCATTCATTTTCTGGGACTTTACAAGTTTGTTGATGAACTTCTTAAATGTGTCAGTTAACATACGGTTAATGCCAGTTTGATGTTGGGGTTGCAGGAGCCCATGAATGGATTTGTAGTCTGATCAGATTCTATATACTGTCTAGATGTTAAGTTTTCCAAGTAACTCCAATTCCAAATAAAACCAATGGTTAGAAACATTGTCAGTCAGGAGACATTGTCGCTGATGTGTGAAATGCCTCGATTACTCAGACTTACGTTGTCTTTTCAGTTCACACGGAACGCGGCTCTCCTTTGTACACTTTGTTGATCGCCGGAACTAACGGCATCCACAAAGTGGCAGTGAACAGCTCAGTGACACCGCCAGTATTTGGTAGTCCACACGTCCTGATGAACAATAGTAAGTTATATCAAATAGTCCCAGAGTAGTGCGGTATTGCAGATTCAAAAGGAAATTTTTAATTATGAGATAGATAATATATTGGTCATTCTCAAACATTCATTAGTTGAATTTAAAACAAACTAGATCATACTTCTGACTATGGTGTTTGATTACTTGGTTAATCAAGAATGTGATATGTATAGAAGCCAGCATAGATGTTAAGTAAAGCATATGCAGTATAATTAGCTCATTAGTGGAACCACTGGTAACACAACAAGCCGTAATGTAGTATAAATTGGCATTCAAGTTAGAAAAGAGTTTGCATTATTGCTCAGTTTTACATAACTATAATTTGTTAGTAGCTTAGCATGTTGTGGTGAAATTGTAATGTTCAACAACAAATGATTCAGTATGTTGTCATGGTCGCAATGCACACACCTTCATCCTGACCAGCACAGAGTTGTTGTCTTGGACATTAATAATAATAATATTTATATAGCGCTATACATCTAGATAATATTCATGGTGATGACAGTCCCTGAACAGTTGATAATAAATTATATTATGCAGACGACAAATTGCCATTTAAACTGTTATTGCAGATACTGTCGAAATTATGTTTATGGCGCTGTCACCTAGAGTATAATTTGTAATCATAAGTGTCTGTTGGTTTTTGCCAGCATCGTATTTGTTTTTGTTAACACGGTGGACACTAAAATGTGTGACGTAGTTATATATATATATATATATATATATATATATATATATATATATATATATATGCTTGTAATTGATGTTTTGTAGTTATTAGTTTATATTGTATGGTCACTTGTACTTAAACATGTTTCAGCTGTATAAACATAACATGAATTCAAAACACGCTTTGGGCAAAAAGCATGACTACACCCTAGGGGTACTCTTGTAACACGACTAGTTTTGATGGGGTGGCTTCTGCGATTCATATTTCATGCAATTTTTAGATAATGAAATTAAAGTAATTATTGATGCTATTACGACACCATCCAAATATACACTACAGTTCAAACATGTTTTGTAATACTAACCACATAATGTTCATAACACAATGACATATATACAATGAATTTCTTGAAATCAGAGCCGCACAGAAGTTAAAACTAGGATCTTGTTTAACTAACACATGTATTACATGTTACAGGTGACGTTACTGCCATCACCACCGATGATGTTCGTGGTTACATCTACTTCTACCGTAAACTTCACATCTATCGTGTTGCTGTCAATGGCACCAATCCAGTAGACCTAAATCCTGATGTGGACTGTAAGTTCAAACATTCGTAATGCATTGACATTGTGAGGGTGGACTATTAATGACAAATGTAGCACAGGATAGGTTTCAATGAAATTTATTGCCTGCACTTTCTACATGCTATACTTAATTTCACCTGTGCACTGTGTTGTGGATTGTTATAGAATCTCTCTGTGTTCACTGTTCACCCTCTGCCATTAGGTCTCAGATCTTAGAAAAACAACAATTGACTCATTCTAAAGCCTCCAAGGGTCCTCTAGGGCATAACAATTGGTACATTTTTATAAGGTATCCCCAAAACGCAAAATGTTCAAATTTAGCTGTTTCAACCTGGACTGTTTCTGCCTGCACTGTAGACTGGCCCTCCTCTGTGAACTGTGTATTCGCCCACTATAGTCCAGCCCTCACCACAGCTCCAGTAAAACTGGACATTCCCTGCATAGTATTGCATGGGGAATCTTGATTAATTGCTCACTGGCAGCAGTGTCAGAGGCTGTATCAGTAACCCAGTAGGTCACTGTTAAACTGGACAGTTGCCTGACTGCAATGTATAAGCTAAATCTTTAAAAAAAACTACGTTTCTATAAATGCAAGTAGTCTTTATTTTGATGTTTGTTTAATTATTATTAATACGATATGACTACGGTCTCTATTGGCTTAACACATTTTGTCATATGTAAGTGACAAACATAGGACATTAATATTCTGGACAACTGTAGACTAAAAATTCATACCCTTTATTTATTGATATGTTGCATTCAGACAATGTTGTTGTGTTTCTGAACATCTCATATGAATAACCAGAGAAAATGTCAATTAGATGATTATGGTCAAGAGACTAGGCAGTGACTATGATTCACCAAAACATATCATTCATTATTATCAACTCTCTATATAGTCCAAAGTACTTGAAAGGCCGTTTTGCTCATTTATATTAATTAAATATACATGACTATAACAGTGTGCATTTTTCTTGTAGTATCCAATGTGAACTCACTGGCTGTTGACACTCAAACTGGTGAATTGTTCTTCAGTATGAGCAAAAGAGTGAGAACAGTTGGAAAGACTGGCAATGACTACAGAGTAATCGTGGAAGTAGCCAACTCTAATATATATAGCATTGCTGTTGATCCAGTGCTGAGGTGAGGAAAGATGTAATTCCACTGATCATTTCTTCTACTTTTGTTGAGGAGTAACAAGTTCGCTGTTGCTCACACTTGCCAATATCTACACCCCTCCCTCCCTTAATGTATTGGACTGTTCCCTCACAAGTGTGTATGTGTTGGATTGTTCATCCACCAGAGTGTATGTGTTGGGTTTTCACCCATCAGTGTGAATGTGTTGGACTGTTTACACACCAGAGTGTATGTGTTTGACTGTTCAATCACCAGTGTGTGTATTGGACTGTTTACTCACCAGTGTATGAATATGACTATTTACCCACCAGAGTATATATCTTGGACTTTTCACCCACAAGAATGTATGTTTAGATTGTATTCGCATATGTGTGGTTATATAACTAATAATAAAAATATCATGTTTTAAAGACAGCTTAAATAAATCTTAATTTGTATTTGATATCCAAAACGTTGGAGACATGAGGTCATCAGTCATATAAATACCCATATCAGTCCGACAAGTAACTTGTACTTTGCCTTATAAAATGTTTTAAATGGAATTACCTATATATATATATATATATATATATATATATATATATATATATATATATATATATATATATATATATATATATATATATATAATAAGCTGTGTATTTATGCTATATACAAAAGGATTGTTACTATGTTAACCGTGTTATTTCTGCAGGCTACTCTTCTATGTTACAATGCATACGATTTATCAATTCCATCTGGATAGTCCAGGTGGTGCATCTACCCAGATTTTACCTCCACTTGGTAATTTGTTGCCTAATGGATTGGCCATTGACCGCTTACACTCGCGTGTGTGCTGGAGTGCTGATGCAAAAACTGTTGATTGTAAGTATAGATTCATGTGCACCAGTGTTGTTAATTATAATTAAATCGTGGAGTAGTAAGTGTGCTACTTTTGAGTGCCAAATAAATGTTCTGCTTCACATATTTATTTGATGAACTTAGTTGGGACTACATAATTATTGGATTAAAAGGTTGGGTTGCTGAACATCACATGGTTCCCTGTTATGGTTTTAATACTACGTTTGTATAATTTGTAAGGATAGTTGGACTTCTTAGTTTTTGATTTCAAAGTGTTAAACTGTCAGATGTTATGAATTAGTCTGAATCTTTGCTTTTGGGACCTCAGTATTTTTATTATGATAAATTAAATCCCCTTTAGTGCCACATACACCAGCCATCGTATGGCCCCATGCACACACCTCAATGACAAGCCTGCTGCGACAAACTGGCGGCAGTTTCCGTTATTGTTTTGTAGCCACAGTATTATTTGAGACTATATTATACAATATTTGGAACTATACTATTAAGTATTATTCAATAGTATATCATTTGCTTGCCCCTACTCTTACAAATTGTGTCTACACTTGCAACATCACTCACAGCTATATATCCCATGAGCCGCATCCTACGTTAAATCCACAGTAGAAATATTGATTTTAATTGATACAACAATCATGTCAGCAAATCAGTTGGATATCGGAAATTTAAGATTCACGTGGGGAATTTCATCTGGTGTCAGACAATGATGTTTTTACTTCAGACTTTGTTCTCAATATTTAATTCGTCATATTACACACATGAGCAGCCTTACATACTAGATGTGGAAGCAACTTTGGTATCCCTCGCAACTGCTTGTGGAATAATATGGTTTTGAAATGTGTGCTGTTGTAGGTGGATTTACTCTCAATCTGGTTAAAGATTATGCTTTGTTCTCAGCCTTAGTGTAAAGTGAAACGTGGAATAGACTAAACATTTTCAGTTTTTGTTAAAGGTCTGCTTGCTTTTCTACCCATGATAAGTGAATGAATTACATTTACAAGTTGCATGGAGTAAATCTTCATGCAGTTGGAAAGTGGTGTGTTTGGATTAGCATCGCAGTGTACACACACGGCTAGTATGATACAATAGTAATTGGAAGTAAATATAACACTTTGTAGTTCTTTATAGGGAAAAAGTGTATTTCTGAAAGGTATTTTATGGCTTCATGTGACAGTGTATGCAGAATCGGTTTTTGTTATTTTATTAGGTTTTTAAATTGTGATCTCTGAAGACTCCCCAGCTAAATAAATATGCTAGCATAGTTATATCTAAATGAGCACTTCCACAACATTGCTTCTTGAAAAAGACAGTCACCTGCACTAAAACGTTTGGAAAATATTATATTATAATAACAGACATATTGTTTCAGTGTGATCAGACATACTTTGCGTGCCCTTATGAAGATGGAACAAAATGTCAACATATGTCATACTCCTTGCACAATTTATTCAAATATTGAGCCTCCCCAGTTCTCCATCTGTTCTTTCTAAAGCTGTTTATCAAACAGTCTGTCTCAGCACCAGCTGATAACGTTCACTTTTATATCTTCACCTTATTTTGTGTACATTGTTTTAGTCATCCTACCAGGTACTACCAAAATTTGTCATAGACTAACCAAGGCCAGTGCTTGTGATATTTCATCAATAAAACCACAAGTTGCACTTCATACAAACCCACACACTGATGTCACGTTTAAGGCCACTTACACTTCACACAAACTCACACAGACGTCATGTCTCAGGCCACTTACACTTCACACAAACTCACACAGACGTCATGTCTCAGGCCACTTACACTTCACACAAACTCACACACTGATGTCATGTCTCAGGCCTCTTACACTTCACACTAACTCACACAGACGTCATGTCTCAGGCCACTTATACTTCACACAAACTCACACACTGATGTCATGTCTCAGGCCACTTACACTTCACACAAACTCACACAGACGTCATGTCTCAGGCCACTTATACTTCACACAAACTCACACACTGATGTCATGTCTCAGGCCACTTACACTTCACACAAACTCACACAGACGTCATGTCTCAGGCCACTTATACTTCACACAAACTCACACACTGATGTCATGTCTCAGGCCACTTACACTTCACACAAACTCACTCACTGATGTCACGTCTCAGGCCACTTACACTTCACACAAACTCACACACTGATGTCACGTCTTAGGCCACTTACACTTCACACAAACTCACACACTGATGTCACGTCTAAGGCCACTTACACTTCACACAAACTCACACAGACGTCATGTCTCAGGCCACTTACACTTCACACAAACCCACACACTAATGTCACGTCTCAGAGCACTTCATAAACTCACACATTATGTAATTATTAAGTAAGTAATTATGTTTATATATATATATATATATATATATATATATATATATTATATATATGTATATATATGTATATATAATATATAATATATGTATATATACATACATACATACATTATTTCTATAGATGATTTATACATAACATCTAGATTAAGTTATATATGCTATTAAAATGCTTGTGAAACTACCTTTGTTACAGTGACGGGTGCATCTGGATCAACGCCTGCACAAATTGCGTGTGCAGACTATGATGGTGGAAATCTTGTAGCTGTCTACAATACAGCACATATGAATATCCATGTTAGAGATGACACAATATTTTTCACTCATAACATTGAAAGCATGTAAGTCATCAAATGATACTATCAATAAATAAATAAATAAATATACTTATATACTGCCAAATTCAAGGCACTTTTCAAGTACATACACACATTTGGTAGTAGATATATATTAAAATAATTACATAAATCTGTGACAAAAAGTATCTCTTCATTATCAGTGTGTCATATAAACAGACTCATAAAATTGATAAATAAACAAATAAAAATATAGACGATACACCTAAAAAGTCATTAAAAGGTAACATTAATTTTTCTTTATTATTGAATATACTACGAATACCTTTATTTAAGGTAAAACCTTACATATAATATATATGTATATATATATATATATATGATTATATGTATATATACAGTTTATATGTATTCACACATTTAAAAATAAATATGATAAAAATATGAGTAGATCAAAATTAAATAAGGTCATAAATTAGATAATGTAAAAGTGTAGTATAGTTGATAATGATTATGTTATAAAAACAATTGTAAATAAATATGCAAGACAATATATCAATCTCACTGGTTTACAGTGTACATAGATTTGGCCCACTCCTCTACATTGGGCCATTTACTATGTCAATTGTACATAGTTTTTAACAAGTTATTTTTTATGCTGAACATCTGTTTTTTAAACCATATATATTCTTACGTTTTACGACGTCAAAATCGTGCAAGCATGTTGTTGTAGACAATTTTAGCTTTTAAATAAGAACCTTTGTTAAAGTTTGCCCAGACTTGGGAGCAATAAATTGTACAACCATATGCATGAAACATATGTAGTTAACACCGATGGAACAGTGGTGACATTTTCTGATAATGCTAATCGACCTGGCATAATAGTTTTATAGATGTCTGAAAAATATATTTAACGTCTTTCAACTCATTGCATACTATACTGCATCTAAATGTTTGCTTTTTTAACATACTCAAGTTTGTTTATAGATAACAGAAGGGTAAGATTCACACAGAAACAAGTAATGTTGGAATTTTATTGATCAGTGTTAAGCGATTTGTAACTTGGGTTTATATTCTGGATGTTAAGCTTTGTAAAACACTTGTTAATATGTGAGTTATTTATTTTGGTGCTGTCCACAGTTGTAAAGTGGTGTACTGCATTGTGTATAATGTCGTCCCTTGGTAGTTAGTACAATGTGTAGGCAAATGTGCTTACTGAGTAACACAGTCACAGTGTAAAGTGGTGTACTACATTGTGTATAAGGTCTTCCCTTGGTAGTTAGTACAATGTGTAGGCAAATGTGCTTACTGAGTAACACAGTCACAGTGTATATATGTAGTGAGATGGACCACACTATATATGTGTAGTGAGATGGGCCACCCTAATCCTCGATCACCATGCCCAAAATATGGTTAACTTGCCACATCAGCTATTTCCTGTCCCTGCTGACTATTGATATGCAATGCTAAACATCTACATCTAATGTGTAATTTGTTAACCACTGTATATGCCAGGGAATAGGTTAAAACACTTCATAATGCACCGTTTTAAATCTAGTATTTAAACTAGTTCTGGGGATGTCCTTATGCAGAGTACTGCACCATTGGATCACCTTTGCTTTTGTTCCCTGGCCAGTGCAGACCCATTTTCAGAAATATTTCTTTGCCAGTGTTGAGTTAATGAAAGTGGATTTAGCACAAACGGCTTGTGTGTGGAAGCCATTTATATCAAATGCAATCATTATACATCGACAAACCAATGTCGTTTGAGCATATGGTGCCACTTCATGTTTTTCAGAGATTTTCATTAACAATTGTATCACAGACGGTTAATAACGTACATAACTAGAACTGTTCATTAATAATCTATTTGCCAGCTGCCTTCGTTCTAAGTTCCACTAATCTTGTCATTAGTGATGATCCTCCTTAACCAGGAAACTGCTGGTTTTGAAGATAGGAAGAGAGGTCCCAGGCTAAGCCCCTGATGCAATATGCAGGCCAACTCAGCTAGTCACACACTAATGTTCTCTTATGACACAAATCAACAGAACAACAGTGACCAGTTCAGAAACCAAAATATGATACATAAACTGAACTACATTCAATTTTCCTGCTGAATTGCATATCATAAATAAAAGTATTGCGTTTGCCTGGTAATTTCGGAGGTAGTATTAGATTTATAAAAAAGAAATTATGACAGATGATTTTATATGTTTAAGAAAAAACACTGACGTTTATATATTAAAACAAATCATGCTCATATATTGGTAGAAGAGTTCCTATCAATTCCCTATAATATATTGTTGTTTGTATAATCAGTCCATGATTATAACCTTGTTGTCGTCCCATTGATGACGTGCATTGATGACTACCATTTGATTGTACTCTGGAAAGATAAATAAATTGATGGCATATTTCTTTTTCAGAATTTATTGTATTCAGCAAAACGGAACACACAAGATCGAAGTTGGGGCAGAAGGACAGGATATAACTGTGATCTCAGGTTAGTGTCTCCTACGGATAAACACAGACATTTGTTAGACTTGGATGGTTCAAACGATTTATTTTACTAGCAGCTTACCTTATTTTTCAACTGTGCTCATCAATTTTACTTAGCTTTGGATGTCTAAGGACAATCACAGATAGCATTAATAATGTCACAGAAAATAAATAAACTGACAGTGAGAATAGTAAACTTATCTCTCATCTTATCTTAGCACAATGGTTACAATGTAGTGACAACAATTGTGGATTTAGACAGCAATTATATATATATATATATATATATATATATATATATATATATATATATATATATTAACCAACAAATAAATGTCAACAAATCATTTGTATGCATATTCAAAATAAAAAAGTGAAATCAAATTAAAATGATTGATAACCAATGAAACATTTTAAATGGCACGGTGCAGTAGTGCAGAATGGGGAATTCCCCTATATTTCCTACCTGGTTCCTGTGCTGATACGTTTCCATTCACTACACTACATCATAACTTCATGAATATTATGAGGACTGAGTAATGTCATCTTTGAAATTCTTTTATTTGTTATAAATCGTAAAGTAATTTCGCTTTTTATTTTGAACACACACACAAATGATTTGTTGATGTATATTACGCCTACCAGACATAACACGGCCCATGTTCAATAATTAAATAATTCGGATAAATGTGAATCGTTACATTGATAAAATACGAGCGAGTGAAACCAAATGCAGCTCGAGAGTAATTGTGGTCACATATCCTCTAAATGATGATGCTATGTTTCAGCAATGGTTGTTCAAGTGTTTCAGCCCCCTTTAATCATACGTTTACTAGTATTTTTCTATGGTATTTGTGTACATGCTAGTATGTGTTTGTGGTATTTATGTATGTGCTAGTTTTCTTATGTGGTATTTATGTATATGCTAGTATTTTTCTGTGGTATTTGTGTACATGCTAGTATTTGATTTTGCAATGGGAGGACATGAAGAAAGATCTGCATGAAGAGATCTGGAAAGAGTGAGAGTAGAAAGGAGGGCAAAAGACTGAGAGAAAAATGGAGAGCAAAAGACTGAGAGAAGAAGGGAGAGCAAAAGACTGAGAGAAGAAGGGAGAGCAAAAGACTGAGAGAAGAAGGGAGAGCAAAAGACTGAGAGAAGAAGGGAGAGCAAAATACTGAGTGAAGAAGGGAGAGCAAAAGTGTGAGAGAAGAAGGGAGAGCAAAAGACCGAGAGAAGAAGGGCGAGCAAAAGACTGAGAGAAGAAGGGAGAGCAAAAGACTGAGAGAAGAAGGGAGAGCAAACGACTGAGAGAAGAAGGGAGAGCAAAAGACTGAGAGAAGAAGGGAGAGCAAAAGACTGAGAAAAGACGGGAGAGCAAAAGACTGAGAGAAGAAGGGAGAGTAAAAAAATTAGAGAAGAAGGGAGAGCAAAAGACTGAGAGAAGAAGGGAAAGCAAACGACTGAGAGAAGAAGGGAGAGCAAAAGACCGAGAGAAGAAGGCAGAGCAAAAGACTAAGAGAAGAAGGGAGAGCAAAACACTGAGAGAAGAAGGGATGGCAAAAGACTGAGAGAAGAAGGGAGAGCAAAAGACTGAGAAAAGAAGGGAGAGCAAAAAACTGAGAGAAGAATGGAGAGCAAACGACTGAGAGAAGAAGGGAGAGCAAAAGACTGAGAGAAGAAGGGAGAGCAAAAGACTGAGAAAAGACGGGAGAGCAAAAGACTGAGAGAAGAAGGGAGAGTAAAAAAATTAGAGAAGAAGGGAGAGCAAAAGACTGAGAGAAGACGGGAAAGCAAAAGACTGAGAGAAGAAGGGAGAGCGAAAGACTGAGAGAAGAAGGGAGAGCAAAAGAGTGAGAGAAGAAGGGAGAGCAAAAGACTGAGAGAAGACGGGAGAGCAAAAGACTGAGAGAAGAACGGAGAACAAAAGAGTGAGAGAAGAAGGGAGAGCAAAAGACTGAGAGAAGAAGGCAGAGCAAAAGACTGAGAGAAGAAGGGAGAACAAAAGAGAGAAAAGAAGGGAGAGCAAAAGACTGAGAGAAGAAAGGAGAGCAAAAGACTGAGAGAAGAAGGGAGAGAGAAGAAGGGAGAGCAAGAGTGAGAGAAGAAGGGAGAGCAACAGAGTCATAGAAGATGGGAAAGCAAAAGACTGAGAGAAGAAGGGAGATGAAAAGACTGAGAGAAGAAGGGAGAGTAACAGAGTCATAGAAGAAGGGAGAGCAAAAGACTGAGAGAAGAAGGGAGATGAAAAGACAGAGAAAAGAAGGGAGAGCAACAGAGTCATAGAAGAAGGCAGAGCAAAAGACTGAGAGAAGAAGGGAGAGCAAAAGACTGAGAGAAGAAGGGAGAGAGAAGAAGGGAGAGCAAGAGTGAGAGAAGAAGGGAGAGCGACAGAGGCATAGAAGAAGGGAGAGCAAAAGACTGAGAGAAGAAGGGAGAGCAAAAGACTGAAAGAAGAGGGGGAAACAAAAGACTGAGAGAAGAAGGGAGAAAAAAAGACTGAGAGAAGAAGGGAGAACAAAAGACTGAGAGAAGAAGGGAGAGCAAAAGACTGAGAGAAGAAGGGAGAAAAAAAGACTGAGAGAAGAAGGGAGAGTAAAAGACTGAGAGAAGAAGGCAGAGCAAAAGACTGAGAGATGAACGGAGAGCAAAAGACTGAGAGAAGAAGGGAGAGCAAAAGACTGAGAGAAGAAGGCAGAGCAAAAGACTGAGAGAAGAAGGCAGAGCAAAAGACTGAGAGAAGAAGGCAGAGCAAAAGACTGAGAGAAGAAGGCAGAGCAAAAGACTGAGAGAAGAAGGCAGAGCAAAAGACTGAGAGAAGAAGGCAGAGCAAAAGACTGAGAGAAGAAGGGAGAGTAAAAGACTGAGAGAAGAAGGCAGAGCAAAAGACTGAGAGAAGAACGGAGAGCAAAAGACTGAGAGAAGACGGGGAAACAAAAGACTGAGAGAAGAAGGGAGAAAAAAAGACTGAGAGAAGAAGGCAGAGCAAAAGACTGAGAGAAGAAGGGAGAGCAAAAGACTGAGAGAAGAAGGCAGAGCAAAAGACTGAGAGAAGAAGGGAGAGTAAAAGACTGAGAGAAGAAGGCAGAGCAAAAGACTGAGAGATGAACGGAGAGCAAAAGACTGAGAGAAGAAGGCAGAGCAAAAGACTGAGAGAAGAAGGCAGAGCAAAAGACTGAGAGAAGAAGGGAGAGCAAAAGACTGAGAGAAGAAGGGAGAGCAAAAGACTGAGAGAAGAAGGCAGAGCAAAAGACTGAGAGAAGAAGGCAGAGCAAAAGACTGAGAGAAGAAGGCAGAGCAAAAGACTGAGAGAAGAAGGGAGAGCAAAAGACTGAGAGAAGAAGGCAGAGCAAAAGACTAAGAGAAGAAGGCAGAGCAAAAGACTGAGAGAAGAAGGCAGAGCAAAAGACTGAGAGAAGAAGGCAGAGTAAAAGACTGAGAGAAGAAGGCAGAGCAAAAGACTGAGAGAAGAAGGCAGAGCAAAAGACTGAGAGAAGAAGGGAGAACAAAAGACTGAGAGAAGAAGGCAGAGCAAAAGACTGAGAGAAGAAGGCAGAGCAAAAGACTGAGAGAAGAAGGGAGAGCAAAAGAGTGAGAGAAGAAGGGAGAGCAAAAGACTGAGAGAAGAAGGGAGAGCAAAAGAGTGAGAGAAGAGGTGAGAGCAAAAGACTGAGAGAAGAAGGGAGAGCAAAAGACTGAGAGAAGGCAGGAGAGCAAAAGACAGGGAATTGGAGAATTCTATTCTTTAATGTGTTTGAGAATAAACTATTTCCCAAAGTATTTGCAGAGTGCCAGACTTGTAAGAAGTGACTATCGTGTTTACATGAGCATCTAATGTTGTGTTGTATATACAGCAGTGATCTAGTGGGATGTTTGTAACGTTATGTTCCATCTTGAATGTGTTCTTTGCTTCAGGAATCTCCTGCATCTTCCCTGAACCAATGGAAAATGCCCACATAGAGATCAGTGGAACAGACCTTGGTGACACAGCCAATTACACCTGCCGCCCTGGTACAGCGTTCCCCAATGGCAACCGCTGGGCAGTTAGAACTTGTGCGAATTTGGCTGAGTGGACAAACATCCAGGGAAAATGTGAAAGTAGGGTGAATGTTTGTTTTTCCTGTCATTGTCCAAAATTAAAAAGTAAACACAACAGTATTAGATAAATTACACCATTAAAGATATGATGAATAGCTCTTACTAAAAAAATATTTATCACTGCATAGAAAACACTTTGAGTGTATGTCATCCATTAACATAGTGAAATCAGTAGTAAATAAGATTGTTATTGAGTTGAAAGGACATGACTGAACGTTAAAACAATCCCACTGAACATTAAGTATTTCATGAAATTAAGTGTCTCCATATTGGGTTTGTCTTGGCCGTTCTTGCTGATTGTTCTCTGGTGAAGAAATTCAGATCTACCAAGAAGAATGAAGATTGTTGTTCTACAGCTAGAAAAATAAATATTAATATAAATCGATTACCATTTTGAAACACATGAGAATCAAACATTTGTGATAACTAGCAACAAAGATGGAGGCAAATAGATGAGTTATGTGCAATCCGTTTTGTGGATGACAAGCAATTTTTGTGTCCATGTATCAGCAAAAAGTTGCTGGAATGCAAACATTTGATAATTTAAGTGGAACTTTTGTTCATCTGTCACCAGTGAGCTTAGACGAAGTGAGACATTGTTGGTAGAAATAAAACAACAATTATTGACTCACCAGTCCATGTTGGCTTGGGCCTGGAAATCACTGTCACAGTGTCAGAAGCTTCTAAAAAGGGGTGTGACCTTATTAGGAGGATGTAAGCTACTCGGAAGGAATACAGTAATATAAGTAATCCTGTGCGGTTTGTGATACTTATTTATACAGTGCAACAAGTCAACAACAGATGTGGAAGAATATGGCCAGAATAACCTGCAAGTTATGTATTTACTAATCATATTATTGGACGAGTCATTACGTGCACATATTTACAAACTAATGTGGGCCAGTTGAGGTCTTTTGAGTTCGACAATGCCTCATTTACTTAGCCTATTGATACATTCTAAAAAAGGCCCACATTATAAAGAACAATATTGACAAAATGGTAGGGAATACATAAAAAAATAATTACAATATATCTCATAAATATTTCAACTACTAAAACTACTAAGTACTATTACTACATTTATGAGTTTTTGGTCAATGTTTCCCAGAAGTCGGTGCTTTTCAGAGAATTCAAAATGTTTCGTTGAACAATCTGTCAGGATTAACTGGCCACTACACCGTAAAAAGAACTTGCCTTTTAAGTGTAATTAAATACAGTTCTGTTGATTAGGTTCATCTATTTATCTGCAGTTATTAATTGTGGTAGTCCACCATCTCTACCGATTGTCACAGTAAGCCACAGACAGACTCTAAGTAAATGTTGTACACTATTCATCTTGTTACAGTGGCTTGTAAATGTTAATTATTTTAATTGGGTTGATGTATTTTCTCCAGTTGTCAACTGCGGTAATCCTACAGAGCTGGCAAATGGCAACGTAACGTTTGAAGGGACAACATTTGGACACATTGCAAATTACACCTGTCGTAGAGGTCACTGGTTCAACAGAGGTCAACGTCAAATTGCCACAAAGTGTGAGGACAATGGAAACTGGACACATGTGGAGGACACTTGCAAAGGTCTGTGTTTACATTCATGTGATTCTTTCTTCAGATACTCTTTTAATGCTGATCTCAATAATGCCAATTAAAGCACTGCCAAGGTTTGATACTAAACATTTGAATGAATTGGTGTTATCATATCTACTAGACCAACCACCATATGACTACTACATCGCTTATATACTGTAGATGATGCCTATAATTATAGTCAGTATACAGTATTATCAAACAGTACTTTTTTGTAATAAATATAAACTTGAGTACTGACTCATGAATCAGACTTACACTTCACATCAGACCTGTTATTGAGGCTATTGTGCCCATTCAAATACAGACTTTTTTAAATTCCAATTTCGCACTCACTACGATGATTCTGATTTCAATTCCAACAATGTTTTTTTTATTCTGATTCCTAACACACTATCACAATCCCTATTGTAAACATTGTTCCTATTGTAAACATTGTTTATGTTCTACATACAAAATCTTTAAAAGTGTATGTGATAGTTTAACTCGGAATGCTACAATAACAAGAAAAAAAAGTAAAACTAAAGCCCACGTAACAAGTAATTACTTAATTCATGAAGTTTTATGTTTTTAAATATGCCTGCTATTTTGTCAGGTATATTTGGTTGTTATAAACCACGTGTAAGTTATAGTATCTGGTACTGAAGTTTATTCCATTCAATACAATTCCAATTACACTCAAACCAATTGTGATCCAGATTCTGAATCCGCTGATTTCCAACCAACTGATTCCAATTATGATTCCACTCAAACCAAATTTGGTTCCAATTCCACAACTTTGATATTGTCTCATTTCAATGCCAGAATGATATGAATAACCTTCAATTTCAGTATTGGAATCGCCTTGGCTCTGTGTAACATTACTAACATGTTATAAGGAAATCTTCTTGTCTTAGTTGTGGTACTTTTGCCCATTCATGTAGGGGAAGTAGGGACATGTCCGCACATTTTAGGTGAAACACGCTATAGATAATGCACTGTGTGTGCTAAAAGGGTGATATTTAGCATTCAGAATGAGCAATCATAATAGTTTGGTGTTAGTTAGTTAAGAAATCGCATATCCCAACAGATATTTAAATATTTGGTCAAATGTAGAGGATACCTTTGTGCGGACATGCCCCAAGGTAAGGGGCATAGCCGCACACTGTGTGCGGTTATCCCCCAGGAATGGCGAAACAACATCTGGTCTCACAGAGCTGACTGTTAACTGCAATAATAATATGTATTGGTATGTGTATGCTACTGACACTGCATTACTTTAAAAAAACCTACAAGAAACACCAGATAACACAAATCAACGGTTTCAAGTTTTCATATATAAGTAAAGTTTAGAAAATACAGTGACCTTGAATCATAGTCCACGCCTATTCCTCCTTGAGAGTCAAAGCAAACAACAGCATGGTTTTGTAACGGTGAAAGTTACAGTTTGCAAACCAGCTTGTCTGATGCCTTCTAGCTAAAACAACATGGTTTCGTAAAGCGCAAAGTCAAACTCAAAACTCAGTTTGTCGGCCATGCGAGCATGGCTTTGTATGGACTAACGTATATAGGCAAAGTTCTCTAGTATAGATTATACATAATTTGTCATCTTGGTTATTTTTGTCTGTGAGTAATGATCAATTAAGCTTTATGTATTTAACGGTGCTAATGATAAACAACACAGAAAATGTGAGGTCAACGCAATATAGCCTATTGCACATTGATGAATCCAGGAATGATATAAATTAAAAGTGTGATAATATTAAATAATTATATAATAATCTTCAATAATTATACTATCTCACATCAAAGTTTCCTATAATATTTCTGGTAAGCAACTGGAGTATCTAAATATGTATATAAGTAGACTACATAGTATTGTAAGCACCGATGCACGAAATCCATCTGCACAGCGGGTGGGGCATGACCGCACATGCCTGTGCGAACATGCCCCAAGCATCCAATACGTGAACAATTCTGAATTGCGCAAAAATGCTGCTTATGCAAGTATCCTTTATTTCACACATCATAAAACATTAAAATGCAATTTGGAATTATGAAAAAAAATTATATGCACGTCTTACAGTTAATGTTATACACGTAAGAGCACATAAGTAAAATTACATCAAATTTTACGAAAATAACATTTTAGGTCAACTTTTTATTTATTCACTTCTATCAAAAAGTATGTGCAAATGGTTGATTTGGGGGTTAGACGATGCCGCTTAGCATGATTCCACTAGCCAGATATTATGTGATGCGCAAATAATAGGGTGTGCGGTCATGCCTCAGGGTGCGGATATGCCCCTACTTCCCTTACATTCATTAACAGATGCAAACAACTTAACCAAGACAATATTTCTTGTGTAAACCCATCCTTTTTAATCACAGCTTAATGACATAGAGTCATCTGAAAAAATATTTATATTGTAGTGATTGACTGTGAGGAACCAACTGCCATGAAAAATGCTTCCATATCTTACAATGGAACAACATTTGAAGAAACAGTCAACTACACATGTGAAGTTGGGTTCAGGTTCCCAAATGGGGCCAAACTTCTCGTGAGGTCATGCAGCGACTCAGGAAACTGGACGGGCCCCAAAGAGACATGTGAAGGTTGGAACATTTGCTACTTTGAATCTAAGTAAATGTTTGAGTGCCTTGTAAATGTTGTTAATTATTTTAATTGGGTTGATGTATTTTCTCCAGTTGTCGACTGCGGTAATCCTACGGATCTGGCAAATAGCAACGTAACGTTCGAAGAGACAACATTTGGACACTTCGCAAATTACACCTGTCGTAGAGGTCACTGGTTCAACAGAGGTCAACGTCAAATTGCCACAAAGTGTGAGGACAATGGAAACTGGACACATGTGGAGGACACTTGCAAAGGTCTGTGTTTGTATTCGTAAGATTCATTCTTCAATGTGCTTTTAATTGCGGATATCAGAATGCATAAACACCGTCGACATACCATGATGTTTTAGTATTATAAGTGCCTCTTTTCCATGGTGTGGATTAGCTGTCATTTAAAGTATGATTTTATTTGCATGTTTTTTTGGGGGTCTTTCTCATTATACCTAAGACAATTGAGTGACGATCACTTGTATGTTAAACGAAGCGGTATATTGCTGTATGGGTGTGTGAAACTAGTACACATAATATGCATGCATACACGCATGTATATGCACACGCATGCACACACACGCACACAGACACACATTACAATTGTTATTATCAGCAGTCATACAGAACAGGTTCTGAGGTGACGCAGGAGCACAGTTTGAAATCTGCAGATCATGGAAAAAAGGTCGTGTTTGGGAGTGAGGTTTGTGGCTAGTGGTTCCCCTCCTGTTGTCTTCTCATCCTGTGTCATTCACAAGGCAGTGTGACACAAAGGATCCACTTGCCTGAGACGTCAAAGTGGATTGTCACCAACATGGGCCTCCCAACCCAGCAGCTGGTGTGTTTTAGGTAGTTTTGTATATTTGTGTATTTCCCTCCTTCACTTCCTCTCCCTTCCTCTCCTCCCCCTCCCCTATATGTCTCTCTCTCAGATCTCTCTCCCTCTCTGCTCTCTCTCTCTCTCTCTCACACAGCCAACCTCTCTCTCTCTCTCTCTCACACAGCCAACCTCTCTCTCCCCTCTCTCTGCCTCTCTCCCTCTCTGCTCTCTCTCTCTCTCTCTCTCTCTCTCTCTCTCTCTCACACAGCCAACCTCTCTCTCTCTCTCTCTCTCTCTCTCTCTCACACAGCCAACCTCTCTCTCCCCTCTCTCTGCCTCTCTCCCTCTCTGCTCTCTCTCACTCACTCTCTCTCTCACAATCTCTCTCTGCCCTCTCTCTCTCTCTCTCTCTGTCTCTTCTCTTTCACTGTGCCCGTATACATGCCTCCCCCTCTTCCACTCTCTTCCCTCTCCATCTATTGCCTGAGCCCCTGAATCTGCCTCTCCCCTCCTCCATCTATTGCCCATGCCTCTCCCCTTCCCCCTCCCTCTCCATCTGAGTTATAGAATATTATGTTAATTGTAGTTGATTTAATTACTTTGGTGTGTTTTCTGCAGTTATCAACTGTGGTGAACCGCAAGATCTTGCCAATGCCAGCCTCACTTTCACAAGCACCACATTTAGCCACTCGGCCAACTACAGCTGTGAGAGAGGATTCTGGTTCAGGAGAGACACACGTCAGATGACCACCTGGTGTAAGGGCAGTGGAGACTGGACAAAGATAAACCACACGTGTAAAGGTTCGTGTTTTTATTTGTGTAATTCAATTTAATTATGAACAGTCGGTTCTTGCACAATTAGTCAGTTTATTAATCTGAATGGTAAATGACATGGTAGACATTCTGTTGACAGTGGTTGAATGCGAGGAACCAACTGACATGATCAATGCAACACTATCTTACAATGGGACAACATTTGAAGAGACAGTCAACTACACGTGTGAAGCTGGGTTCAGGTTCCCAAATGGGGCCAAACTTCTCGTGACATCGTGCAACAACTCAGGAAACTGGACGGGGCCCAATGAGACATGTGAAGGTTTGTTATTTTATATATATATATATATATATATATATATATATACCATATTTGGTTATATATAATATTTTTTGGTTGCACTATTGCTGACTTATTTGAAATAATTTGATTAATTGAGAAATATTGATTAAAAAATGTTAAGGGGTCAGTCGTCATGAAATATCACATTTTTATTACATTTAAGAACTTGTATCTTTAAAAGGTTGACCAAGGTTTCACTGTTTTATATGTACATATGAAGGTCAAATAATATGTATTTAATTTGTATAATGGTTACATGAGTGAGGTCAAAACACTTGATTTGAAGCTCGTTTAGTAAAACAAACTTCATAATTTGTACTTAGATAAAAATTCAAATAAATTTTTATGTTGTGATATAATGATGAAAATCTGACATGACTTCCAAGTTACATGGATTCGTCAGCCTTAGTTAGAATTAAATCATATCCCTTCAAAACATGCATACAGATTTCTGGACAACTTTGTAACTTGTAAAGGTTAAAGTTTTAATATATTCCGTCATGACTGAATTGCCAGGACATTTACAATGAAAATACTTTTAGTCTAATGGTGACTGATATATTTTACAGTTGTTGACTGCGGCAGTCCTCCCCGACTAATCAATGCCAACATAACAGTTGATGAGACAACTTTTGGACACACCACAAAGTACACCTGTGATAGAGGTCACTGGCTCAACAGAGGTCAATATCAAATTGTGACAAAATGTGAGGACAATGGAAACTGGACACACTTGGAAAAGACATGTAAAGGTCTGTGCTTGCATTCAGAAGATTCATTCCTCAGTATGACTTCATTGCAGGTGGCAGTGATGGGAAACACTGTATACATGTCAATCACACATACATGTATATTTGTATGCGTCAATCTGTATATGTTCTTAATCATTATTAAATCTAGATCCACCTGTATACTGTGCATATATAATCTCATGCCATGTCAAACACACGTACATGAAGATAAAAGTATGCTCATGCTCAAACATATGCATACGCATGCATGCACACACTCCCAGATGTTTACATATGTCTAACTGTTGCTACTTGGTTTGTTCAATATATTTTTATGTTGACAGTGGTTGACTGTGAGAAACCAGATGACATGAGCAATGCTACCGTATCTTACAATGGGACAACATTTGAAGAGACAGTCAACTACATGTGTGAATTTGGGTTCAGGTTCCCAAATGGGGCCAAACTTCTCATGAGGTCGTGCAACGACTCAGGAAACTGGACGGGGCCCAACGAGACATGTGAAGGTTAGGGCAGTTGTCATAAATATTGTATTTAAGTGTGTTTTCAACCTCTGGTTGATATATTTTACTGATGTCTTTTGTGGGCTGTCGGATTAATATTGTAAGGTAAGCATTGAATCGTAGGAAATAGTGACATTGATGTTATCTTGTCTTCTTCCCCTTGCTCCCTTAGGGTGTGGAGTCTGTGTCACTTCATTGCTGCTTCTGCTTTCCTTGTCAATTCATTCCACATCACTTTCTCACAGGCAATGGCCACCTATCTATGGCAGTTCTTTCCAGCCTTTCCCAGGTCTCGTTCCAAGCTGCGTGACCATTTCCACCTTGGCCATCCTCTTCGTCCTTTTCCTCTCTCTTCTGCTCCTATTGACAGTCTGCCATTGCTCAGTCTTATCCAGAGGTGTCAACTTGTACGGTTTTCCCGTAAGCCTTACGGATTTTTGTGATCTGCACGGGCTTACGGGCGTACGATACAATCCTTACGTATATTTATGATTTTGCTGAAACAAATATTTTTGCGATCTCCATGAACTATTTCAAAATAACGCTGAATTTTACCACGAAATATTTTATTTACAAAATGGCGGCGGACAAAGTAGCAAATCACCCCGTTTCCAATTAACCAAACGCAAACAAAATCTACCTAATTTACCCAGCTGGGAGTGGATAATTAGTTTTATTTCTGGCTGGCTATTGTCTTGCATGTTTTTCTGTGTCACCGGACAATGGGAATGCCTGTTAACTAATTGCAATCGTCGAATCGAGTCTGAGGCTGAGCTCATCCTAGCTCAGACACCGGCAGCACGGACAACAAACTGAACAATACCCTGAATTGCAGTTATTTAAATCACTTCTTACTTAGATGATTGAGCATTGAAAGCAGTCTAATAAATATCTAGGTGCAATGCATACCCCTTGCCTGTCGTTGAAATTGTTTATAAGCTTTATTGGAGCTCCCGCGAACAGCTGCGGTACCCTATTATCGCCCATCGCATACGTTCCAATCTTGTAGAATGAAGTGCAATCCATTCACATCTATACAAATAATGTCCATCCACGCATCTACACTGCATGTGTATGTTTTTAAATGTATGTACTCTTTGGCTAAGCATTATTATTTGAGTATATTAGACATGTAAATTAAAAACATTCTTGTTACAATCAACAGACGAAAGCATGGTGATTTGAATATCTCCCATCATGCCTCTGTCATCATGGCTTAGTTCATGGCTCACACAAAAAATAAATGCCATGTTCAAGTTTGACATGTAGAGATTATGTTAGTTGTGTAATAAAATATCATATAGATGCTGCTGCTTTTCATGCAAGGTATTCTTTGCAACGTATGATACATATCAGAAGTTGAAAAAATTACTATGCTAATATACCTAGAACACAAGTAAATTACTGAACAGTATTTATTGATCTACAACCATGTCTTCTTTCTAAAACAACAATTTTTTTTATATGAGATTAACATGGAAATTTTTGTATTTGGGGTATTAAGACTGGTAAATAAAACATTTTTGTTAATGTCTTCTTCCTTTTTTGTAACATTATTCACATTTACGGTTAAAAAGTTCTCTGTCATAAATGGCACATTTAGCGTCTAGAGCCAAAAACAGTCACTCAAAAATTCTGTCCCTCCGATGAGGGGACACCTGCAATGTAGGGACACTTGCTTGGATACAGGAGTGTCCGCTGAAGAGAGGGACTACTGTATTTACAAACAGCTTGGGTATTGTTATTAATTTAAAATAATTCAGTGCAATTGATGAATTTATTTGTCACTAGGTATTTTATTGCAGTTGTCTTTATTGTTTTAATATTACAGTTAGC
This sequence comes from Oasisia sp. SBJ-2009, assembly GCA_964017155.1. Lineage (NCBI taxonomy): Eukaryota > Metazoa > Annelida > Polychaeta > Sabellida > Siboglinidae > Oasisia > Oasisia sp. SBJ-2009. Next base: position 2,884,232 of record OZ024865.1, on the reverse strand, counting down.
TTTTAGTTTTACCTCTGCTTACAACAGAGAGCACGAGAATAAATGATCTGTGCCAAAACAAGTTGTGTTTTGTTTGTTATTCCATATGATATGGGGGTGTATTATAGCGGGATCCTATGCCAAGATTGTGCTTTGTAATGGGTGTTGACAATTTGTAAGGTTTTTTGCAGATCGTAAGGATTTTGTCATGATCTTACAGATATGAGTTGACAGGTCTGGTCTTATCTATGCCCTGCCCATCTCATTCTGTTTCCGACTATTTTCCTTGTGTGTTTATTCTTTATAATCCTCTCTCAGTTCCTTCATATTGTCCGCTGATTGTGCACATTAATACTAGGTCAGTGTATATAAATAGACCATAAAGTAATTATGTAAAACTATTTCTGTTGCCAGTGGTTGACTGTGGGAAACCAACTGCTCTCAGAAATGCTACCGTAGACTACGAAGGAACAACATTTGACGAGACAGTCAACTACACATGTGAAGTTGGGTTCAGGTTCCCCAATGGGGCCAAACTTCTCATGAGGTCATGCAACGACTCAGGAAACTGGACGGGGCCCAACGAGACATGTGAAGGTTAGGGCAACTGTTGTCACAAATACCGTAATTGACTATCTTTATTCATGAGTTGAGATATTTTAGTTATCCTTTTTTGAGATTAATGTATCAATGCTTGTATAATTCGTTGCTTCGGGAGGTAAATGTTAAATTATAGCAAATAATGCTAATACTGATTGCTATGTTGTTACAGTTGTTGACTGCGGCAGTCCACCAGGCTTCACGAATACCCATGTAACAGTTGACGGGACAACTTTTGGACACACCACAAAGTACACCTGTGATGGAGGTTACTGGTTCAACAGAGGTCAATATCAAATTGTGACAAAATGTGAGGACAATGGAAACTGGACACACTTGGAAGAGACATGTAAAGGTGTGTTTTAATTAGTATTCAAAAAACTCATTTCACAATGTGCCTTCATTACAGGTATCAGGAGGTAAATGACACATGTTGTAATGTTATAAACTATTTGTGTTGACAGTGGTTGACTGTGGGAAACACTGTATACATGTCATTCACATAAGCTCGCACGCACATAGTGTGGACAAAGTGTACGTGATGCACGCATGCATGCATGCACACATGCAATCACACAAACACACTCAGTCAATCACGCACACGCACACACTCATACACACATGCGTGCGCGAGCGCGGCCATATCCACACACACACACACACTTACACACGCACGAGCGAGCGGGCGGGCGCATACACACACGTGCACACATACACAGTGTGGACAACGTATACATGACACATGCACGCACACACACACGCAAGCACACACGCACACACACGCACACACGCACACACACACATGCGTGCGTGAGCGCGCGCATATCCACACACTCTCACACACACTCACACACGCACTCGCGAGCGGGCGCACACACACACATGCACACGTACACAGTGTGGACAATGTATACATGACACATGCGCACGCACACACGCAAGCACACACGCAAGCACTCACACACACACACACAGACACTCACACACAAGCACGTACGCATGCATATATATGTATGTATCAATATGTACATGTTCTTACTTATTATTACGTCTAGACACATGTATACTGTGCGTATATAATATGCCACATCACCCCCCACACACAAATACACACATGCATATGAAAAAAAGACACTCACATGTTTACATTATGTATATTTGTAACAGTTGCCTCTTAGTTTACATAAGTGATTCAATGAACGGATTTGAATGATCTGTTCAATATATGTTTCTGTTGACAGTGATTGACTGTGAGGAACCAGCTGACATGATAAATGCTACAGTATCTTTCAAAGGGACAACATTTGAAGAGAGAGTCAACTACACATGTGAAGTTGGGTTCAGGTTCCCCAATGGGGCCAAACTTCTCATGAAGTCATGCAACGACTCAGGAAACTGGACGGGGCCCAACGGGACATGTGAAGGTTGGAGCATTTGCTACTTTGAATCTAAGTAAATGTTATACACTATTCATCTCGGTATATGAGTGCCATGATATAAAGTGGCTTGTAAATATTGTTAATTATTTTAACTGGGTTGATGTATTTTCTCCAGTTGTCGACTGCGGTAATCCTACAGATCTGGCAAATGTCAAAGTAACTTTTGAAGAGACAACATTTAGACACATCGCAAATTACACCTGTCGTAGAGGTCACTGGTTCAACAGAGGTCAACGTCAAATTGCCACAAAGTGTGAGGACAATGGAAACTGGACACATGTGGAGGACACTTGCAAAGGTCTGTGTTTGTATTCGTAAGATTCATTCTTCAATGTGCTTTTAATTGCGGATATCAGAATGCATAAACACCGTCGACATACCATGATGTTTTAGTATTATAAGTGCCTCTTTTCCATGGTGTGGAGTAGCTGTCATTTAAAGTATGATTTTATTTGCATGTTTTTTTGGGGGTCTTTCTCATTATACCTAAGACAATTGAGTGACGATCACTTGTATGTTAAACGAAGCGGTATATTGCTGTATGGGTCTTCAATGTGCTTTTTATAGCAGATGTCAGAATGCATAAACACCATCGATATACCAACTATTTCTATTGACAGTGATTGACTGTGAGGAACCAGCTGACATGAGCAATGCTACAGTATCTTACAATGGGACAACATTTGAAGAGACAGTCAACTACACATGTGAAGTTGGGTTCAGGTTCCCGAAAGGGGCCAAGGTTCTCATGAGGTCATGCAGCGACTCAGGAAACTGGACGGGCCCCAACGAGACATGTGAAGGTTAGAGCCTCTACTGTATTAATATGCTAACATTAGTGGTGGTCTGGATACATCTGCATCTTCATGTATCGCTCAGCGTTCAATGGATTTCCTTCCACCACTAGATATCAATGCATTAAAAAAGAAGTAGTTATTTGGATTGACTATGAACCACTCTCCAGAGAGCACCACTGTAGTTTTTCATTAGCTCTACCTGTTAACATGCTTGGTTTGTTGGATTATGCAACTCTGTACAATAAACGGGTTAGTTGCACTTTAAATGAATCATGGTGTGGATGTCGACCATTATTTCCAGAAAAATCTAAAAATAATGTTTTGTTTTTCATAAAATACATCTTCTCACGGATGTCATGAAGCCAAGTTAATAGCACAGATAGTCAAGTGAAATAACAGCATTTGTTTTTGCTTATAAACATTCAAACTGATGATAATTAAATAATGTTTTTATATCCGAATATATACAGTCATTACAATATAATACACACAGACATTACAGCGTAATATATACAGTAATTACAGTGTATATAGTCATTATTGTGTTATTAGTATAATCAGGTTGATGCATCTTCTGTAGTTGTTGACTGTGGGAAGCCACGAACTCTTCCGAAATCAAAAGTAAAATTCAAAGAGACAACATTTGGATACAATGCGACATACACCTGTGACAAAGGTCATCAGTTTGACCGAGGTGAACGTCAGGTGGTCATCGAATGTGAGGACACTGGAAACTGGACTAAGACTAATCACACTTGTAAAGGTATGTTTATATGTGTCATTGTTTGATATACTCTATCTCTTTCATACCAAGAAACAACATTTACATTCAGGATACGTCATTGTTTGGACAAAATCTATAAATGCATTTGACATGAACATTCAAATACACGAGCACTTGCTAACTTGTTTGTATAAATGTTGACTTATTTTAGCTACTGAGAACACATTGTATTAGTGTCCTTCGTTTTCTACCACCATATATTTCCCACATATTCATATTCTGTTTACATTTTTGTGATTTATTGTTCCGATAATTAATCATGTGTCTTCTGCAAAAATAATTATTATTACACATCTGATGGTAGAAATATCATTCAAAAGTAGAAAAAATTGCTTCAATAGTTTCATAAATATTCGTGTGTATATATAGCGATTTTACGGTACCGTGGATCAGCCGAAGAATTTCCCGTCGATATCTGCATATTTGTTTTGTGAATTTCATTCTTTTCAGGAATGCAAGTGAATTTATAATGTAGTGTATGAATATGTATGTAAGATAGGTGAGGAGAAGTTTGGCGGCTGGTGGTCGTCGTCGCCCGGTCGCCTGGCATCCGCACTGTGTCTGTGACTGTCCCAATGAATCTACTGGATCACTGTTTCAATTCTGGTCGATTCATAGGGTAACAAAAAGACAGCTTACTGATACTGTCTTTCACTGTAATGTTGCTACAAGCGTATGAAGAAAAGTGTGGCATATTGGTATCGTGATTTCGTTGTAAACCGACGTAAGGCACTTCTAACGAACCGCTTGGCTCTCTGTTATGACAGCTGAACCAGCAGATGACTTAATGATGTATTACTTTTCCAAAATGCAGATAGAAGCTGGGTTTTGATTGGTTGCATGGACCAAGATGAGCCCATTCATGGTGTCAGTGATTTAGCTACATTTTCTCACAGTAAGACCATTTTCTGAGGAAACCAGTAATGTGAACATTTTGATTGTAGATGCAAATTGGGTTAGCTTGTGTAAACTCTGTTAGGTGCATAACACCAAACCATTGCCCTTTTTGCCCTATAAATGTTGTTGAAATTTACACTACAACCATGTATATGTATGCAACATAATTATGTGGGAGATCTTTAGTTGAACCAATTACTGATTTGATCTTTGGATCATAAGAGATAGACCAAAGAAAATGAAATTCTATGTGGTAAGTTTCACGTGGTAAGTTTCACTTTATGGTTATCGATATTTTGTGCAGAAATGAAAATGATATTAATTACAGCTCTAGGTGGACCTACAGTGAAAACATCAACAACTGAACCAATTACTGAAGGACCATCTAATGAACCAATTACTGAAGAACCATCTAATGAACAACCAACCACTACGGAGAAGCCCTTCAAAATGGAATTCCATGGTAAATTTCACTTCATAAAAAAAAAATATTATTTAATCAAATTAAAATTTATTTAAAAAAAATAAATTCAAAAGGAAATGTTACAATATAATTCTTCCAAATAATGTTTATCTTTTTATGTATTCAAATTTGTGTGTGTACATGTGTTTAGAAAGGAAGGCATGTCGTCGATACCGTCCTGGGAAGCACGTGGATGTTGAGGGTACAGGGATCAACGTTGGTGACATTGTCACCCTCAGTTGTCACGCTGACTACGAGATGCCAGAAGGCGGCAAGTCTCGCACCGTCATCTGTCAGAATGACGGTCGCTGGAGTGATAATCCTAAGTGTAAACGTGGGTCATGTTTCAGTTGTTTCTAGTTTGCAATTGTTTCTGATTATCAATAAGAAAAATAGGCATGATTTCAATACTCTGTGCGACTTCCCAAAAAGATACCCTAGTTATAATCACTAAGATTATCTGGCAACCATGGTTATCATGCAAATTAATTATTACGTTGCTTTCTTTTAATTGTAGAGTCAGGATGCACTGGAAATTAGGTAATGCAGGATGACAGTTATAAACAAAATTCCAGAAAACAATTGGACAAAGCCAATACAAGCCGTTAGCATGACAGCGGTTCACAATTATTAAACTAAAAAGTATTGTATTTTGCCAATAACAATTTTGTTTGTCATGAAAATGTTTAGAAATAAGACTTGATCATCATTTATGACCAAACTTTTACTCTAGAAATCTAACTAAACAATCAGATTGTAGCAAAACCTGTGGAAAATCTAGAACAAATTGCAATTCGCACAACAGAGATACAATTACTATTTTATATATATTTGAATGAAAAAAATAAAAGCAACAGAAAAAGTATAATTCAGATATCTTGATACACAAGCTAATGTTTTAGTTGTCTTTGTAGTACTTCCACCAACATTATTTTATTTTGTGCTCCAATGTATACTTCAAGTCTTTGGTACAAATTAAAAAATATGAGCTTGAAAAGCATTACCGTCGCATACAATAACAGTCTCAGAATTGTACGTAACTTGCCATCAAGATGTAGTACAAGTTTTATGTTTGCCACCAACTATATTAAATCTTTCAATGAACACATTTGTTTATCCAAATTTAGCCTTTTATGACTATTGTTGTCTTCATCAGTCTGAAAAACCTCTTTTTGTTAATAATACATTTTAGAAGTTCTATGTACTCAAACTGGAAATCCCAATTGTACACGTGAAATTTGTATCGTATTTTTACCCTATTTTTAATAATTAATTTAATCACTTATTCAATTGTTTTCATGATCTATTTATATTTATTTGTTTTTATTACCCAAATATTTATTATTTTACTTGTACCCCATAATTGCTTTAATTGTATTTTATGTATACATAAATATTACATATAGACTTTTTATCCGAAATAAACACATATACATTATATATGTGTTTTCTATCTTATCACAGCAATATCCTGCAGTAAGGTTCCACACGTGGCAAACGCTGTCCCCAACACCCGAGTCACACGAGTTGGCACCCTTGTCACATACACTTGTAAAGGAGATCTGCTGTTCCCCCATGGCGTCAACTGGGCGGAGACCATGTGTACAGGCCAGCGTGTATGGTATCCACCACTGGAAGGCTGTCAAGGTAAAAGTCCACTCATCTTAGTTGATGAACTTATTTGGTTAATTCTTTATAGAGGGTAATTTCTGAATGCTTCATAGTGGAAGAATTATTCCGCCGTTGCCATCAAGTAAATCTACTGGAATTCTGCATATCAGCTGAAGACTTTGTAAACAAAACATTAGAAACAAATGGAAAATTTTGTTTGAAATGATACACAGTTCATATTGTGCAGGAATTTGTCAAACAAGTGTTTGGTACCTGGCCATCGACAGTGATGGATATTTCTGGTTAACTAGTATTAGTGTATTAACAAAAACTTGGCTGAATAATTCCCAGGGAAGTTTGGAAGATGGCATTTCATTGAACAGGCCTGATAATTAGTGAATTGAAAAGCATTTTCAGCAATCCTAAGGACTGGATTATCCACTATACAAGACCACTTTTTAATAGTCCAAGCAAAAATAGTAACAAAAGGATTCTAACACAGAATATCTCGACTAAGAATCAGATGTTGTAATTAGTTACAACAATGCAGTATTAGTTTGACGTGTGTTGTGTCTTTTGGCAGTGCGATGTCCACCCGTGCCCTATCTGGACCATGCCTTCGTTGATGGACCTTACACCTCCCTGGTTGGGTCAGTGGTCAAACTGAAGTGTCAGCCTGGACATCGCTTCCCGTCAGGCGCCACTCGCAGAGAACTGCGATGTCTGAAAAATCAACAGTGGGAAGATGTGGATGACTGCAAAGGTGAACTTATAGTACTCGTTTAATGTGTTCAACCAATGCTCTCTGTTGGGACTGACTGCTACGTGGTTTGATGGTTGTCATGACAACTGAAGCAGTGAACTTCCTGCTAATGATTCCTAATGATCATCTGGTGATTCTCAATATTGGAACAGACAACCTCGCTATAAAGCAAATGAAATAAAAATCAGTTGTACGCCATTGTTCTAAACAACTGAGACCGGATAGAGGCGGATAGAGACCGGATAGAGGCGGATAGAGACCGGATAGAGGCGGATAGAGACCGGATAGAGACCGGATAGAGACCGGATAGAGGCGGATAGAGACCGGATAGAGGCGGATAGAGACCGGATAGAGACCGGATAGAGGCGGATAGAGACCGGATAGAGACCGGATAGAGGCGGATAGAGACCGGATAGAGACCGGATAGAGGCGGATAGAGACCGGATAGAGGCGGATAGAGACCGGATAGAGACCGGATAGAGGCGGGTAGAGACCGGATAGAGACCGGATAGAGGCGGATAGAGACCGGATAGAGGCGGGTAGAGACCGGATAGAGGCGGATAGAGGCGGATAGAGGCGCAGGGTGTTGTTTTATTTATATCATAGTTCTTTTTAATGTACTTCTCAAATATTTTGGTGTGTGCTCAGGGTTAGAATTTAGCCTAAATGAGTAGGGGCCAGTCAAGTCCCTACTTTCCAAATCAATGTCTACTGCATGTTATCTGTAATCCGTTTATCATACACATGCATGTTTATGTTAGTTGCATGCCTTATAAATGACCAATTTACTGTTACTTGTGTGTTCCAGTTGACCGGTGTCCAGCGTTGTCCCTCCCTGCCCACGCCAAGGCCAGTTCCAAACGGGCTGTCTATGGAACAGTGGTGCAAGTAAAATGTGACACCGGCTACCAGTTTGTGAACGGAACTACGATTATGGCCGTGAAGTGTGTGGCCAACAACCAGTGGAACTCAACTATCCCAGAGTGTCAAGGTAGTGTATACCTGCTATTAAAGGGGAGGCGCCAGCTCCTCTGAACCAGCAGTAATTTGTAATGGGAAGTCTCTGTTTAGAATGTGGGAAAGTTAAACGCCAAAGGGTTTTGCAGTTAACTTGCAGTTAACTCAGCATTATTGGCAATCAAATTTGTTTTGAAACTGGATGTTTAGCTTACCATTTGAACATGTTGCGGGCGGAATCTTTCAAGTTGCAAACATTGTTCCCAGCTTAATAAAGTAACTAAGCACAAATGTCTACCAGTGTCTGATGAAGATTACTGATCACAATGATCACCAAATACGTGTTTCTTTGAAATAAAAAATCTTAGAAGTACATAAATTAAATGTCTTCACGTGATTCTAAAAGTCAGTATTATTCAGTGGCTGCATGAACAACAGTCGAAGAACAAGTTGTTACATTATTTTAATGCAGAAACTATTCAATATAGTTTTATTCTTCAGTTACTAAAGGTAGTTTGAATTTTCCATGTTTTAAGTAGCTTAGTTAATATTGCATGTTCCACATTTGTTTGTGATTCGTGACAGCCATGACACCCTGTCTTCAGTAACTAAAGGTAGTTTGACTTGTTAATGTCTAAGTAGCTTAGTTAATACTGGTTGTTCAACATTTGTTTGTCGTTCATGACAGCCATGACACCCTGTCTTCAGTAACTAAAGGTAGTTTGACTTGTTAATGTCTAAGTAGCTTAGTTAATACTGGTTGTTCAACATTTGTTTGTCGTTCATGACAGCCATGACACCCTGTCTTCAGTAACTAAAGGTAGTTTGACTTGTTAATGTCTAAGTAGCTTAGTTAATACTGGTTGTTCAACATTTGTTTGTCGTTCATGACAACCATGACACCCTGTCTTCAGTAACTAAAGGTAGTTTGACTTGTTAATGTTTAAGTAGCTTAGTTAATACTGGTTGTTCAACATGTGTTTGTCGTTCATGACAGCCATGACACCCTGTCTTCAGTAACTAAAGGTAGTTTGACTTGTTAATGTTTAAGTAGCTTAGTTAATACTGGTTGTTCAACATTTGTTTGTCGTTCATGACAGCCATGACACCCTGTCTTCAGCAACTAAAGGTAGTTTGACTTGTTTATGTTTAAGTAGCTTAGTTAATACTGGTTGTTCAACACTTGTTTGTCGTTCATGACAGCCATGACACCCTGTCTTCAGCAACTAAAGGTAGTTTGACTTGTTTATGTTTAAGTAGCTTAGTTAATACTGGTTGTTCAACATGTGTTTGTCGTTCATGACAGCCATGACACCCTGTCTTCAGTAACTAAAGGTAGTTTGACTTGTTAATGTTTAAGTAGCTTAGTTAATACTGGTTGTTCAACATTTGTTTGTCGTTCATGACAGCCATGACACCCTGTCTTCAGTAACTAAAGGTAGTTTGACTTGTTAATGTCTAAGTAGCTTAGTTAATACTGGTTGTTCAACATTTGTTTGTCGTTCATGACAGCCATGACACCCTGTCTTCAGTAACTAAAGGTAGTTTGACTTGTTAATGTCTAAGTAGCTTAGTTAATACTGGTTGTTCAACATTTGTTTGTCGTTCATGACAGCCATGACACCCTGTCTTCAGTAACTAAAGGTAGTTTGACTTGTTAATGTCTAAGTAGCTTAGTTAATACTGGTTGTTCAACATTTGTTTGTCGTTCATGACAGCCATGACACCCTGTCTTCAGTAACTAAAGGTAGTTTGACTTGTTAATGTTTAAGTAGCTTAGTTAATACTGGTTGTTCAACATGTGTTTGTCGTTCATGACAGCCATGACACCCTGTCTTCAGTAACTAAAGGTAGTTTGACTTGTTAATGTTTAAGTAGCTTAGTTAATACTGGCTGTTCAACATTTGTTTGTCGTTCATGACAGCCATGACACCCTGTCTTCAGCAACTAAAGGTAGTTTGACTTGTTTATGTTTAAGTAGCTTAGTTAATACTGGTTGTTCAACATTTGTTTGTCGTTCATGACAGCCATGACACCCTGTCTTCAGCAACTAAAGGTAGTTTGACTTGTTTATGTTTAAGTAGCTTAGTTAATACTGGTTGTTCAACATGTGTTTGTCGTTCATGACAGCCATGGCACCCTGTCTTCAGTAACTAAAGGTAGTTTGACTTGTTAATGTTTAAGTAGCTTAGTTAATACTGGTTGTTCAACATTTGTTTGTCGTTCATGACAGCCATGACACCCTGCAAAGTTTCACGTCAATTTGTTGTGGCTGCTCACATTTGTATCCTGAGAACATCTCAGTCAAGTTGACGTGTGTCTGTATTCCAGAGATACTTTGTCCTCCTGCTGTGAATGTCCCCAATGCCACGAGAGAAGGCGGAAGCTACAAGTTCGGTGCCATAGTCACCTACGGGTGCAATGAGAAGATGCGTTTTAAGGACGGCATGACTTCAAAAAACATCAGTTGTGTGGGGAGTGGGGAATGGAATGAGACAGACTTGTCGTGTGCTGGTAAAACACTGTTTTCACTCGTTCTTCTTTGGTCTTGTGTTGCATAATAGCAGCATAGGATACTAGAGCTAAAAAAATGAATTTAGTCATGAGTTTGTGAACCACTGTTGAAATTAGTGTATTGTAATTACTTTGTATTAGGACACTTATGATGTTGGATGCTTTATAAGTAGTTGTTTTTAAGTTTTGCATGTTGTTCAGAACACCTCCAGTGGAGATGACAAGGAGTTCTTTACTTCATCGACAGTCCAACTTGTAAATATTTAATATTGTTAAATGTAGAAATGTTGCTAGCTTATTTGTATAATATCTGTCATTGACTGAGGTTAAACCTAAACACTGCCACTGTCTTCTCTCCAGCCAACAGATGTCCCCCTCTTCCCCAGCTTCACGGAACGATCCCAACGAAGGTGAACACAGACAAGGGAGCTGTCGCCAAGATCCAGTGTAAGCCAGGGAGCCTGTTTAATGACAGCACTGAGACACGGCTGACGCGCTGCAATGGCGTTGATTGGGACTACACTGGCACAGGATGCAAAGGTTCGTCATCTCTTTTGTACTAGTACACCTCTCAACAGATCTATTGCGATGTCAGTTTGTTTCATAAATTGGAGTCCTTTTTAAAACTATGCCAATAGCAGAAAGGAAACATGAAAATATATATTGAGATTGAATGTATACTGTGCCCGTAGCAGAGTGAATACAAGTTAGATGTGCTTTCAAACTAATTTGCCTGAGATGTAGGTTTAAAGGGTTCTTTAAAATGTCTACTTTGTAATGGACACAAATTGTAATTATAATAATTATTTAGTATTATTCTAATTACCCACATTGACCAAATTAACAGTGTTTTATGCGTATGTGAAAAGAAGGGCACTTCTGACATAATGTGAGACAGTAACCATTATAGTTACTTGGTTGTTACGTAGTAAATTAACCAAGTAATCACAGAGTTGCTAATGCAGATAGTTTTGCAGGAAGTGCCATAAAAATGCTGACACATGTAAACAATGTTTTAATGTACAACGTTTTACAATTAAATAATTCAGTTGAACAAATTAAATTCTGTTAATATTATTTTACATTGGTATTATTATTATGTAAACTTTGGTGACATTATGTGATATTTAATTGCAGCCATTTTCTGCCCTGACATAAGCTCCATGTCACATGCGACAGTTGACTCGAGTGAGGTGATGTTTGGGAGTGAGGTGAACGTGACATGTGAGGAGGGCTACACCTTTGACACATGTCGCTCCGTCATTGCCCGGTGCAACGAGACTGGACAGTGGGATGGACTGCAGGACGGCTGTCAGTGTATGTAGACACCCACATCGTGCAATCTCCAGTATGAAAACTCCTGGTTTTTATATGTATATTTTTATACCCATCTCTCCTGCTTTTTTCCCTAATATCTTGATTGTTTACACATTCTCCCAATCTCCCACTGCAATTTGAGGCTCCCGTTTTTGTTGCAATTATTTGATGTTATAATGTTTTCATTGTGTGTTTTGTAGTAATATTGTATACCCTATTGAACCGAGTCATAACTAAACACGGCATATGTTAAGATCAGTATGGTGTAGTGCAGGGCCCAGTTTCATGAAGCTGTGTAACGTTACACGCAATTACGCGGCCTACTGGTCGCAGCTAACAGCGAATAGTCAATGCAGCTTGCGGCCGGTTTCATGAGACCAATTTAGCATTGGTGCCACTAGCATTGACCCCCTTACGTCGCGGTGGGGAATCCCTGTATTTGTGCTGTGTCTGAACATCCTTTTTTCTTTCTAGCTGTGCCTTCGTCGTTCGTATAGCAAATGGGAAGCTATGATGAATGTAAAGGATATCCAGTGTATACATTAAAAATAATAATGTTGAGAGTGGGCGTGTCGGGAGCATACCGTACATTTTCAACTTCGGGAGCATACCGTAAATATTTCAACCAGCGTCAAGTTAGGCCTACTAAATACATGGTGCAGCTAAGTGCAACTATGGAGCAGACTCATGAAACGCAACCAGTGTAACTTTACGACGTCTCAGATTTTCGACGAGTTATCGCCCGCTACGACGTCGTAAGTAGCCGCTATGAAACTGGCCCCTGGACTGTCATTTATAGAGATATCACTGTTTGAATTCCGGCGGCACTATGTGGTGGTTCGGCACTGGTTCATTCAATATGTGTTGAAACTTGCATGGTAATGTTATTTACCATTTTTCCTGTCTAGGAAGAGACTAGAAGCCGCTACGGTCGCTTCTATCTGGTCTCTACGACAGAGGAAGTAAAAGATCCCATCCAGGAAAACGGAAAAAACTTGTTGACTCATTGACCAGAGGAGACATTCTAAAAACACTCTACAGCAGAATAATCAACAAATGATTTTGGTCATATATTTTTTATAGTAGGAAGAAGAAGAAACTGTGTTTGCCAGTGCGTGATAGTGATGTTGGTTTACAGTGGTGAAGTGTGGGCCTCAGCCTGTCGTCTACTACGCCAGTAGTAAAGTCACCATGAATGCGACGTATGGAGACTCCATCAACTACACGTGTGTGCCGGGCTACTGGTTCCGTCTCGGTGTCTTCTCTGACACCACAAACTGCTCCATCAATGGAGAATGGCAGCCAACTTTGGTCAACTGCTCTGGTATATTTGGTTTTAAAAGTATCGTACCTTATATTAATAATGTACATGTTTGTTTGTACTGCACCAAAAATAAAACTTGACATAAAAATTCAAATTAATTGATTGGAATGTCTATGATGCTCGTATACTAATGCTAGTTCCCGTGGACCTTTAAGTAAATGGTTAGTTATGCATGTAATGCCTGATATATGCCGGGATATTATGAAGCTAGGATATTATGAGTCCACAACCTGCTGGTGGCTGTCTTCCGCACACAGTCATTGTGACTATGTATCTGGATACTGTGTTTTCAGCCATGCTAACATTCTTCGGGCGATTGTTTTCACTAAAATGCTGGTGACTCTGTTGACCCTAGTGGTGAAATGCAAGTCACTGCCGACATGGAACGGGATGGTTGTGAACACAACCAGTCGCGTCTGGCGCACCGTCGTGAACACATCGTGCAGCAAAGACCAAATGCTGCCCCAATGGGTTGACTACAGGATCCTGACATGTGAGGCCAACGGTGAATGGCAGCCTGCCATGCAAGAGTGTGTCGGTACGCAACAGTTGTCATGTCGGTGTTCCCAACTATAACAGGAGACTAATGCAGAAAATAAGATGTCCACGTGTGGTGATACCGGTTACCAGTTCTTTAAGATTTGTGTGAGCACAGTTTTGCTGATAAAATCAATTTCTATGAATCTTTTGCACTGCTGTTAGTGATGATTAAGATAAATACACTATGTCAAATATATATAATAAACTGCGGAAAGGTATGGCTTAAATGCACATTATCTTGAGTGCAATTTCGTGCAGAGATTACTGTTTAAGTGTTTTAATTGCAGAATTTGTGCTAAAGGTTTGAGCGACGAATAATTTTTGAATTGTTTTTGTTTACATCATGCACTGCAGCAATAGTGTACCTGGATTTGTGACATTGTGAAAATAAAAGTTATGCTTCAATTTTTGACTAATCCATGCAAAAAAAGTGCACACATCAAAGGCTGATCTTAACTTGTTGGTTGACGATTATCAACACACCACAATCTGTCAGAATTGCTCTGTTTGGAATACTGAATATAGTGGAAGCATATTACGTTACCAAAAAAATAAAAATCAGAAAGATCACAATGCAAAGTAAATATCTGCAAATTAGGTACTCTGAAGAAATATATTTTGTGTATAAACTGATAATTTCATCACGGAGATCTGTTTGTTTGAATAAAGGACCTGATGGAGGAGTCTATGTTTACAGATCGTGTGGCGCAGCCCCAGTTCAAGCCACAGGTGAAAGAAGCAGCGAAGTCGGAGGTGATCGGAGCTGTAGCCCTCGCTCTTGTCCTTGCTGTGGCTGGGGTCGTTGTGGTAGCCGATGCCCCAGCCCTCTTCCTGGCCCTCCAACGCCTGCGTGACGTCATCACCCGCCGATGATGTCATCACCCGCTGATGATGTCATCACCAGCTGATGATGTCATCACCCGCTGATGATGGCATCGTCCACCAATGATGTCATCATCAACTGATGATGGCATCGTCCACCAATGATGTCATCATCAACTGATGATGGCATCGTCCACCAATGATGTCGTCACCAACTGATGATGGCATCGTCCACCAATGATGTCGTCATCAACTGATGATGGCATCGTCCACCAATGATGTCGTCATCAACTGATGATGGCATCGTCCACCAATGATGTCATCATCAACTGATGATGGCATCGTCCACCAATGATGTCATCATCAACTGATGATGGCATCGTCCACCAATGATGTCATCACCCGCTGATGATGTCATCACCCGCTGATGATGGCATCGTCCACCAATGATGTCATCACCCACGGATGATGGCATCGTCCACCAATGATGTCATCACCCATGGATGATGGCATCGTCCACCAATGATGTCATCACCCATGGATGATGGCATCGTCCACCAATGATGTCATCACCCATGGATTATGGCATCGTCCACCAATGATGTCGTCACCAACTGATGATGGCATCGTCCACCAATGATGTCATCACCCATGGATTATGGCATCGTCCACCAATGATGTCGTCACCAACTGATGATGGCATCGTCCACCAATGATGTCATCACCCACGGATGATGGCATCGTCCACCAATTATGTCATCACCAACTGATGATGGCATCGGCCACGGATAACGAAATGGAAAACGAGTTGATAAAGTTTGCAGTGGTTGTGTGAATTTTGTGTGTGCACTAGTTGATACATCAGAAACAAATGTATCAATAATTGAATTGATACATTAATTAAAATTGTTTTATTTTTATGGTAAGCTGATTGCTCTGTGTTAGCCCCATGTGTGGCTGCAGGGATGTTGAGTTGGATGGTGGGTTGAAGGTTTACGTCTGTTGGTTCAATGGAACCATATGTAGCATACATACTTTATTGTGGATCTACCAATACTTGAGCGTGTGCCTTTTGACTTCCCACAGTCACCCCCAATATGTCGTCATCGTTTGATTGTGCAACATGCAGCTGTTGAATGCATTTCAAAAGATACACGTAAAATATAAATAGGTTTAATAAGTGGCAAGAATTCCTAGGCCATTAGGTAAATGTCCATCCATTTCAATTAAGAATGTTGTTATTATGTAAATCATTATTTATTGTCACTAATGAGACAAATGTATTTAATGACCAGTCTTTAGGGAAGCATTTTCATTGTGTGATTTTGATAAGAGTGATTTATGTGTGGTTTGTTAAATATGTGTTTTTCTGTTCATCTGGACATAGAAGGACAATTATGTTATCTGACTGCAAGAGATATTTTTTATCCATGGAAACATATACCAACTTACCAAGTTTGAATGACAACGGTTTTATGCATACAAAACATGGTACGTAATAGGTACATACAGTATAAATGCATGATATCTGGAGATTAGAGTTTATAATGCTTACTGAATTCTTACTAAATGTATGTAAATTTGGTTAATTGGTAAACGTTGTCCCAAAAACCTTGTTAATAAATGTAACTGTATATTTATCCAAGTGTGTAAACACATTATTTGTGTGAGTGTGTGCATATCTCTAATTGACAACTTTAATACTGTTTATCGAAGTTGAGAATGATTAACTTATCTTCTTGCGTCTCTGAACTTGACTTTCAACGATATAGGTGCAAAAATGGTTAACTATTAATTCTCTGATAGGATGACGATAAGTTAACTATTGGGTTTGCTGTTGCACAGCTATTTTGCAGTTGGGCATTTTACATCTGCCATTTGTTGACATTTATGTGATGATACTGCCTGATAAATGGAATATAAATCTGAATAACAGAAGGTAATAGTAATTAAGTTTGTATAAGAAGTTTGAGATTTGTCCAATGGTTATTAAAAAAGTACAGTGTCCCAAGCCAAATTGAATGGGAATTTGTCCCAAAAAGGGAGGGGATTTAGGCAAAGCATTAACAACCTCCACCCATGTAAAGATTATTGCAGAAATATCAACAAATATCATAAATCAACCAAAACAACCGTGTCAGTTAGTAGTGATGTGGCTAAATTTACCAATGTGAAGAATTAAATTGGTTGAAACGGATAATATCAATGCTAGTTATGTTTAAAGCACATACTATAAAATCTAAATTAACATAATATAAACTACTTTTTTGAGATAATAATTCCAGATTGCATTATTCAGACATGTAGTAATTTATTATTATTCCTAAACATTGTAAATACTATCACCACTGCAAATGTTGTTACCTTCCAAACTGTTTCCTTCATCACACAGTGTAATATGTTATATTAAAAAAGCCATAACATAATTATATACTTTACATAAATTTGAATATGGTGTGATATGAACCTGTAGAGTATTATAAAAGGTTTTCAGTGATTCAGACCACTCTGTTTGTACCTCTGACTAACATATCAATAAACCTCTATCAATGGAAATATGTGGAACAAAAACAGTTATGTATTAAAACAAACAGAAGGAACAGAACTATTGATATGGTGAAAATGGGTAATTACACAATTGTTGATCTGTGATTCCTGATATTATGAACAATTTAAACTGTGTTTTGTGTATGGAGTGAATTGTGTGTGAATAAATAAAATCTGCTTGACGAAAACAAACTGCTTGACAATATTTCCATATGTTCTCCACTGCGGTCCATTGGACAATTGGTTAGCAAGACTGATTTTCTTTCCATTGCATGACCCAATTTACAAGTACAAGGTGAAATGGTGGCTGCATGCTTTGACATTGTGATATCGATTGATAATAAACATACAAACCTATTATAATCTGGCATAAAATGTTTTGGGTATTTTATTTTAAACACTTCACATGGAATGTCTGGCCTTAATGATTAACATTAAATTAAAGACAACTTTGATCAGATTGACATGAGATGTTTCCAAGCATTTGTGCCAGAGGGTTAGTCAGAGACTCGGTCTCGCATGTTGCCAACCCAACTCCCTGTAGGCATTTTAAAGCATCCACATCCAGTATTGTTAATGATTTGTCAGATTAAAAGGAAACTGTCAACTTAAAAATATGACTTTTCTTCACAGCCACACGTGCTGTTGACAGACGTGTGTAGTGGATGCTTGGCGGGAACATTGGCGGGAGCAGATGTTTGAAATTGGTGGTGCATAAAAGTTGAAAAACAAGAGGAAATATTGACTGATAAGTATTATTCTTATGTGAAGATTATTCATAAAGCAGTACTAGACATATATTGGGTAATAGTTTGGTTAAAGGTTTGTCAGTTAACAGTATTTTTGACCAGATTAGAATATAGTGGGTGATAATAGGGTAATTTAGCCTTCGACAAGTTTGTAAACAAGATTTGGCAAAACTTATTATTTGATAGAATATTTATCAGATATAGTATTCAGCATAACAGCTACAGTATTATTCTTATGTGAAGATTATTCATAAAGTTTTAGTAAAAGTTTGTTAGTTAAAAGTATTTATGAGCAGATTAGCATAGTGGGTGATAATAGGGTAATCTAGCCTTCGACAAGGTTGTTTACAAGATTTAGCAAATCTGATTATTTGATAGAATATGTAACATATAAAGTAGCAAACATAACAGCTACATAAATAAGATAATACTTTGATCAGGTAGCATTGTTATTAAAAAATAAGCAAGCTTTTTAGTAGAAACCTTAGTTTGTTTATGTTGGTAGTGTCCAACGTGTCCGCTAGGGAACGGTGCAGGAAAGACTAAATTTGTCAGTTGTGTATAACATAAAGTGAGCTGCAGTTACTGTCCACATTAAACAGTCTTTCTAAAGACTAACTGGTATACAGACTGAGTAAATTTAGAGTTCCTGTGATATCATAATATGGCCCCTTGCAAGCGGCAAGTGAAGGCAAGGAGGCACTTAGTATGTGACTATTGTCACAGCTTTGTCGATTTTGCTCTATCCGGATGCACAAAGTCATGGGCAGAAACAATGGAGGAAGACTTTACTTTCCAGTGCACAGGGTGTTGTAAAGTGGAATGTCTTACAGTAGAGTTAGCTAGACTAACCGATATTGTGAAGGGGCTGGAGATGAAAATAACCAAAGAGACGGATGGAAGAGGACGGAATGAGCAATGCAGTCACAAGAAGGATGAGGACATGAGATTGAGAGGAGGGAGGGTGAGTGCAAGGAAAACAAATGGAGAAAGAACAAGAGAAAGCACGGCATGCAGGAAGGTGACAGGGGAGAAAGTGACAGTAGATGAGGGGGGGACAATGGGACAGGAGAGGAGAGAAGTTCATGTGACCGGAGGAAAGATGAATGGAAGAAAGGAACTGAGAGTAAATGTGCCGAAAGGGAAGTCAATAACAGGGATGATGACAGGACGAAAAGACGCAACAGAGAAGGCGGGAGGAAGAAAAGTCAACGACCAGGGAGATGCAACACGGAGGAGCTACTCTGAGGCAGTGATTGAGGGGGCATCGAGAACAGAAAGGGTGTTTATGGGCGACTCAATTTTGAGAAAGACAGACAAGACTTTAAACAAAGGCGAAGATGTTGTTGTTTGTCTTCCGGGCTCTCGGATAGAGAATGTGACAGAAAGGGTAGGGAACGTGTTGGGGCATGGCCAGGGAGGATCTATATTAGTACATGTAGGGACGAACAATGCAGACAAGGAGGGGACAACTAGAATAGTGCAAAGATACAGACAGTTGGTAGGGAAGCTGAAGAAGACAAGAGTTGAGCAGATTATTCTCTCAGGAATTTTGCCAGTGATGGGAGGAAGGGGTGTAGCCTATAGAAACTGCAAGAGGATGGCAATCAACGTTCTAGTAGAGCAGATGTGCGAAGAAGAAGGAGTTGGATTTGTAGATTTGTGGGGATACTTTGTGGGAAAAGAAGATATGTATAAGAGAGATGGCCTCCATCTAAGCGGAAAGGGCGCAGCAGTTTTCTCCGAGAACTTGCTTCGATCTATGGACAGGGGAACAGGTTTCAGTTATTTAAACTAGATTCGCAGGGGGGATTCACAGAGAAGCCAAATACTGGAGGCACAGATAAGGACAGCACAAAGAAAACGACAAAGAACAGTCTGGAAAACTCTACCACATTTGGTTATAAATGTGTTTGTTTAAATGCAAGGAGCATAGTAAACAAAAGAAATGAACTAAACATTATGGTAGAAGATACTGACCCTCACATAATAGGTATAACTGAATCTTGGGCCACCCCCGACATATCAGATGCCGAATTAGGAATGACAGGATATGTCATGTTTAGGAAAGATAGAATAGGGAGAAGGGGAGGTGGCGTTATTTTATATATTAAAGAATCCATCCAGGCTTACGAAATAAAATTAGAAAAAGAAGCAGAATGTGAAGAAGCTGTCTGGTGTAACATAGTTTCAGGAAACTCAACGTTAACTGTTGGGTTAGTTTATCGAAGTCCAAACATAAACACAGAAGAGAATGAGAAAATACAAAACGCTATAAAGGAAGTCAGTAAACGGGACTGTATAATTATGGGGGATTTTAACCATGGGCGTATACAGTGGAAATCTCTACAGAGTACTGGGAGTGAAGATCAAAAGTTTTTAAATTTAGTACAAGACAGTTTCCTTATTCAACATGTGTTAGAACCAACAAGGGGTGAGAACGTGTTGGACATAGTGTTGAGCTCACAGAAGGAATTTATTGATAATGTCAGGATATGTGAGCCACTGGGATGTAGTGATCACAACCAGATATATTTTATCATCAAAGTAAAAGGAGAACAGAATCGAAAAATACGGTACAGGAAAAATTTTCACAAAGGAAGATATAAGGACATGAGGAAATATTTAGCAAAGATAGACTGGAATAACACACTGGAGAATAAGACAGCAAAAGAATGTTGGAATATCTTAAAGAGTGAAATTGACTGCATTGTCGAAAAATTTGTCCCCTTGAAAAAACAAGGGAAACGGTCAAAAAAGAAACACTTATCAAAAGAAGCCATTAGAAAAATCAAATACAAGCAAATTATGTGGAAGACATATAGACATAATGGAAGTGAAGAAGACTATGCCATTTATAAAGAAGCACTTAACCAAGCTACAGCTGAAATTAGAAATTCAAAGAGAAGCTATGAACAAAAATTAGCTTTTAATATAAAACATGACAGCAAGAGTTTTTATGCGTATGTTCGAAGTAAACAGAAAGTTCAGGATAAGGTCGGACCTCTAGAAGATAGTGATGGAAAAATAATAACAGAGGGATTCTTAATGGCAGAAAACCTAAATGAATACTTTAGTTCGGTATTTACCAGGGAAGATATTAGTGCATTACCAGTACCAGAGACTAAATTCGAAGGGAGAGAGTCAGACTATTTAGGACAACTAATTGTAACACCAAAAATGGTAGCTAAGAAAATAAGGGACATGAAGGATAATAAGTCACCTGGAGTGGATGGGATTCCTCCCAAATTACTACTGGAAATTGTAGAACAAATTAGCACACCACTTGCAACAGTGTTCAATTTGGCATTAGAGGAAGGAGTAGTTCCGTTAGAATGGAAAGAAGCAAACATCATACCATTATTTAAAAAAGGATCAAGAAGCAAGTCAGAGAACTATAGACCAGTGAGTTTAACATCGGTGATTTGTAAACTATTAGAAAGACTAATTAAAGAGCACTTGGTTGATTTTCTTGTTAAAAATAACTTGATTAACCCATCTCAACATGGGTTTCTAAAAGCGAGGTCATGCTTAACAAATATCTTATGTTTTTTGGAAGATGTCACAAAGTGGGTAGATGAGGGATCACCAGTAGATATAATATACTTAGATTTTAAAAAAGCTTTTGACAAAGTGCCACATCAAAGATTACTACTTAAACTGAAGGCCCATGGCATAGGCAATGTTATGATTAACTGGATAGAAAAATGGCTTATTGATAGAAGACAAAGAGTAGTAGTTGATGGGGAGGTTTCAAACTGGAAATCGGTTTTGAGTGGAGTACCGCAGGGATCAGTATTGGGACCTATTTTGTTCTTGATATATATCAATGATTTGGATGATGATATAACAAGCAAGGTGTTGAAGTTTGCGGATGATACAAAAGTGTTCAGAAAAATAAAAAGTGATACAGATAGACAGCAATTACAAGATGATCTAAATAAGTTGACCGAATGGTCTGAGAAGTGGCAAATGCTGTTTAATTATGGGAAGTGTAAGTGCCTCCACACAGGACATGGGAATGAAGATGCACAATATACAATGGGTGATACTGTACTAAATACTACCATAAAGGAAAAAGACTTAGGGTTAACTATTAGTGCTGATATGAAGGTATCGGAACAGTGTGCAATTGCAGCAGCGAAGGGAAACCAAATTCTTGGATTAATTAGGCGAAATATAGTGTACAAGGAAAAAGAACTAATAATACCACTGTACAAAACAATAGTTAGGCCTCATTTAGAATATTGCATACAGGCATGGAGGCCATATCGCAAGAAGGATATTGATATACTAGAAAGAGTACAAAGAAGAGCAACCAAAATGATACAAAAACTCAGGAATATTAGTTATGAAATGCGTCTAAAAGAATGTGGATTAACAACACTAGAAACCAGGAGACTGCGAGGAGATCAGATAGAAGTTTTTAAAATATTGAATGGGTATGAAAATATTGACAGAAATATTTTTTTCTCAGTCAAGGAAGAGAGAAGGACTAGAGGACATGGAGTTACATTAGCAAAGAAGCAGTGTAGATTAGATATTAGAAAATTTTCATTTTCACAAAGAACAGTAAATGAATGGAACAGATTATCGGCTGATTGTGTAAGTGCTAGTAGTGTTAATATGTTCAAAAATAAAATTGACATGTACCTAAGAAGGGCGGGGTGCATTTAGATAGATGGGTTGGACTCTCGATAAGCCAAAGGGCTTCCTTGTCCACCTGCCATCTTGAGTTGATTCTCTAGGTGGCGGTCTTGTTAAATCTTGTTAAATCTACACACGTGTATTAAAGTTGCATTCTGTCTTCCGCCATGATTAAAATAAAATTGTCCAGTAAACCAGCATTCCCCATACACTATATATTGTTTTCCTCAACTATCTATCAACTTATTTTCACATAATATGCCATTGTAAGATAAAAAGCAGCAAAAGACGAAAAAATGTCCTGGTGGGCCCCACCAGTTAGAATTCTCTGATTGGTTTAGACCTCGATGAAGGGAATTCCAGTGAAAAGCGCTGTGAGGAGGGGGCCACACTAAAAGGCGGACCACAATTGGCAGACCGCACGGAAGTCGCTAAATGTAATGAAATTACCACATTGACTTTAGAAAAATACGAATATTTGCCAAGGTTATTACATCGAAACACAAAAAATGTATGTCACGACTGTGACCGAAGCCGCCATTTTACAAGAAATTATGTTATGGAAGTAGGCGAAGCCATCGTTTTCTATGTCAAATACTAATTAGTGGCTGTTTTGTCCGCTAGATGAGGCTCGCGTCTAACGTAGTGTCAGAGTTATACGCTAGATGGTACTAGTTTGTAAAGAAGTGATGTTACAACCCAAAATGTTTGTAGATTGTTTTAGATTTGGTTAAGAAAATGATGTGTGTCGTAAGAAAAAACCATCAAGGTTCTCGGTTTATAATAGAATGTGCCAAAGTTTTCCCACAGAAGGTTATGAAAATACCAAGATGACTTAGAAAAATACGTCAAAGTGACAAAGTCATCGTGGTGAAACGGTGAAGAGTTGTGAAATGGTACACAGTTGGCACACCGACTTAGTTAAATATGAAAAACCTTACAACGTTATCACGTCGAAACTGAAAAATATATTATATTTTACTACAAGTTACAAGACTAACTTAGTTATAATTGTGGAAACACCACCTGTCTAACGCAATGAAACGGTGAAACGTTACGAAATGCTACGTAGTTAGCGCACTGACTCAGTCAAATAGGAAACCTTGGCAAGGTTATCGCGTCGAAACTTTAAATGGCACCAGTTTTTAACATTAAGACTATGGTCGAAGGTGTAATTTTGCAAGAAATTTTGCTTTGGTCCTGATATGACCCGCCATTTGTACGGAAGTTGTGTTTTGCACGTGGTAGGAGCGTCATTTTAACGGAAGTTATGATTTGCACATAACATAAACTAAACTGTCCTAGCCTCGTGAGTATGGATAGCACAACGACATATGTATGTTCCCTACGTGGAGAACGTGATCTATGTGACATGTATACTCGACATGGTAGCGACGCGTGAACTACAATTTTATACTGAGAGAGAGAACACAATCATCCAATAAGGTTTGCACATTTTTATAAAAACAACACAATACAACACATGTATTTACAGGTCATCTTCTAATGCGGCAAGTACGTTTAACATTATTTCGGTATTGCTCTGAAGGATACTCCTCCAACCAACTCTTGATGGCATTCAACTGTTCGGGCGCCACGTCGGATTGTGTAAGATCTACCTCGAGTAAAACGGACAACCAGTCTCTAATGACTGAAGTGTAGTTAACTTTCTCTACAGCCTCGTCAAAGTGAATGTTAATTAAAATATCATCAAAGAGACAATCGTGTTGGAGTTGACTAGGGTGGTCTATCTCGCAACCGTTGCAGCGTAGTTTCGAAAGCTCAGCGACACCGCATGCAATGTGACGTGCAAGCGTCTTCTTCATTTCGTTAACAGGATAGTCGATGGTAATGTTCGCCTTACACGCAGAAGAAGTAGTAGTAATAGTTGCGCAGTCGGACGGCTCCGCTGTGACATCGATAGTAGAGTACGACGAACTTGGAACAGGGGATGTAGAACGTACACAAGTAGAGGCTTCGTCGCCGGTTTGAAGTTCGGCCTGAAATAGTACTCACGAATGTAGTCTAATACAGAACCTCTAGGTGAATGACGTTGTAGTTGGTGTAGCCGTTTCGTTTACTTTTCTTAATGATGAGAGACACACGTGTACCTACCAAAGTGTTCAGCTTGGACATCTGCATGTTCTCGTGCATAAGAGAAAAATCTTGCACCAATGTCTAACAGACTGGACATACACTGGTCGAATAAGGTCAACCATATATTATGACCCGTGGCCGACTTGACGAAGCGTACTCTGACGAGGAAGTAAGTGTTGCCGTTCACGCATGAATGTCTTTCGCACCGAAGATTGCCGTGATATTTGACAATCATTCGCTTCTTGCAAAACACACATCCGACGTAGTAGAAGGAAATATCGGTGCGTACCTTCTCGATAACGAGCCTTCTGACGACGTCGACAAACTCTCGATGCGTCGCTGCACCGTGTGGAGATGGGAGCCCCTCAATTGGATGACTGTTTGCCTCGTCGTCCTCGTCACTTATGCCTTGCATGCCGACGGCGTTGTAGTAGCCGTGGTGGTCTCGGTGGTTGAGCTTAACGGTAGCCATGTCGATGTCGGAGAACGAATGACAACCTCGAAAATCCGTCGTGTTATATACGTTCCCAGGTGGTCACTTGGATCACGTGAGCGTGCCGAAAATGAACCATTTAAAATCAAGTTTGCCGAAAATGAACCAATCACAAGCGAGTGTGCCGAAAATTACCAACCTATCACAAACGAGCGGTTTTTAGGGTGACGTGGGTGTGCTGAAAATTATTTTGTAGACAATACTTTTGTGGAAAATAACGCAGAGTCGTAGTACGCCCAAAACAGCACGGACGATGGATGTGACTACGACGTGTTTCAATTTCTATCTTGGGAATGTAGGCGTACTGGTACGTTCCAGAGTCACGTATGATATTACTGGGCAGGCGCAAGTGTTCCGGTGTGGACTGTTTCAAGTTGACGAATAGGTAGCCGTGAGGTACGGACGTTGCGTCTCTGAATGCCTCTTGCATGTATCTTACACGACCCGGAAACATCTGTTTCGCTAAATTGACTAGTTGTGTGTTGTCTCGAGAATTCTTGAAAATAATCATATATTTTGCGTTTATGCTAATGGTGCGACGCTCTTTCCCTTTTGGAAATAAATTTGGCACCAACTATATAACCGACGTGTTGCAAAGGTGACTCTTCTTCGTGAACAGTTTGGTCACCCCCTCGTCCGTTTCCGACATTATATCGTCGATGACCACGAAGTTTCTATTCTTAGAATCCAAATACGACAAATCGGGAAAATCCTCGACACAGTCTAAGTTCGGAAATATGGTAGAGAGTGTAGAATACAACGGCTGCCATTCTTCGTAAAACCACGTGATTTTTTCGGGTGATAGGCTAACCAATGTGTGGGAGTGACGTAACAAAGACACAACAAATGTTTTACCACAACCTGTCGGTTCGGCGACGATACTGGTAAACGGGTGTACTAACCTCGTGTCCATACTTAAACCAACTGACCAATGGGACCAGGGTGGACGGTACTTATTCTATTACTTACACTGAGAGAGAACACAATAATGCAATAAGGTTTGCACATATTTATTAAAGCAGAATACAACACATGTATTTAGAGGTCATCTTCCAAAGCGGCCAGTACCATACGTTTAACATTATGTCCCCATGCACACGCATATGCATACCCACACACGCGCGCACGCACACACACACACACATACACACACACGGACACGCGAACACTTACGGACACACACGGACACACGCGAACACACGTGAACACATGCGAACACTGACGGACACACGTCAACACACACGAACACTTCCGGACACACGCGAACACACATGGACACACGCGAACACTTACGGACACATGCGAACGGACGCGAATACTTACGGTCACATACCAACACATACGAACACCTGCGAACACTTACGGACACACACGAAAACGCACACGCGGTCACACACAAACACTTACGGTCACATAGGAACAATTTGTTTTGTTTGTTGGGCTTTCATTTGTTTTGTTTGTTTTGTTTTTATTTGCTTTTGTATTGTTTTGTTTTGTAAACATACTGTGTCTGTAAACTTACGGTGTGTGTCAACTTGCATTATGTCCTATGCACACGCACACTCATACACACACGAACACGCAAACACACACACATACAAACATACATATACACACACATACACACACTCGACACCAACTGTATCGATCGGCAGCAGCGTCTCTTTTCGGCCGTTGACCGCACGAACCGTGTCGTTCGGCAGTTATAGTTGACGATCGATGTCGCGCCCGACTCGCTCTTCTAGTTCCCCGGTAGTCAGTGTCGAGGCCAACGGCGTACGACTACCAGCGATGCTGCTCCACGCGAACTGGGTGACGCGTCCGCCGTCTATACCAACGTCGCTACTAACTCGAGTCCTGCTCTTCACTTGGCTGTGTTCGGTCTCGGTTCTCGCCGAAGCTAACGGTAAGGCGATTACCTTTATTTGGTTTGCTCACAAAAAACCGTGGGTTATGTTGAAGCCAGATGTCGGCTAAGGAGCCGTGCCCGCTATCCCGGAAAATGAGGAGGTTGTGAAAATGAAAAATAACAGCTGACTGTCTGATTCATAGAGTGACAATGTGCAGATGGAATAGGGATGCCTGTGTATCACTTCCCTTCCCAGTCCAAGTCTTTGGCAAAGAAATGTCTCATCATTCAAATAGGATTAAGTTGCCAAAAGTGGTGGAAAGCGCGACTTTTGTCGAAGGCACTAAGCACCCAGCAGGCTACAGCCCAAGAGGTGACAGGACAACGAAACCGTCATCATTCTCTATGTGCGTGAAGGATAGTGGATATAGTGATTCAAAATACTACTTGCCTAATGGCTAGCCTTAGGTCAAATTGAGTATTGTTGTTGTTCTCCTCTTGGCATCGCGTCTCCTACATTTTACCCTTTTCCTCCATTTTATCCCACTATTTCCAGGTCTATCTTAATGCAGTCCTCCTATCGCAATCAAGTTTCCCCCGTCTCGTTTTCTCATTCACTTTCTGTGTACATTATATCTTTGCCACTTTTTCATCTCCATTCTTTCCACGTGACCGGCTCAAT
This sequence comes from Oasisia sp. SBJ-2009, assembly GCA_964017155.1. Taxonomy (NCBI): domain Eukaryota; kingdom Metazoa; phylum Annelida; class Polychaeta; order Sabellida; family Siboglinidae; genus Oasisia; species Oasisia sp. SBJ-2009. The sequence goes on along the minus strand of OZ024865.1, from coordinate 2,856,361 downwards.
TAAACCTAGTCCTCACCGATTTCTTCTTTAAACTTCCCTTCACTCCAACCTCCACTCTCAGTTCGTCCATTCTTCTCTTACAGTTCTCTTAACTAACACGATTATTCTTACCCAGTAGTTTTCGCAAACCTGCACCTTCTCCTGTTGTTTCTCTGTTAGTGCCGTCGTCTCTACGCCATAAATGTATGCCGGGGTGAGAGATAAGCTGAATATGTTTCCTTTAAGTGTACGTGATATGCGTCTATCTTCCATCACCCATTCGACTTTCTTCCAGGCTTTTCGCCTGCTGTAATCCTCAACGTAACGTAAACCAATTTATATAGGCGATTTTTTTCACTGGGTAATCGGAACTTCGTATCTGGAATCTATTAATTTCAATAAGCAGCAACATTACCAGTTTTCATGTTACTGTTTGAAAGCCATTGCTTCATTATCAATGTTAAGGTGCGAATGTTTAATTGTTGTTTCATCATACTATGTGCCTTCGTGTTGGCATTTATCATGTTTCTTATCTGTAGGATTAGTAAATATACCGATTTGTGATTATCTTTAGCGGGCGCATGACGCGCGTTTCGGCGGCATCAAACACAATATGTAACATTCTCATATATATGCATGTAATATAATATGTTGATATTCCTTACGCGTAATATACCTGGAAACCCTCAGGCCTACACGAACGCATTTTAGTAAGAGTACAGACTGCAAAAAACACCAACAACCGTAGAAGCATTAAAAAAAATTGATGATGTCTGTGTTGTTTCTGTTGCTGATATGAATGGGTAATATATATATATATATATATATATATATATATATATATATATATATATATATATATATATATACATATCCCTAGTGTGTCATCAAATGTAAAGGAAGCATACTTTTGGGTATAATCTTGGCAACTAGTTTTAAAATCAACTATGTAGTATTTAAATCTTAAAAACACTTGCATTTTTTTCCATTTGGTCCCATACTAATGTAGCGGCCATTTTAAAAACGGCTGCCAAATTTTATTTCGCTGTACGTTAATAACTGTTTCATCTAGAGAAACAATTGTGGTACATGGATTGTGGTATATGGATTATGTTCAATGGGACAAGGATTCCAAGTAAACTATTTTTGGAATTTCAATCCCGCCATTTTTAAAGATGGCGATTATCATGTAAATGTCACAATATATGTCAAAAACGTCACATTAAGCAGTTATGTTAATGACATTTGATAGCTTAGTTGATAGCGACATAACCAATGTACATTTGACATTAACTAAAATTCATATATATGCCATTTTAAAAGATGGCGTCCGACTCAGCCATTTAGCGATAGCGAACGAACGAACGAGCGAGCGAGCGAGC
>OZ024865.1:2850000-2852500 GCA_964017155.1 Oasisia sp. SBJ-2009 | reverse complement strand
ACAATGTGCAGATGGAATAGGGTTGTCTGTGTATGACTTCCCTTCACAGTAAAAGCCTTTGGCAAAAAATGTATCATCATTCAAATAGGATTAAGTTACCTAAAGTGGAGGAATCCGCGATTGTTGTCGAAGGCACTAAGCACCCAGCAGTGTGCAGCCCAAGAGGTGACAGGACAACGACTACATCAATATTCTCAGTGTGCGTGAGGAATAATGGTTATATTATCTCAAAATAATAGTTGCCCAGTTACTAGCCTTAGGTCAAATTGTGTGTTGTTGTTCTCCTCTTGGCATCCCTGACATCAGGGGTGAGTTTCTGCTACATTTTGCTCTTGTTCTCCATTTTATCCCAGTCTTTGCAGGTCTATCTCATTGCAGACCTCCCGTCGCAATCAAGTTTTCCCCGTCTCCTTTTCCTATTCACTTTCTGGGTACATGATATCTTTGCCAATTTTTCCTCTCCATTCTTTCCACTTTACCGGCTCAATTCAACCTAGTCGTCATCGATTCCTTCACTTTCCTTCACTCCAACCTCCACTCGCAGTCGTCCAATCTTCTCTTACAGCTCTCTTAACTCCCAAGGTTATTCTTGCGTCTATCTTCCATCACCCTTTCTCTCAATCTTTTCTCCTGCTTTAATCCTCAACGTAATTTGTAATTTGTAAGTAATTTGTATACGCGATTGTCACTGGGTAATTGGAGCTTCGTATCTGGAATTTAGTAATTTCAAAAAGCATCAACATTGCAAGTTATCATGTTACTGTTTGAAAGCCAGTGCTTCATTATCCATGCTAAGGTACGACTGTTTAATAGTTGTTTCATCATACTATGTGCCTTCGTGTGGGCATTTATCATGTTTCTTATCTGTAGGATTAGTAAATATACCGATTTGTGATTATCTTTAGCGGGCGCATGACGCGCGTTTTGGCGGCATCAAACACAATATGTAGCATACTCTTTTATATGCAGGTAATATAATATGTTGATATTCCTTACGCGTAATATACCTGCAAACCCTCGGGCCCATACGAACGCATTTTAGTAAGAGTAAAGACTGCAAAAAACAACAACAACTGTAGCACATTTTAAAATAAAACAATCGATGATGTCTGTGTTGTTTCTGTTGCGTCCCGGGATTCGACGTTGCTCATGCCATTGTCACTGTGGCTAGGGAGACATGTCAGTGAATTGACAATTCCCAAAGCGTGCTATAAATTATAGATAACGGCACATCGTAACACCGTCGCGATGCTATTATGCTTTACACAGTTTGCGAGGCATGCGAGGCTCACGTTTACGCTTGGCTGGTTATGTGCCCACGCACGGTTATAGTTAAAATAATTTAGGCGTGCGCGCGTGCCTGTGTATGCGAGGCGTTCGTGCGTGCGTGCGTGCGTGCTTGCGCCTAGTCTCCCTACCTCTTTTACGCGACGCTTACAACTCTAGTCTCAACTGCAAGCGCAGTCCATATTAGCTGTGTGATCACCGAGGAACGAATAATACGTCGATAAATGTCAAATAATTCAACGAACGAACGAACGAACGAACGAACGAACGAACGAACGAACGAACGAACGAACGAACGAACGAACGAACGAACGAACGAACGAACGAACGAACGAACGAACGAACGAACGAACGAACGAACGAACGAACGAACGAACGAACGAACGAACGAACGAACGAACGAACGAACGAACGAACGAACGAACGAACGAACGAACGAACGAACGAACGAACGAACGAACGAACGAACGAACGAACGAACGAACGAACGAACGAACGAACGAACGAACGAACGAACGAACGAACGAACGAACGAACGAACGAACGAACGAACGAACGAACGAACGAACGAACGAACGAACGAACGAACGAACGAACGAACGAACGAACGAACGAACGAACGAACGAACGAACGAACGAACGAACGAACGAATGAACGACAGGTAAACAGACAGACAGAGAGGAAATCATAAGAGAGAATGAAAGAGAGAGGGAGATAGATAGGTAGATAGACAGACAGACAGACAGATAGAGAGTGAGAGAGAGAGAGAGAGAGAGAGAGAGAGAGAGAGAGGGACAGGGACAGGGACAGGGACAGGGACAGGGACAGGGACAGGGACAGGGACAGGGTCAGGGACAGGGACAGGGACAGGGACACGGACACGGACACGGACACGGACACGGACACGGACACGGACACGGACACGGACACGGACACGGACACGGACACGGACACGGACACGGACACGGACACGGACACGGACACGGACACAGACAGAGAGATAGATAGACAGATAGAGAGTGAGAGTGAGAGTGAGAGTGAGAGTGAGAGTGAGAGTGAGAGGTGAGAGTGAGAGTGAGAGTGAGAGTGAGAGTGAGAGTGAGAGTGAGAGTGAGAGTGAGTGTGAGAGTGAGAGTGAGAGTGAGAGTGAGAGTGAGAGTGAGAGTGAGAGTGAGAGTGAGAGTGAGAGTGAGAGTGAGAGTAGTGAGAGAG
>OZ024865.1:2747500-2845000 GCA_964017155.1 Oasisia sp. SBJ-2009 | reverse complement strand
ATCACACTCCTGGACAAGCACGGTAGATACATCCATGATAAAGATAAATCATAGAAAGAATAGAATAATTTCTTATACATATATATATATATAATATATATATATATATATATATATATATATATATATATATATATATATATATATATATATATATATATATATGTATATATGTATATATATATATATATATGTATATATATATATATATATATATATATATATATATATATATATATATATGTATATATATATATATATATATATATATATATATATATATGTATATATATATATATGTATATATATATATATATATATATATATATATATATATATATATATATATATATATATATATATGTATATATATATATATATATATATATATATATATATATATATATATATTATATATATATATGACCCTAATTAAAAGTAACATTTTTGCTGATGTGACGCTGCTGCTGCGTTTCTGCAATTACGACGATATTTAGATAACATATAATATATAGTTATTTAACTATATTATCAATTTTCCCTAAGATGAAATAGGTAAAAACTTGTTTGCCCCAAAACTGGTGTTCTTTGCCCCTCTCTACTCTAATTGTTTATTAATGATGTCCACAACAACCTTGCCTCGCCTTGCCAACCCCATCACAACCAAGCCATCTTAAAGAATGAGTCCGCTAGCAACATTTAATACCATACATTAGCATATATCCCCCTTTTCCAATAAATGTTAAGGTATGTGAATTATTCAACAGAAGAATGAGAACCGAAAACTACGACTACGCTTTTTGGTGCGCATGGTTGACTCGCCACGTAGGTTCCGCCACAGGGCATTTTTCGACCAATGAGTAACGAGCATGTGTCCACGTGGACATCCTCTGTTTACACGTACGTGACAAAGTGTCCATGTTGTTCTGCTTGTGTTTATAATTATGGTACATATGGTGAACAAAAGCATTCGTAACTATTTTGCAAACACTAGACGTAGTTGTTTCGAATGCACTTAGTAGTTGGCCATGCAGAGTAAACATAATTACCACTTGTCTATAATTAACCTAAAGTAACTGATTATGTGACGTGTAGCAATGTAAGGTAGACCAACAGCAAGTAATTTTCTAAAAAGAAATAATCCATCTCAGTAGCCTTAGGCTTCAGTTATGTAATTACTGTTATGTCTTGTAACAAACACTAATAAAACACAGACACAACTCACATTGTTTCAACACCAGTTATTAAAATTATGTTCCATCATTAGTGGCACTTACTTTATTTATATAAACGTAAATATTGTTTGTAGGTGAAACTGGTACGTGTATGTTAAGGTGTGGTAGGTCAAGGCTGGAACTGTAACACGTACATTTATTACACACTTGAGTAAAAGTATAAATGACTGTTGATAAAGTTAGTCAAGTAAAACTGTTTTTGAGACAATTATTTGAAGTACAAATTAAAGAAAAAGTAAAAACATCTACTGAAGTTAACACAAAGTCACTTTCTCTTTCACTTTGTAAAATGGTTGATATGGTCAGCTTTTGTTTAGCTTCAGCAGCAGAAGCGATTTGGTGCACACAACAAACAAATCAACTTGATGTTGTTGCCACTGATCGATTTCTTTAAACACAGCAGACAAACATGGCCACGCATTTTGTTTTGCAAATCCGTCTCTTGTGACGCTTCCGTAATTAAACTGTGAATTACAAAACGTGAAACACAGTTGACAACATGCATGCCACCTTGTGAACATGACCGTTAATGTTAATCAATACGTAATAAAACAATTACTAACGGTTGTTGCGGTCACTGAATACTACAGGTCTGCATATAGTCCCTTGCTTCTGGCACATACAAATCGACATAGATATGTTAGGAGCTCCAAAATGATATCACAAAATTTAGATTATTTTTGTTACATTAAGAAGAAGTACTTTAATCCAGGAGTGTAGTTAGCACAGCCCGGGTTCAATACCCAAGTCATGTTTTGTTTATCCCAAGGAAATATATGCAGTTATGTCAACTCAGGTTTTTGTTGAATTTCCACAACTGAAAAATATTACGAGATATCTGGGAGATACTGAAACTGTTGTATTTTCAGTTGCTGGAGGCTCTCCTTTCTACAACTTGTTGATTGCCACAAAAGAGGCGATCTACAAAGTTCCAGTGAACAACACGGTGACGCCTCCAATATATGGAAAGGAGACAAAGTTGATAGAAGGTAAGCTGATATGAATGAAGCTGAAACCAGATACTGTCATGAATACAGTTAGTCTAGTTGCTAGCTGTATCCTTTCAATGGAAAACCTAGAAATTCTAATTATTGTAAGGTGTTTTTTATTGATATGTTTTCACACGAGTGTCTGGGAGATTATGAGCTTTGTTGGCATTAGGCCAACTTTGGGGAATTTTCTTTATTAGCTAATTAGCATTATTATCGCCAATTAAGCTTAATCCAAGTAACACGTTTGAATTAATAAGTCTAGAATCATGTGTGATAGCACTTTCTATACACGTTTGACTCGAGGAGTCAATGCATTAAGCGGCTGTGATACTGTTTCCTACTCCTTCAAAAAGGCAAGGCCTCTGTTATGAAGACACCGAAAGCTGTTAAACGTGCTAGGTGAGGAGAGTGCCACTCACGCGGACCTCATGGCAGTTGGATAGCAGTTCTTTGTGGCACCGCATGGACAACCTACGGGTACCTTGATGACTCAAGCTTGGTACAATCGGTAGACACGCAAACACTGTGCATCATGTTATCATGTCATCTACTTCCATGTGCGACGTGCTCACATGAAGATTTGATTTGGTAGGCAGCTGACTAAGAGGGTACTCCAGATGCCTTCACCTCAGAGTATGGCTGGAAAATAGATGAAGGGATAACTTGCACCACTTCTAATGAAGTTCATTAGTTGCCGCTGTCGAGCGAAGGACAAGGCATGTAAGGAAGGCAATTGTTGTTGTCACTGTGAAAAACTCAGTTGCACAATCTACTGCCTCTGCACAGCAGGTGATGAATGCTGCAACCCATTTACGAAGACAGAGGAGATGGAGGAGAACGATGACCAGCGTGATCATTATGTAGATCGGGATGAATTATAAAAACAATATATAGCAATGAATGGATAATATGTTATTATCTATGTTAATTTGGTTTGACTATGAATTTTTACATTTGATTATATTAACCATAGGCGGTTGTTTCTCTGTTTGGTAAAACTAACTATAAATAAAACCATTGGCTGTATGTTTGATTGTCAGTTACGCGAAATGGGGAAGTTTAGTAAATTTCAACCATTTTTAGCCACAAATAACCTTGACCTTGATTTTATACATTGACTTTGAACTTTAATCATGACAAAAATATCAGAAATGAATTCCTCGAGTCAAACTTATATAGAAAAGTGCTATCACACATGATTCTAGGCCTATTAGTTCAAACGTTTACTTGGATGAAGCTTATTTAGTGTTAATAATGCTAATTAGCTAATAAATTAATACAACATTTTCCCCAAAGCTCAACATCTTCCCGACACTCATGTGAATAAATATCAATCAGAATACCTTACACTGATTACAATTTCTAGGTTCGCTGTCCTGCTACTAGGGGTACGTTAAATATGTGCTGCTAACAATTTGGAGTTCTTTGCTGTATCATATCTAAGTGTAGCTAAACAAAGTGCTCATATATAAGTTTATCAGTTAATCTAATTAATCCTGAACTTTACCCTGGTGTGTACAATAATCGCTAGATGTCACTAATTTAGGTTAGTATGTCCTATGATCGATTCGGATGAAAATGTGAAATGTAGCAGCGATGTTGATAGCCTGGTTGTTGACATCAATCATTATAATTATCTTCAATACGCTTTGAAGTCACACGACAGTAATTTTGGCGACACAGTGTAGGCAAATTTATTCTGATTTTTACAATAACATTTTGTTTTGTACTAGTATATGCTATGCTGTATTCCATATAGGGGCATCAAATCTATCAAAAATGTCCATGACCGTCTTCGATTTTGATGAATTTGGTGTATTGGTTTATGATCATGAGTCGTTGCGTCCCACCAATTGTTAGATCCATCTGACCTTCAGGTCCAGAGATAGAGGTCATCGAACTTTGACCCGGCCTTGATACCTCACGACCTTCCAAGTGTCATAACTCCATTTCTAGCTCAACTACATATGTGATATTGGTATCATTTTAAAGCTAATAAAATTGTCTACCTATTTAGACAACAATTCATCTACCAAATTGTTTTTAACATAGTTTTAAAAAGTGGTTTAACCTTTGATCTGACCTAGCAAAAAACATGCAACCTCCGATTTCGCTATTTTTGTTTTACACATATGGCAAGAATCTCTAGAAGTTTTATCGTGCGTAATTTAATACTTCAGGAGTTATGAATTTTAAATACATTTCTTGCACCGCTTTGATGCTAAAATATAGGCCAATAAGTACAGTCATAATGCTCTGTTAGCATGCAAACGGTGGCTAACCTTCAAGATGTTTTTGCTCCTGTTATTACCATTACTATCCAGTATCGACATATTGAAGTAATTATGTGCTGGTGTACTTTGTGTGTGTGCGTGCGTGTGTGCGTGCATGCATGCGTGATTGCATGTGTGAAACATTGTGCCAAAAAAGGTGAAATTGACTTGACCAGGATAATTTTTTATTTATTATGTTGTACGTAGAAATGGATGTGTGAATTTAATATTTGTTGAATATTTGTTGCAGTCAATAACATTTCATGTTGTGAAGGAAAATTGAAAATAAATAATAAAACAATTGTAGATCAACTTCAGCATGCTATTAACAAAATGTTTAAGCCCCTACCATAAGCGATCAAGTGAAGTAAATGTAGCCATATGTATCAGTTTTGTAATAGTAATATATATTCAGTTCTGATGGCTACATTTCAAATAACATATTTGTTGTAAACAGTGTCATTGTGCAAGTCAACCCATTTTAATTTACAAAATTACTACTGTACTCCAGTCATATTACCAACTGGAATTGTGTTTAGCTTCCAATATAAATATTCAAAATTATGAAAGATAATACTATTTCAGTTTAACAAATACTGTATGTGTTCCTTCAGGTTCAAGGCTTAACATAGCAATATGATCATGCTTTTATAATCCAACTAATATAAAACAAAATAAAAATTATGGTGATCAACAAGATTGTCACACATGTCGGCTGAATGAAAGCACACCAGTGGGTCAGTTACGCAACAATGACCCTGGTACTTACCCAGGTGAAATATTGACCATGGTAGACCACCAATATTATTTGATGATCGACCATGGTAGTTCATGTTATTTTCATATAATGTAGGCAGCATGAATTTTGTGTGATGATGATTTAACTATGCATGCAATATTTTAAAGTGGCTTCACCTGCATGACAACTGTGCTTCTCTACTGTTTTTGTTGGAAATCCTAAAGTTTTGGGTTAAATATGCTTCAGCCAATCATGGCACTTCATACATTGAACAAACTAACAAGCAATAACTAACTTTTGTTTGGTGACACCTCGATCACGCCTAACACTAACAGCTGACTATCTCCATGAATCATTGCATCGAATCAGTTTGACCCATTTTAATACGATGTGGCAGAGTACTATGCAATCCTCTGCCCACTCAGTGATAAGTGATCCCAGAAATTACCACAAACTGCACAAATCTGATTCTATTGGACACGACTACAAAGATAATGATGGATGGATATTTAATGTGATCTTACCCCAAATGTTTTTTGTTTAATTATCAGATTTACTTTCACCGGGTTTTTCCTAACAACCAGATCTAACATGTTAAATAAGATAAATTAAAGAGGAGTTCTGTGACAATATGGCAGTTTTCTCTTTGACATTCTAGCCATGACTCATAAAAAAGATAAAGTATATTTATGGTGGTTACATGTTCCAATGATGATTCTTGCCTCTCTATTTATCATTACGCCAAATGATTTTGTTTGTTACGCCTCTGACCGAGCTTGAATTGTCTAGGATGTAACTTTGTAAGCGCTATATAAGTGTTACAATTAATTTCTTGATGACCCAGAGCAATTGTGGTCTAAAATTGCATTATTGAAAATATTTGATAATTGGTGGACCCACAGATTTATGGCTTTTTAAAACCTGTTACAGTCCAATATGCTGACGAGGTTATTGGCACCATTGCTGTTGATGATGTCCGTGGATACATCTACTGGAATCAATACAGTGACATATACCGTGGCACACTCAATGGCTCCAAGTCAGAAAACATATTAGCCAATGGTACGTTATATATGTGTATGTACATTATAAAATAGTGTTTGTCTGTCTGTCTCAGTGTCTGTCCATCTGTTTGTCTGTCTGTCTGTCCATCTGTCTGTCTGTCTGTCTGTCCATCTGTTTGTCTGTCTGTCTGTGGACCCACAGCTCTGTTGGCTTTGCATGTATCGAGGTGAAATGTTGCATGTGATCTATGAACATTCGTATATTTATATGTTTCTAAAATCATCTGAGGTGGAGAAAATGAAGGGTTCGAAATGTAATAAGCCTATGTCCTTTGCATGGATTCTGCCTCACACATCACAACGTAACCACGTGCTGTAACTCTGGGACACATTGAAGCAGTGTAATGCAATGTTCATATTGCCTTTTTCCAGAAGCAAGGAGGTTTAGCCCTCACTATTTGTTCAGGTCAGTGGGATCAGAATTTTGAAACATTTCAGGCACTGACTGCCTTCTCCCCCAAGCATCACTGGGATACGTGGCTAGTGTGTTCTTGTGTGAGCAAATTAATAATGATCTACAGGGTGTGACATTAACAGTTTCATGATTGTCAGGGGCAAGTAAATGTCTTCTCAAGCAAACATATGTAGATATCAACTCACTCATATTGGCAAACATAATTTAAAAATTCAATTTTCACATTGATTCTTCCACAAGCTTGCTCCACAACCTTGTCATCATAATTCTTTATGAGCTGCCAGATTTGGTCATCGTGTTATTAAATTCATCATCAAAGATGCCAAGGATTGCTGTAACACCTTTTGTCAACTTAGTTATTCAATCAGGGGCACTGTCATAGGATTTCAACACACGAATATCTTGTTCTACTGTTACTGGAGGAATACAACAAGTTTAATTTATTACATATAAAACTGCAGGGGAAACATTGGTTGTTTGAATTATTACACTGATAAAGGGATCTAATTTGCTGTAAGCTACATAGATATACTGTATAATAGGGAGGCAACAGGCAGTTGTTTGGTGTCTAAAACTAAGTGCTATTAAAGAATTAATTTGCAACTATAATTCCGAGTATTCAGTAGTTTACTAAACACATTGTTAAGATAAGTTGTTGACAGAGCTATGGCTGACATCACATATATATTACTATTATTATGCAGTCTCCAAACAGGGAATGAAAATGGTGTGAACTGATTAAGCGTAATTCAATGATGTCAATTGTTTGTGTTTGCTATGAGTTGTTAATATCCTTATTCTCAATATTTCACATAGCCAGTAAAACAGTTCACGTCATACATGCTCGACAATTTTGCCTCGGCACTGTAACTAAAACAAATGTTACCCCCACATAATGGATACTGTGCTATTACAGTAGGCATTCGTGGTTATACAAAATGTGTACCTCAGCTTCTGGATCAAAGGGAATACAAAAAACAATACATGAGCGGCGATATTCATATATGCAGCATGCAAAACCTGGAACAGGATGCAGCAAACCTGCTGCGCTGTAAATGGTCAAGGTGGTTAAGGACTTAATGACCATAAGCTGCTCCGTCTAGCATGACACTACTCATGTACAGAGCACTTGTACAAACATTGGTATGTAGCTTGACAGTATACGTAGAACCTATTGTCAAGCACACTCATTAAGTATACTTAGTTATTACTATGTCTACTTATAGACCAGGAGTTTTAGATTTAAATCACAAATTTTAATACAAAAAGCTGATTTTTCCAGCACAGATCCCTGAAAGTGTCCTAAACAACATAATAAAAGTTTCCCAAAATTGCTTTGAGTAATCATAGGTATTGGATATTGCGTTATATAATAACATATCTTTTTGGTTTTACTTTTTATATTTAACTAGCTAAGTTACCCAGCAATGCTTTGGAGTGAAAAAAAACATCCATTTGAAAATAGTTTTGTATTGTTTCAGCATGTTCCAGAAATAGATTGCATGTTCATATATATGATGTACCTGGGGTAAAAAAATGCTAATGTGTGGCATCCAGACTGGTCCTCTGACAAGTAGTGACGATTTTCAAATGCCTATGATTTAGTGAGTATGCAGATGTTTCCGTCGTTCAGTTACCTAGTCTTAGATGACATAATTATCTTTACAGTGATGTAGAAAAACATATGCTGTACAATTTAGTTTGGATTGGTCTATTTGTGAATAAATAGGATGACCATGTGTTTTGTAGGGGCTGAACCATTAGGGCTAGATGTTGACACAGCAACTGGCAATCTGTACTTCACTAGGGGCAAACAACTGATGAGATCAGCAAAGAATGACAACACGCAGAAAGTCATCCTTGAAGCACCTGGTGATATTTCTGGCATTGCTATTGATCAACTGAACAGGTAACAAGTCTTTTGGAGATGTTCACGCACCAGTGGTTACACACCTTAGACTGTTCATCCACCAGAGTGTATGTGTTGGACTATTCACTCACAACAGTGTATGTATTGATATGTTCACTCACAACAGTGTATGTGTTGATATGTTCACTCACAACAGTGTATGTATTGATATGTTCACCCACAACAGTGTATGTGTTGATATGTTCACTCACAACAGTGTATGTATTGATATGTTCACCCACAACAGTGTATGTATTGATATGTTCACTCACAACAGTGTATGTATTGATATGTTCACTCACAACAGTGTATGTATTGATATGTTCACTCACAACAGTGTATGTATTGATATGTTCACCCACAACAGTGTATGCATTGGTATGTTCACCCACAACAGTGTATGTGTTGATATGTTCACCCACAACAGTGTATGTATTGATATGTTCACTCACAACAGTGTATGTGTTGATATGTTCACCCACAACAGTGTATGCATTGGTATGTTCACCCACAACAGTGTATGTGTTGATATGTTCACTCACAACAGTGTATGTATTGATATGTTCACTCACAACAGTGTATGTGTTGATATGTTCACTCACAACAGTGTATGTGTTGATATGTTCACCCACAACAGTGTATGTATTGATATGTTCACTCACAACAGTATATGCATTGGTATGTTCACCCACAACAGTGTATGTGTTGATATGTTCACTCACAACAGTGTATGTATTGATATGTTCACTCACAACAGTGTATGTGTTGATATGTTCACCCACAACAGTGTATGTATTGATATGTTCACTCACAACAGTATATGCATTGGTATGTTCACCCACAACAGTGTATGTGTTGATATGGTCACCCACAACAGTGTATGTGTTGATATGTTCACCCACAACAGTGTATGTATTGATATGTTCACTCACAACAGTGTATGCATTGGTATGTTCACCCACAACAGTATATGCGTTGATATGTTCACCCACAACAGTGTATGCGTTGATATGTTCACCCACAACAGTGTATGCGTTGATATGTTCACCCACAACAGTGTATGCGTTGATATGTTCACCCACAACAGTGTATGCATTGGTATGTTCACCCACAACAGTGTATGCGTTGATATGTTCACCCACAACAGTGTATGCGTTGATATGTTCACCCACAACAGTGTATATGTGGGATCATCCCTCAGAATGGATGTGTCGGACTGTTCACCCAAAAAATTGTATATGTTGTACTGTTCACCCACAAAAGTGTATGTGTGGGACTGTTCACCCACCAGAGTGTATATGTTGGGTTCACCACCAGAGCATATTGTTGGACTGTTCATCTACAACAGCATATATGCAGGACTGTTAACCCACCAGAGTATATGTTCACCCACAAGAGTGAATTTATAATATAGTTTATTTAGTCACCATGCAATCCGGGACTACCCCGTAGTGCCCCGTTCACAGGTGATTACAAAATCGGTGGTACACTGTAAAGAAATCTTTTAAGAAACAGATGCATTGAAAAGAATAAAATACAATAAAAAGCCTAAATTAAATTGGTAAGTACAGAAATTTATAATATTGAACTACACACTAACAAACCTAAGATAAATTTAACTGTTCATTAATAAAAACTGTACGCATGAAAAATACCACAGTTAAATGTGGTCTGATTAAATTAGTTTAAGAATAGAAATGTGTTAAAGGATTTTCTAAACTGTTTGGTGTTCTGGGTTTCACATGATTCAACACATTCACTCTATTAAATAAACAGTCACATGCATACACTTTGATGGATGAATAGACCAACATATACAAAATATAAATAATATACAGTGATCGCATTGCAAAAAGAAATTCATGTGCATTTTGTGCACACCCGGGGAAAAATTATGCACCTTTTAAAAATTGTCTGTGCCCTAAACCCTTTGATTAAGATTATATTGTTTTGCCAATACACACACACACACACACACACACACACACACACACACACACACACACACACACACACACACACACACACACACACACACACACACATACACACACACACACACACACACACACGCATATACACACACACACACACACACACACCCGCGTGTGTGTGTGTGTGTGTGTGTGTATATATATATAGATAGATAGATACATGTATATATATGCATACATATGGTCATTTTTCACTAAACGAATGCCAGCAGGGTTCTGAGAGGGTATTTTTGAAATTCTCTATATCTTCATCTTTAAGGTGAAACTACTGAGTACATATTGGTATATTAGTGAAAGAATGTTGACAACTTAATTTCATAAATGTACAATTGTGTGACTATTTGAAATTACGGTTATTATCTGTCTGCACACATTCCCACATACATATAGCATAGATATACCTATTTAGTACTTATTTAGCTATTCATATTTATGTTATTTGTATATTCTACATATTTGTTAATGTCGGTAAGTCAGAAATATGTCTTACATTTACCTTGTTTATTTCATGGTGAAGCACTGAAGTTTAGGACACCACCCTCGACTAGAGTATTTTTCCAACCTATCTCTAACTAGACCCTGTGATTCTTATGTAATATCATGTTTTCCTTATAAAAGGCATGTAATAGTATGCCTAAACATTGTCCTTTACGGAAATTTACTGAAAAGCTTATATTTAGTGGCCACTTTAGTATTGCAGATGGACTGTGATGGGTAATTATATTTCCAGTAACATAAAATATAATGTTGTAACTACTTGGAACAAATACGTTAACATATCACTCAAAATTGCATACAACCTGCGGTTGTAATGCAGCATGTACTGTGGTGACAATACATACCTATTTAGTTTAAACAAAATGGGAGACGTACAGTGATAGAATTAAATTAGTTAAAATGAATAAGGTAGATATTTGAACTGCAGCTCATGCACACTCTACAGCTTTGTAAACAAGGCCATCAATTAAAAAAGCCCATCATTCAGACGAAGACGGCGTCCGCCGCATCCGCCACCTTTGCACATCTTTGCATACTACAAGAAATAATTATGAAAATAGGATTAATTGCAAATTACATTTTGGACATTACAGAGATTTTAAAATGATCAAAGAATATCTTTAAGGTACACAGATTTATTTCACAATTGCTCCATCTTCTCATGATAACTGACCACATACACGCATGCCATGTTACCCAGCGATATCAAAGGAAAAAGGCAGTTACCCATGCTAAAACGTTTGAAAATTCCATTACATTGTTGTAGTGTGTCAGAAAATAGTTTAACAAGGATTATGCTTTTAGTGCTTTCAAAACATAATAATTTGGGTTTGTTACAAAGTAAGAAAGCAGTTTTATACCTTACCAGGCAGAAACTTTTAAAACTATTTAAAAAATAATTCCCACTTTGCTAGAAATTCTCGTCACATGTTTTTGTAAGGTGCATATACTGTGTGCAGATATATGTATATGTATATATATATACACACATATATACATATATACATATATATATATATTTATATATTTTATTTTTTGAATTGAACTAAACTTTATTTCGGTCACAACAACATACAAACAATTTCATAAGCATAAACATGATTATAAAATGTAACCGTGGAGATCCTCTAGAAACCCCTAGGGGCTTATATCGAGGACCACCAAGAACATACAACTTTATGGACATTATTATAAAAGTAAACTAAATATATAAAACTAAATATCATCAGTATCATGAATGATGATATTAGAATACTACTACTAATATTACTATTACTAAGTACTTAAATAAGTCTAAAAAATAAATAAAAATCATGATAAATAATAAAAGAATACTATAACTACAGTACATAATCCTTATAAATGCCTAAGATACATATCCCATCAGTAATAACTCCTTTAGCTTACTTTTAAATTGTTTTATTGTTCTAAGCTTTTTTAGATGTTGAGGTACTGTATTCCAGAAGACTGGACCAGAACAATGTATTGTAAACTTTCTGTTGTTTGTTCTTATGTTTTGAATGTAAAACCCATTACAATGTCTAAGATTATGGTTATGAACGTTTTCTGTTAGTTTAAGCATAGAAGTCAAGTTGTCTGGGAGTTGATAATTAATGGATTTATACATAAAAATCCCTAATTGATGTTTATATATATCACTTAACTTTAGCAATTTTAATTTTGAAAATAATGGGTCTGTATGTGATGTATATGTATTGTGATTTCGTAATTGTCCTTCTTGCTCTCTTCTGTAGTTTTTTTTTAATGAATTGTGTATGTATTTGACCACAACAGGACACAATATTGCAGATGAGATAATATTAATGAATAGTGTAAAGTCGTCATGGTGTACAATGGGAGAAAATATTTTAATTTATTAAGCATTCCTACATTTCGTGCAATTGTTTTGGATAAATTATTAATATGGATTTTCTAGCTCAAATGTTCATCTATTTGTATTCCTAGACATTTTGTAAACTTGACTTGTTTTATTTTGTTACCATTTATTATTATTTCAGCATTGTCTGTATTATAAATGTTCTCTTTTGGTGTGAATATTATGAAATTAGATTTTTTTAACATTTATTTTTTTTGTAGTTCAATATTAACTTCTTCTATGAGAGTGTGGAAATTTGTGTGTGCATGGAACAAACTAGTATCATCTGCAAACACTATTGGCTTAAGAATGTTTGATACATTTACAATATCATTTATATATATGATAAAAGGTAAAGGGCTTAATATGGATCCCTGGTGAACACCACAAGTTATCTTCATGTATTCAGATTCTGTGTTATTATACAACACATATTGTGCTCTATCGCTAAGGTAACTTTTGAACCATTTGCAAGCTATGCCTCTTATACCATAGCACTGAAGTTTTTTTTAATAAGATGTTATGATCTATTGTGTCAAAAACCTTACTAAGATCAAGCAATATATGCCTATATTATGATTTTTGTGATCAATGTTGCTTGATATTATATCTACCAAGTCAATCATTGCCATATAAGTAGAGTAATTTCCCCTAAATTCATATTTTTATTTGATAGTATGTTATATTCAGCTAGGAAATTATTAATCCTATTGTACATTAGGCGCTCTAGTATTTTTGATAGGCATGGAAGAATCGAAATAGGTCTAATTTATAAACAGTTCAGGGTTTTCACTTTTGTATAACGGAATTACTTTAGCAATCTTCAACTTTCTTGGAACAATACCCATAGTGAATAGAATGAACTATTGAAGTTGTGAGCTAGCTGATTTGCAGTGCTGGGATGTAACGAATTGCATTTACTTCGTTACATTACTTAACTAGTTTATTTTCAAATCTACTTGTAACGAAGTACATTTTTTTGGAATTACTTTTACTTGTAACGAAGTACTTTTTGGTTTACTTTCTTACTTTTTTACTTCTAAATTTTGCGTTACTATAATCTACCACCAATTTTTAAATTAGTCTCGACCCCTGATTGTGTAGTCGTTGTTTGCTTTTCGCTCGCCGCTCGGGCCGACATCATGGCGTCAATCGTGTTTCACGCTGATCTATTATATAACTGCGGCTTGGTTTCCGAGACGTCTCAGCGGGTGTTAAAGCCCATGAAGGGTCTGTTTGATTAAGGTCAATTAAAGAGTAAATGTGGGGCAAGGCATTGTTTGTTTTGTGCAGATATCAATGATCAGTCGCATTTCCCTGCTGCCATTCCTGGCTTTGCACATCTGTGTTTCCGTAAGACCGGCGCGTCGACCATGCCGCGAGTCAATGGCTTGAAAAATGCAATCGAGATTCAATGACACTTTTGTTTAGAAATCGCATAAATAGGTTGCATCTCAGTAGAAAAGATCAGTATATTGCTATGTTGAAATATCATGATGAATTGCGTCACAAATATTAGGCGTAACACTTAGCCATGCAAAACATGCTACTGATGAAAACTTATGAATTCATCAAGCGTGTATAAAATGGGGAGTCGTAGTCGTTTTGGCGTGGTAAATGCGCGTTATAAATCGGTATTTTAACGATAACTGAAAGACGAAGGAAGATGTGCCAATAATGAGCGTATTGATTTTAGTTTTGAATCTTTAAGCGCGTTCAGCGAGTGAAAGCCAGGTTATTATTCTAGATCTTATATTATCGTTCATCTCCATACATCGTGGTCTGTTGGCGCATAATTTATTTCAAAACTGTACAATTTCGTGATTTTTCGTTTGTTCAACACTCAACAGTGTGTTTTTTGAACATCGCATAGGCTGCGCGGTCGACGCGCTGTACCCTCCTGTTCTACGAGGTTTGTGGTGCAGTGGCTGCATTAGTCTTCTTTGAAATGCTGTTGGTAGTAGATACAGAATGGAATTGAAGTAAAAATGAACGCTACATTTAAATATCAAAACACCTTAAATTTAGTAATTATCTTAAGCTAAGATAATTATATCTATCACAAAAGATAAACATCAACAGCGTAACTGAAATGGTGGCATCAGAAGATCTTATATATATATATATATATTTATATATATATATACATACATATATATATGATGATGAAAATATTATATATAGATATATATATATATCAGGTTTGAAAAAAATCATGATCATTATTTTTTTTTAATCGGATTTATTTGATTTAAATCGGATTTTTTTTATTTAAAAATAAACTTGGAGCTTCTTAATTGAAAACTTGCTTCCTATTAAACACAAGATTTGGAAGCTTCACTGCATTCTGAAATGAAGTACCTTGACCATACATTTGGCTTTACACCCAGTCGTTCATGACACCAGTCTTTTCAAAATAAAACCAGTCTTTTTTCTTCCAGACATTGTGAATAAACGAAAGTGGTAGAACTCTTACAATAAAGCAGTGATCCAACAGACAGTTAATGCTGACCAGGCTCTGCTTCTGGCCTGTGTCTAATGCAATTCCTGATAATCTCAGCGGCTCAGTCTGAGACCCAGGTTGCCTTATCTGCTTATTTTGCATATCCATGGCACTGTTGTGGGCTGCAATTACCCACTGACCCTGATAGACTTTGTTCATCAATACCTCCTCCATCCATACCCTCCAGCTGGGCAGATGTTTCAACTGGGGAGCACTCCTACTCCCCACCACCTTAAATCTGCTGATATTGCATAACAGTTGCCTATAGAGCCTTTTTTTTATGATGCCAGGCTTCCTGTTCGTTCGAATTGATCTCCCTTGACCAATCACTTGTTATGGGTGTGGGGTTATATACTGAGAGCCATAGATGCATGAGGCATACAAAGCATTCTACCCAGCCAAGCAGATTCATATAAATCAAAAACAGATTTATAAAAATCAAAATTCAAGGATTTTTGGGATTTTGTTTGACTGATTTAAATCATGATTTAAATCAAACAACCCTGATATATATATATATATATATATATATAATATAGGATGATGAAGAAAATATTATATATATAATATTATATATATAAATATATATATTGGCACTGACCGAATACTTTTGTACTTTTACTTAAGTAGTTTTATGGAGCGGTACTTTTACTTAAGGAGTTTTTTCGGGGGTACTTTTACTTTTACTTAAGTAGTTTTTGGGGAGATTACTTTTACTTTTACTTAGTTACTTTTCTGGAGTACTTGTTACAGCACTGCTGATTTGCAATTTGTGGAATAACATGTTGAATAATGTTAGGGTCAATGTTGTCATAACCTCCAGACTTTTTGGAATTGTTACTATGCACAATGTTAATTATTTCAGTGGGACAAGTTGGTGTACAGAAAAAGTTAGCTGGATTGTTATTTATATAATGTGTAGGGTCTTGTACTGTTTGAGTTAGTTTTGCATTAAGATTTTGGCCTGTATTTGTAAAGTATTTATTAAATTCATTCACTATTTCGTTTTTATCTGTACAACAGTTTCCTACTGTTGTTATACATTTTTTGTACACTGCAGATTTTTTTTAGTGCATTTTAGAACTTCATTAATGGTATTCCATGTTTTTTGCAGTCATTTTATATAGGTGAAATTTATTTTTAAAGTATGACTTTTTGGAAGTTCTTATTACATGTGTCAGTTTGTTTTAAAATCTTTTCTAAATATGTTCATTTTCAATTGTCGGATTACATTTATATTTTTGTATAGGCGGTTTTTTTCCTTTGTGGATGTTACAATACCTTTAGTGAGCCAATCGTTAGTGTGCGGTCTTATTTTGATTTTTTCCATGGTAGGCATTCATTAATATGGGAATTTAGTATTCCAATGAATGTATCATAAGAAGAGTTAGGGTTTGTGTCATTATATACCTGTTCCCAGTTCACATTTTTTATTTTGCATTTAATTTAGCAATGTTATTTACATTGTTTGCACGTTTGAATATATATTTATTTTTTGGGTAGTTTGCTAAGCCTATATTATAGAAATTAAATATTGGGAAGTGATCTGATATATCATCATATAGAATGCCCGAGTTAATGGGGTACTCATGAATGTTAGTTATGATATTGTCTATGAGAGTTGCTGATTGTTGAGCGATTCTGGTTGGTTTGCTAATTGTTGGATAGAACATATTTGCAAACATATTATGTATAAAGTCTGCTGTTAAATTATTAGTGTCATTTGTTAATAGGTCAATATTAAAGTCAGCCATGAGTATGCATTTCTTTCTTTCATTTGAGATAGTTCTTAATAGATCATTAAAATGTACATTAAAATGTTTATGTTTGTGTCAGGAGGTCTGTAAATGGTTCCAATAATAACACATACAGTATTATTAATTTCAATTTCTATAAATATTGATTCAAATGCATAATTGTTAGAGTTTATACTTAAATCATTTCTTTTCTTAAAGCGTAATCTATTTGAAACGTACATACCAACTCCTCCACCTCTTTTTTGTTCTCGGATTTGACAGTAATATGTAATCAGGTATATTATAAATATCAGTATTTTCCATGTCCTTTAACCAGGTCTCGGTTAATCCTATACAATCAAAATTGCAATTTAAAGATTTTATACTACTTTCAAGTTTGTCAAAATGTTTTGATAGGCGTCTGCAATTTATTGATAATGTTGAGAAAGTATTTACTTTACACTGTGATTCTTGTAACTCAGTGTCAGTATAATAAATGCATTCATTCAAGCAGTTTTGTAAATTTGTTAAATGGTCTTTAACTATATCATCGATATTAAAATTATCATCATTATTTACAGTAGCAGCCATGGCTAAATGAATTTAGTACTACACAAGTGTCATTCTTTAGTAATTTCAGCGCTTGCACATT
The DNA here is from genome assembly GCA_964017155.1 of Oasisia sp. SBJ-2009. Classification (NCBI taxonomy): domain Eukaryota; kingdom Metazoa; phylum Annelida; class Polychaeta; order Sabellida; family Siboglinidae; genus Oasisia; species Oasisia sp. SBJ-2009. The sequence continues at coordinate 2,827,114 of OZ024865.1, read as the reverse complement.
GATCTAACCCTGTCCAGGTCACCGTCCGTTTGTATGATTTCTTTGTTTCCGTTTGTGAGCAGGCAGATGATTCGGCCATCTATTGTCCATGTTGACGTCACGCCCTCGATCATTCTTGCCATTCGTAGAATTCGTATATATATATGTGTGTGTGTGTGTATATATATATATATATATATATATATATATATATATATATATATATATATAGATTGTTACTATTTTACTGACATTGTGTTTGTAGGCAGCTGTACTATTGTGTCCCTTCATCCGAAAGCATGTATAAAGTCGACCTTGATGGAGGTAACTCTGTCGTTGTTTTGTCTGACCTTGGTAATACACGAGGGGTTGCTATCGACTACTTGCACTCACGTGTGTGCTGGACATCTTTTGGTAAGTATAAAGGTGTTTCTGATTTGTAAATTGAAATCGTAACCACTTCTTTCTTTTTAAATCATCTCAAAATAAGTCACTGTTATCCTCAGTTAAAATTAGTGTAGCATCATTGTGGTTCTCAAGTGTTGCCATTCATGTTCTCATGACCCTTCCTGGGGTTGTTCTATAATATTAGTGATTCCTGTTCCAATTCTGATTGCATCCATACTATAATAATTCTGATGACAACACATTAAAAAAAAGTCTGAACCAACTAAATATTAACCATTTCAGTTCTAGAATCCCTTAAAGTTGTAATCACTGAATACTGGATTCCCAGTAACTTGACACAAACATCGACTGCATCGCTTCAAATCAAAATTTCAGTAGCAAATATGGATTTTAGTAATAGCAGGGTTCGAACTAATCAGGGCCCGCTGGCCCCACATTTACTGCCGGGTCCAAAAAATTCCAACTCTATGAACCCCTGAACTGGCCCCTAGACTTTGCATGACTGATGCAGTGCAATGTTTCACACTACCAATACCAAACTATCCTACTTAAAATTCTCCCTCCCCCACCCTAACACCAACGGATATCTGGTGTTATCCAAACACGTTGTTTGACAGCATGACTAGTGGCAAGTCACCTATGCCTGGTTGGTTCTATGGCACGTTAATCTTAGTCAATGCTGTTTTCACCAAGGCTATTTGCACACCGATGGCGAACAAATTACGAACTAGCACAGCCATGATGACACATAGCGAATTTCGAGTCATTACAAAGATTGTCAAACATAACGGACTACAGACAATTAGAGACATTAAAGAACTGTAAAATTTATAAATAATGGCCTGACAACTTCATATATCCCAGAGGCCATCCCAGCAAACCAACAACCCGTGATTTCACACGTTCTGTACGTGAATTCATGAGTTCAACTGGCTCATATCACGTGTTTCCGTACATGAATTCACCAGATTCCGTGAACAAATTTGGTGTGTCGACACGTGTTTACCGTGAAATACGAGTTTTTCACGTGATGACATGTACCAGTGAAACCGTACCAGTTCTGTACCAGTACGAATCATGTCAAACTCGTACAAAACTCGTGACAACAGGCAGAACATGTGTATTCATGTGAATACACATCAAAACATGTACTGGTGGAGCGGTACCTATTATGAACCAGTATGACACGTGCCAACTGGTTCAGAAATGGTTCCTTGTTTGCTGGGATGACAAAGAAATGGAAGAATGCCATTATTCATTTAAAACAAGTTTTAATCATTATAATATAATGACCTAGGAATGTGTTACTAGTAGTTGACAGCTCTTAGACATAATCCGCTAAGAAGTTCTACAATGTCAGTAAAGTTAAATAAAAATAAAAATAAAAATTAGTGTTTCGGTGATATGGGCCTAACAGAATTAATAAATATTAACGGCTTCCAACAACAAGTATATTTTTAACGTCAGTAGTTTACCAGAAAAAATAAAAACCCAGCTATAGAAAGTCAATGCACTACGCCATTTTAGAAACAGAATGACGTAGCGTAGTCTACTTGGTCGGCATGAACTACGCATATTATCTTTAACTTTCTAACCTACCGGGTAACCATGAAAATGACCACCAACAGCAGCCAAATGTCTCACATATCTTACCTACATATACTACGTTCACGGTCTAGCACTTGCAGATGGTTGGCGTCGACATAGCACCACAGCGTGCATCCGATGTGTTGCAGCCACTTAGCGCTGTCTGTAGCTTTGTACGCTGAAATCTGTGATGTCGGCATATTCAATGTGGGGGGATAAGGTGGCGTTGGCTGGGGGCATGTCAGGAGGCGTGACCTTCGGTCATGTAGAGCTCACGTAGAGTTGCTTTGAGATACGCTGTGAAGAGCACAGCGCTGAGGCTGTCGTGAAAATCGTGAAAGCGAGGCAATCGCCCGTTAAGAGGTGCAGTTTGAGCGAGAAGAAGGCGGATCATCCATAGTTCCTGATTCATGAGCGTGGAACAGAAATAGAAATATTATTTCTATTTCTGTTCCACACTCACGAATCAGTTTCTGTTCAGTGGCAGCTCTATCTGCTTACTTCACTTTGAGGGGCCATGGGACAGTCCTGCTTTTCTGTGAGTTTGATTTTTCTCCTATTACACCTCGTCAGTTCAATTCTTGGCTTTCTTTGTCCTTAATGTGGGCGTCTCTCCATCATCTTCATATCACATCCCACAGTTTCCACATTGGGGCGGCTACACATGCCTCCACTCAGGGTTATTTTGATTCCCAAATTCAACGTCTCTGGGCCGTTCGAAACCCACAGCTTTCAAAAATTATATCAGAATTTCTTCTTTTAACTTTTTAATGGTCCCTGCACTTGCCCACTTTTAACCGAGTTGGGAGACACCGTTGTCTTCTTCTGTTTCCCATGCCACTCTGGCTTATTGTCCAGTTGGGATGGTGGTTAGTTATGTATGCAATAGTTGGTTGCCATGTTTCCCCGACAGAAGCCTAGCTTTTTTTTTTATAGTTATGGGCATATATTTTTCTTCTTTATTTACCTTTTGGTTTTATTAGCACCCGGTAGTTTGTCTTTAAAGCAATCATTACCTAGCTACATGCATCCTCTTGTACCCAGTAGTTTGTCTTAAACACACCAATCATCACCTAGCTACATACATCCGGTAGTTTGTCTTTAACACAGCAATCATCACCTAGCTACATACATCCTCTTGTACCCGGTAGTTTGTCTTAAACACACCAATCATTACCTAGCTACATACATCCTCTTGTACCTGGTAGTTTGTCTTAAACACACCAATCATTACCTAGCTACATACATCCTCTTGTACCCGGTAGTTTGTCTTTAACACAGCCATCATCACCTAGCTACATACATCCTCTTGTACCTGGTAGTTTGTCTTAAACACACCAATCATTACCTAGCTACATACATCCTCTTGTACCCGGTAGTTTGTCTTTAACACATCAATCATTACCTAGCTACATATATCCTCTTGTACCCGGTTCTTTGTCTTTAACACAGCAATCATCACCTAGCTACATACATCCTCTTGTACCCGGTTCTTTGTCTTTAACACAGTAATCATCACCTAGCTACATGCATCCTCTTGTACCCTGTAGTTTGTCTTTAACACAGCAATCATCACCTAGCTACAGACATCCTCTTGTACCCTGTAGTTTGTCTTTAACACAGCAATCATCACCTAGCTACATACATCCTCTTGTACCCTGTAGTTTGTCTTTAACACAGCAATCATTACCTAGCTACATACATCCTCTTGTACCCAGTAGTTTGTCTTTAACACAGCAATCATTACCTAGCTACATGCATCCTCTTGTACCCAGTAGTTTGTCTTTAACACAGCAATCATTACCTAGCTACATACATCCTCTTGTACCCGGTAGTTTGTCTTTAACACAGCAATCATTACCTAGCTACATACATCCTCTTGTACCCGGTAGTTTGTCTTTAACACAGCAATCATTACCTAGCTACAGACATCCTCTTGTACCCTGTAGTTTGTCTTTAACACAGCAATCATCACCTAGCTACATACATCCTCTTGTACCCTGTAGTTTGTCTTTAACACAGCAATCATTACCTAGCTACATACATCCTCTTGTACCCAGTAGTTTGTCTTTAACACAGCAATCATTACCTAGCTACATGCATCCTCTTGTACCCAGTAGTTTGTCTTTAACACAGCAATCATTACCTAGCTACATACATCCTCTTGTACCCGGTAGTTTGTCTTTAACACAGCAATCATTACCTAGCTACATACATCCTCTTGTACCCTGTAGTTTGTCTTTAACACAGCAATCATTACCTAGCTACATACATCCTCTTGTACCTGGTAGTTTGTCTTTAACACAGCAATCATTACCTAGCTACATACATCCTCTTGTACCCTGTAGTTTGTCTTTAACACAGCAATCATTACCTAGCTACATACATCCTCTTGTACCCTGTAGTTTGTCTTTAACACAGCAATCATCACCTAGCTACAGACATCCTCTTGTACCCTGTAGTTTGTCTTTAACACAGCAATCATCACCTAGCTACATACATCCTCTTGTACCCTGTAGTTTGTCTTTAACACAGCAATCATTATCTAGCTACATACATCCTCTTGTACCCTGTAGTTTGTCTTTAACACAGCAATCATTACCTAGCTACATACATCCTCTTGTACCCTGTAGTTTGTCTTTAACACAGCAATCATCACCTAGCTACATACATCCTCTTGTACCCAGTAGTTTGTCTTTAACACAGCAATCATTACCTAGCTACATACATCCTCTTGTACCTGGTAGTTTGTCTTTAACACAGCAATCATTACCTAGCTACATACATCCTCTTGTACCCTGTAGTTTGTCTTTAATACAGCAATCATCACCTAGCTACAGACATCCTCTTGTACCCTGTAGTTTGTCTTTAACACAGCAATCATTACCTAGCTACATACATCCTCTTGTACCTGGTAGTTTGTCTTTAACACAGCAATCATTACCTAGCTACATACATCCTCTTGTACCCTGTAGTTTGTCTTTACCACAGCAATCATCACCTAGCTACAGACATCCTCTTGTACCCTGTAGTTTGTCTTTAACACAGCAATCATCACCTAGCTACATACATCCTCTTGTACCCTGTAGTTTGTCTTTAACACAGCAATCATTACCTAGCTACATGCATCCTCTTGTACCCAGTAGTTTGTCTTTAACACAGCAATCATTACCTAGCTACATACATCCTCTTGTACCCAGTAGTTTGTCTTTAACACAGCAATCATTACCTAGCTACATGCATCCTCTTGTACCCAGTAGTTTGTCTTTAACACAGCAATCATTGCCTAGCTACATACATCCTCTTGTACCCGGTAGTTTGTTTTTAACACAGCAATCATTACCTAGCTACATACATCCTCTTGTACCCAGTAGTTTGTCTTTAACACAGCAATCATTACCTAGCTACATACATCCTCTTGTACCCGGTAGTTTGTCTTTAACACAGCAATCATTACCTAGCTAGATACATCCTCTTGTACCCAGTAGTTTGTCTTTAACACAGCAATCATTACCTAGCTACATACATCCTCTTGTACCCTGTAGTTTGTCTTTAACACAGCAATCATTACCTAGCTACATACATCCTCTTGTACCTGGTAGTTTGTCTTTAACACAGCAATCATTACCTAGCTACATACATCCTCTTGTACCCTGTAGTTTGTCTTTAACACAGCAATCATTACCTAGCTACATACATCCTCTTGTACCTGGTAGTTTGTCTTTAACACAGCAATCATTACCTAGCTACATACATCCTCTTGTACCCTGTAGTTTGTCTTTAACACAGCAATCATTACCTAGCTACATACATCCTCTTGTACCCTGTAGTTTGTCTTTAACATAGCAATCATCACCTAGCTACATACATCCTCTTGTACCCTGTAGTTTGTCTTTAACACAGCAATCATTACCTAGCTACATACATCCTCTTGTACCTGGTAGTTTGTCTTTAACACAGCAATCATTACCTAGCTACATACATCCTCTTGTACCCAGTAGTTTGTCTTTAACATAGCAATCATTACCTAGCTACATACATCCTCTTGTACCTGGTAGTTTGTCTTTAACACAGCAATCATTACCTAGCTACATACATCCTCTTGTACCCTGTAGTTTGTCTTTAACACAGCAATCATTACCTAGCTACATACATCCTCTTGTACCCTGTAGTTTGTCTTTAACATAGCAATCATTACCTAGCTACATACATCCTCTTGTACCCAGTAGTTTGTCTTTAACACAGCAATCATTACCTAGCTACATACATCCTCTTGTACCTGGTAGTTTGTCTTTAACACAGCAATCATTACCTAGCTACATACATCCTCTTGTACCTGGTAGTTTGTCTTTAACACAGCAATCATCACCTAGCTACATACATCCTCTTGTACCCGGTTCTTTGTCTTTAACACAGCAATCATCACCTAGCTACATACATCCTCTTGTACCCGGTTCTTTGTCTTTAACACAGCAATCATTACCTAGCTACATACATCCTCTTGTACCTGGTTCTTTGTCTTTAACACAGCAATCATTACCTAGCTACAGACATCCACTTGTACCCTGTAGTTTGTCTTTAACACAGCAATCATCACCTAGCTACATACATCCTCTTGTACCCTGTAGTTTGTCTTTAACACAGCAATCATTACCTAGCTACATACATCCTCTTGTACCCTGTAGTTTGTCTTTAACACAGCAATCATTACCTAGCTACATACATCCTCTTGTACCCGGTTCTTTGTCTTTAACACAGCAATCATCACCTAGCTACATACATCCTCTTGTACCTGGTTCTTTGTCTTTAACACAGCAATCATCACCTAGCTACATACATCCTCTTGTACCCGGTTCTTTGTCTTTAACACAGCAATCATTACCTAGCTACATACATCCTCTTGTACCTGGTTCTTTGTCTTTAACACAGCAATCATCACCTAGCTACATACATCCTCTTGTACCTGGTAGTTTGTCTTTAACACAGCAATCATCACCTAGCTACATACATCCTCTTGTACCCGGTTCTTTGTCTTTAACACAGCAATCATCACCTAGCTACATACATCCTCTTGTACCTGGTAGTTTGTCTTTAACACAGCAATCATCACCTAGCTACATACATCCTCTTGTACCCGGTTCTTTGTCTTTAACACAGCAATCATCACCTAGCTACATACATCCTCTTGTACCTGGTTCTTTGTCTTTAACACAGCAATCATCACCTAGCTACATACATCCTCTTGTACCTGGTAGTTTGTCTTTAACACAGCAATCATCACCTAGCTACATACATCCTCTTGTACCCGGTTCTTTGTCTTTAACACAGCAATCATCACCTAGCTACATACATCCTCTTGTACCTGGTTCTTTGTCTTTAACACAGCAATCATTACCTAGCTACATACATCCTCTTGTACCTGGTAGTTTGTCTTTAACACAGCAATCATTACCTAGCTACATACATCCTCTTGTACCTGGTAGTTTGTCTTTAACACAGCAATCATCACCTAGCTACATACATCCTCTTGTACCTGGTAGTTTGTCTTTAACACAGCAATCATTACCTAGCTACATACATCCTCTTGTACCTGGTAGTTTGTGTTTAACACAGCAATCATCACCTAGCTACATACATCCTCTTGTACCTGGTAGTTTGTCTTTAACACAGCAATCATTACCTAGCTACATACATCCTCTTGTACCTGGTAGTTTGTCTTTAACACAGCAATCATTACCTAGCTACATACATCCTCTTGTACCTGGTAGTTTGTCTTTAACACAGCAATCATCACCTAGCTACATACATCCTCTTGTACCTGGTAGTTTGTCTTTAACACAGCAATCATTACCTAGCTACATACATCCTCTTGTACCTGGTAGTTTGTCTTTAACACAGCAATCATTACCTAGCTACATACATCCTCTTGTACCTGGTAGTTTGTCTTTAACACAGCAATCATGACCTAGCTACATACATCCTCTTGTACCTGGTAGTTTGTCTTTAACACAGCAATCATCACCTAGCTACATACATCCTCTTGTACCTGGTTCTTTGTCTTTAACACAGCAATCATCACCTAGCTACATACATCCTCTTGTACCCGGTTCTTTGTCTTTAACACAGCAATCATTACCTAGCTACATACATCCTCTTGTACCTGGTTCTTTGTCTTTAACACAGCAATCATTACCTAGCTACATACATCCTCTTGTACCCGGTTCTTTGTCTTTAACACAGCAATCATCACCTCGCCACATACATCCTCTTGCAACCGGGAGTTTGTCTTTGCTTTGTCCTTTAGTCTTGATACCCTGCTAGAATTTCTTCCCATCCATATTGTCTATGCAGGCAGACATCCAAGTTACTACCATAAACACGTGAAGATGTGTCTTGTTAACCTTATTCATGGTTGTATTGTTCAGATATCTTTGTGTTTTGTTCCAGACAAGAAAAGAATCAGTTGTGCAGACTACAATGGTCACAACAGTGCCATTATTGTTAACACTACCAAACACCCTGGAAATGTCCAAATTAAAGATGACACTGTATTCTATATAAGAACAAACTACAGGTAAGACATAAACACTACTTGAAAGCAGGCATGGTTTCATAGTTTCAGTTGTTAATGTGTTATTTTATTCGATTAAGTAAAGTTAATTTAATAAACATCCTTTTAAAAATCATAGATTCATTTAATTAATTACGTTTGCCAGAGATGTTATTAAAAAAGTACAATTCTGAATAAACATTTTATTGGATATTAATTCTATAGAAATGTTACAATTATTATTATTGTTCTACACAATCCAATGGTGATTGCCCCCTAGTTGTCGAGATCGTAGTGCACAAGATACCCCCTAGACACAGCCAGTCACACATCCAGCCCCTTTCATAGTGAGAAGTTAGTCTGGAATTGGTCAAATTATGCTAGGAGAAAACCACAACAAAAGCCATTGAGTTCATCCAGATTCTTCTTCCCTCGATCCCTTGCTGGGTGGGGGCCTATGTGACAGTCACGACCTCCTCTGCTCTCCTTGTAAACTCCTTCCATACTGCCCACCCATTAGTGGCAGTCTATATGCCAGCATTCATCAAATCTCTTAGTCCAGACTATTTAATCCAGTAAAATCCTCAGGTTAATGTTTCGTGAAAAATAACTAAAACATAAATGCACTGTGAAAGGCAGTTCTAAACTTTGTTCAGTGATATATAGTGCTGTGTGTCAATCACCACTCAACTTACCATCATACTTAGACCAATTTCAGACAACAAAACTGAATAAGGACTAGCCTGAGCATGGCCACACAGAGATTCTTATATGCACATTGAACAGTAGATTCCATTTCAAAAAGTGAGTGAGCACCTGGAATGTTCAAGTTATGCATTCAAATTATCATATAACTTCACCATCTAGCAACTGTTCTTGTTGAATATGGTTACTATTCTGTGTGTGTGTGTGCGAGCGTGCGAGCGTGCGTGCATGCGTGTTTGTGTGTGCAGTGTTTCCTTCAGCATGCAGCAGGCAGGAATCCCGCATCAACCGCACAATAGCTGCACGTGCTCCGTCAAATATTGGATTGGTATTTGTCTCAAGGATATTTGGCAATGCAGCATTTGTTCACCAGCAGCAAACAGTGATTGTGGCACAATTGTTTGTTAATGTTGACCCACTGCTCTCTCTATTCATTGATGTCTGGCCTATAGTTTGACACCACAAGCATACAAGCTTAATTGTGTGAACATGATATGCTATTATTCACAGTGGTGTTTCATAAAAATCATACAGTATAACAAGATCATTATCTTAAAATGTCTAATGAGAAAAAATATTACTGATTACAAAATGCTATGTAATCCAGAAATGATAGTGAAAATAATATTTCAGAAAGAAATTAATATTGTAGTAATGACAGGAGATTTAGTAATGAATGTTATGTTTTGCTAACTGGCGGGTATTTTGTATTTACTGTGTATTTTTGACTTAAATCATAAAAACACTTATCTGATTTCCAGACTATCTACAAGCTTTTTGTTATTTCTTTGGTTCCCTTAAGATGATTGTTTGTTCTCACCACCAAATTCTAACAAATTAATTTGAACACATCTGGGTGTATTAATTCAAAATAAAATAATAGTTTGCTTCAATCATGCATTAATTTAGACACTTATCAAGCTGAGATATTGATGACATGTTTAGGATGCTTTCTTTTGCAGGCTCCGTTCAATTCAGCTAGATGGTAGCCATAATGCACAGAGTAGCTTTCCTCTCAATGTTGAGGATGTAGCTGTGGCTCCAGGTGAGTGTCTTCTTGCCATGTCTGTCCTTATCCTCAAGACATCAAAACAACAGAGAGAATACTTGTCATTTGTGTGGGACTGCCATTCCCAGTCCCTCAAGAGAAATCATGTGTCACGTCTCACCCTATTTCCCCAAGTCTTCTTGTTTGTCAGAAACCTCCTCTGTCTCATCCATTAGCCAAATTGGAATTCTCCGCTAGACAGAATGTGTGCATGATATAACTACAGGCATCTAGACAGAGCAGATGAGCGAGTGAGTGGATGCTAATAGTTGTGTCTGTAAAGGATTATCTGTTGATATCAGAATTAGTCTTTTTGTTATTTGTTACCATCCTCTATTATTTAAAACACTTTCTTTGCCCTCTAATACATAAGTTACAGTTTTATTTTAATGTTGCATTTATTATTGTTTATAAGTATTAGTTGGTCAGTTAATTAATTTTACAATTTGGTGGCCTGTGTGTCGGCAATCTCGAAGGTCTTAGTACAGGTCTCTGTCAACATTTACTATCAGATACCACGTATTATAAATGTACTACCCGTGTGTTGTGTTATTTGTTAGCGAGAGAACATTCTTCCCACTCTCTCTTTCTGCCCATTTCCACTCCCTCCCTCTCACTTGCTCATCCCCTCTCTCTCTGTCTCCGTCATTCACTCACTAATTCTTTCTCTCATATGCACGCACACATGCATGCAGACTCCCAGACACACTCATGCGCATGCGCGCGCGTACACACACACACACACACTGTCATCTCTTGCAGAAGCAGAAAGTTCCCAGGTTCTGTACAGTCTTGGCAAAGCCAACTCAGATTTCATTTCAGTTATTAGCTTTATTTCTTCTTCCAAGCTTCTTTTGCGGGTACCCATTGATCTACCTCCTATTCCTTTTCCAGGTCGCTTTCATTTGAAAATAACTATTTTAAGCATTTGTGGTGGTGCTTTAATTTTCCAAACATAAATCTGTGAGTTCTTCGGAGACATCTTCCACAAAACCTCAAAGTCAACTCTCAGCCTTAATGATCCTCCATGTTTTTAGTTAGAGTTTTTTATTTACAGGTTTTTGGTTTTGATTGTTTTAAACAAACAATTATATTGCTTGTATATTTTTTAGTTTGCAGGCATATCTTATGTGATATTAACTCCAACATTGATTGTGTTTGCTTTAGGAGAAATCACCTGTGACTCACCTAGTCCAGTAGACTATGCCGAAGTAAACATCAGTGGAATGGGCATTGGTGACACTGCCAATTACACTTGCAATGATGAGTTCTACTTCCCTGGTGGGGCCAGTTGGACTGTTAGTACCTGCACATTGGACGGTTGGACACCGATCGAGGGGAAATGTAAAGGTAGGCTGACATGGTGACTGAATATACAGATAATCTAAGATATTAATATTGTCTCATAGCAATATGACAAAGTGAACTGTTAAAGTTCCAACTTTTTAGTTCACTCCAATTTGCTGGCACTGATACCAGCTTGTAAGATCTTACGTTATATATAATAACTTCTTAACTAAAAAAGTTGACATCTTACAGGTGGGTTTGTCACCTTCAGTACAAATTTGAGTGATCCAAAATACCAGGTCGCATTTATTTGTAAATTTCTTGCTACTAATGTCTGCAAAAAAGCATTGCAAAATATACAACCAATATCATAAATAGACATGTCTCATGTTGACGGCAATGCAATATATCCCTGTATGAGACAGACAGAAGTCAGGTGATTGAATTAAATCGGTTACTGCTGTTATTTTGGGCCTTAACTCTTTACTGGGTAGACCGCCTTCTTATTTTACACCCTGCTGTGGGCAGACAATTTTAAGATGGCAACTATCTGTCAATTATCCTGCATGTTGCTTGCATTAAAATTCGAATAACTCGACAACCGATGCACGAAAATATATGAAATTAATTGCACTGTACATGGAATGATTGTGTGAATAAAATGTGTTATTAAAATTTATGTGTTGCAATCAAGTACATTTCAGATCTTGATGCAAACTTCAACAATTATAATGAACAAATAAATAAGCAACTTCATCATGCTAAATATTGAAAAAATATTAGAACACATAACAGTGATCATGTGGAACTAATGTAGCCATGTATGTTAGTTTTATCCTAGTAAAACATTTATCAATTTGTGACGGTTAAATTTCAAATTATAATTGCTTTTGTAAACAACGCCAACGCGTCAGAAGACAAAAATCATGCCATAATTTACAAAATGGCTATCGTTTACCGATCATGTTGCCGAATGCAATGTTCTTTTCGTATGTAAAATCAACACACGAATAACGAAAGATAGCACACTCCTTTCACAAGTAGATGCCCCCAGAAGCAATGTGAGCATAGTGCATATTAATCAAATACTATAAATTAAATAAACCAAACGAAGTACGGACGGTGATCCGATCAACAAAATGGCTTCAAATCGGCGAAACGAACATGCCGCCGACGGGTCATCTTCTTCGTATCTCAACAACGAAAAGTCGCACAGAAAACGTAGATGGACGATAACATGGTCTCCGTGATCGCTGTCGACATTATTCACGTTGCAAACATCGAAATCCGACTCGAAATCATCGAGAATCGATCTCAGTAATATCCGCCAAATGCCGCACGATGTCGGAGGTCAACTAGACGAACGCACTTCAACATCCTTCCAAATAAACTCACTTAATTCGCAAACGAAAACAATTTTTCACAAGATGGCGACAGCACATGTTTCCGTGACCTACATAGAGCTTAGGTCAGCAGTTTCAGCTGGCTGGTTAAAGTAAAAGAGGGATCTGATCGCGGTAAACGAAAGGCCCACGAACTGTGATTTTACTGGGCGGTTTTGGACGGTCTGCGCGTACGAGGGGTTGGGCGGTTTTGGACGGTCTGCGCAGTAAAGAGTTAAACTGTCTTGGCCCTGCTCACATTCCATCGCTTGTAACACCACACATGCTGACCAGGTCATTTTGATCGGCTGAATAAAGTTTGATGACTGTTCTGAGATATCTTAGAAAATTATGGCCATCATTCGTTCTCAGTAGCTGGCCCAACAAACTCAGGCAGACAAACTGTCTTGTCATGTTCAAGGCACTCTGAAAGACATATTTATTCGAGCAGATTTGTAATGAACTTGGCAGGCTGCACGCTTAACTTTTATGAATATGGAAATTTGCTTTATGTATTCATTATTTTTAACTTATTAAAGTTACATGAGTCATTTAAGCACATTTTTATTTTATGTATTTAACAGGTTTAGTCATTTAACTTATACTATATTTAGCATAATTTACTCAGCTTTATCTAACTTTTTATATAACATATAGGTGCTCTTGGATCATGTTATTTTGTTTTGCCTTACCATTTTATATGTGTAAATAGTTCAATGTATTTTACTTACATTGTACTGTCAGCAGTGCCTTTGAGTAGAATTGTGATCAGGTCATACATTCTAAATAATTTACACTTGTTATTAATACCTCCATAGTACCGTCAATGAGTAGATGTAGATGTTCCGTCTGATGGGTGACATCGATCACTATTGTGAGTAATTTTCCCTGAGATGTGGAAATGCCCACTGACTGAAAGAGAGTAGGAAAAGTTACAAATTGATGAGAATAATATGCAGAAACCATGAGAGGTTAGAAGGAAGATGAAGAAATTGAGAGAAGAGATTGAGATGAAAAACATAAAGAGGAAAGTACTTGGAAACAGAATGAGATGGGTAGGGCAAGTAGAAAGAAACAGAATGAGATGGGTAGGGCAAGTAGAAAGAAACAGAATGAGATGGGTAGGGCAAGTAGAAAGAAACAGAATGAGATGGGTAGGGCAAGTAGAAAGAAACAGAATGAGATGGGTAGGGCAAGTAGAAAGAAACAGAATGAGATGGATAGGGCAAGTAGAAAGAAACATAATGAGATGGATAGGGCAAGTAGAAAGAAACAGAATGAGATGGGTAGGGCAAGTAGAAAGAAACAGAATGAGATGGGTAGGGCAAGTAGAAAGAAACAGAATGAGATGGGTAGGGCAAGTAGAAAGAAACAGAATGAGATGGGTAGGGCAAGTAGAAAGAAACAGAATGAGATGGATAGGGCAAGTAGAAAGAAACAGAATGAGATGGGTAGGGCAAGTAGAAAGAAACAGAATGAGATGGGTAGGGCAAGTAGAAAGAAACAGAATGAGATGGGTAGGGCAAGTAGAAAGAAACAGAATGAGATGGGTAGGGCAAGTAGAAAGAAACAGAATGAGATGGATAGGGCAAGTAGAAAGAAACAGAATGAGATGGGTAGGGCAAGTAGAAAGAAACAGAATGAGATGGATAGGGCAAGTAGAAAGAAACAGAATGAGATGGGTAGGGCAAGTAGAAAGAAACAGAATGAGATGGGTAGGGCAAGTAGAAAGAAACAGAATGAGATGGATAGGGCAAGTAGAAAGAAACAGAATGAGATGGGTAGGGCAAGTAGAAAGAAACAGAATGAGATGGGTAGGGCAAGTAGAAAGAAACATAATGAGATGGATAGGGCAAGTAGAAAGAAACAGAATGAGATGGGTAGGGCAAGTAGAAAGAAACAGAATGAGATGGGTAGGGCAAGTAGAAAGAAACAGAATGAGATGGATAGGGCAAGTAGAAAGAAACATAATGAGATGGATAGGGCAAGTAGAAAGAAACAGAATGAGATGGATAGGGCAAGTAAAAAGAAAGACAATGAGATGGATAGGGCAAGTAGAAAGAAACAGAATGAGATGGATAGGGCAAGTAGAAAGAAACATAATGAGATGGATAGGGCAAGTAGAAAGAAACAGAATGAGATGGATAGGGCAAGTAGAAATAAACAGAATGAGATGGATAGGGCAAGCAAAAAGAATCAGAATGAGATGGATAGGGCAAGTATAAAGAATGATAATTAGATGGATAGGGCAAGTAGAAAGAAACATAATTAGATGGGTAGGGCAAGTACAAAGAAACATAATTAGATGGGTAGGGCAAGTATAAATAAACAGAATGAGATGGATAGGGCAAGTATAAAGAAACATAATTAGATGGGTAGGGCAAGTAGTAATAAACAGAATGAGATGGGTAGGGCAAGTATAAAGAAACATAATTAGATGGGTAGGGCAAGTATAAAGAAACATAATTAGATGGGTAGGGCAAGTAGTAATAAACAGAATGAGATGGGTAGGGCAAGTAGAAATAAACAGAATGAGATGGGTAGGGCAAGTATAAAGAAACAATTAGATGGGTAGGGCAAGTAGAAATAAACATAATTAGATGGGTAGGGCAAGTAGTAATAAACAGAATGAGATGGGTAGGGCAAGTATAAAGAAACATAATTAGATGGGTAGGGCAAGTATAAAGAAACATAATTAGATGGGTAGGGCAAGTAGTAATAAACAGAATGAGATGGGTAGGGCAAGTATAAAGAAACATAATTAGATGGGTAGGGCAAGTAGAAATAAACAGAATGAGATGGGTAGGGCAAGTAGTAATAAACAGAATTAGATGGATAGGGCAAGTATAAAGAAACATAATTAGATGGGTAGGGCAAGTATAAAGAAACATAATTAGATGGGTAGGGCAAGTAGAAATAAACAGAATGAGATGGGTAGGGCAAGTATAAAGAAACATAATTAGATGGGTAGGGCAAGTATAAAGAAACATAATTAGATGGGTAGGGCAAGTAGAAATAAACAGAATGAGATGGGTAGGGCAAGTATAAAGAAACATAATTAGATGGGTAGGGCAAGTATAAAGAAACATAATTAGATGGGTAGGGCAAGTATAAAGAAACATAATTAGATGGGTAGGGCAAGTATAAAGAAACATAATTAGATGGGTAGGGCAAGTATAAAGAAACATAATTAGATGGGTAGGGCAAGTATAAAGAAACATAATTAGATGGGTAGGGCAAGTATAAAGAAACATAATTAGATGGGTAGGGCAAGTATAAAGAAACATAATTAGATGGGTAGGGCAAGTATAAAGAAACATAATTAGATGGGTAGGGCAAGTAGAAATAAACAGAATGAGATGGGTAGGGCAAGTACAAAGAATGGACATTGAAAGGCTGCCAAAAAGAGCGTGGCAAGCAGATGAGGGTGGTAGATGAAAAAGGGGAAGACCAAGGCTCAGACAATGTGAGGACAGCTTGAAAAGAGACTCAAAGAGGGCTGCAGGAACAGAAACAAATGGGTAATATCTTGGAGAATAGAAGGGAGGTGGAAGGTGCTTATACGGGAAGCAGAGGTTGCAACAAAATGACATAGCCCCTACTGCGCAAGAGATCAAAGGGAAGAAGATGTGGACACACCCACTACACGAGTCACTCATAAATAATGACAGGTTCAGCATTCATTTTCTGGGACTTTACAAGTTTGTTGATGAACTTCTTAAATGTGTCAGTTAACATACGGTTAATGCCAGTTTGATGTTGGGGTTGCAGGAGCCCATGAATGGATTTGTAGTCTGATCAGATTCTATATACTGTCTAGATGTTAAGTTTTCCAAGTAACTCCAATTCCAAATAAAACCAATGGTTAGAAACATTGTCAGTCAGGAGACATTGTCGCTGATGTGTGAAATGCCTCGATTACTCAGACTTACGTTGTCTTTTCAGTTCACACGGAACGCGGCTCTCCTTTGTACACTTTGTTGATCGCCGGAACTAACGGCATCCACAAAGTGGCAGTGAACAGCTCAGTGACACCGCCAGTATTTGGTAGTCCACACGTCCTGATGAACAATAGTAAGTTATATCAAATAGTCCCAGAGTAGTGCGGTATTGCAGATTCAAAAGGAAATTTTTAATTATGAGATAGATAATATATTGGTCATTCTCAAACATTCATTAGTTGAATTTAAAACAAACTAGATCATACTTCTGACTATGGTGTTTGATTACTTGGTTAATCAAGAATGTGATATGTATAGAAGCCAGCATAGATGTTAAGTAAAGCATATGCAGTATAATTAGCTCATTAGTGGAACCACTGGTAACACAACAAGCCGTAATGTAGTATAAATTGGCATTCAAGTTAGAAAAGAGTTTGCATTATTGCTCAGTTTTACATAACTATAATTTGTTAGTAGCTTAGCATGTTGTGGTGAAATTGTAATGTTCAACAACAAATGATTCAGTATGTTGTCATGGTCGCAATGCACACACCTTCATCCTGACCAGCACAGAGTTGTTGTCTTGGACATTAATAATAATAATATTTATATAGCGCTATACATCTAGATAATATTCATGGTGATGACAGTCCCTGAACAGTTGATAATAAATTATATTATGCAGACGACAAATTGCCATTTAAACTGTTATTGCAGATACTGTCGAAATTATGTTTATGGCGCTGTCACCTAGAGTATAATTTATAATCATAAGTGTCTGTTGGTTTTTGCCAGCATCGTATTTGTTTTTGTTAACACGGTGGACACTAAAATGTGTGACGTAGTTATATATATATATATATATACTTGTAATTGATGTTTTGTAGTTATTAGTTTATATTGTATGGTCACTTGTACTTAAACATGTTTCAGCTGTATAAACATAACATGAATTCAAAACACGCTTTGGGCAAAAAGCATGACTACACCCTAGGGGTACTCTTGTAACACGACTAGTTTTGATGGGGTGGCTTCTGCGATTCATATTTCATGCAATTTTTAGATAATGAAATTAAAGTAATTATTGATGCTATTACGACACCATCCAAATATACACTACAGTTCAAACATGTTTTGTAATACTAACCACATAATGTTCATAACACAATGACATATATACAATGAATTTCTTGAAATCAGAGCCGCACAGAAGTTAAAACTAGGATCTTGTTTAACTAACACATGTATTACATGTTACAGGTGACGTTACTGCCATCACCACCGATGATGTTCGTGGTTACATCTACTTCTACCGTAAACTTCACATCTATCGTGTTGCTGTCAATGGCACCAATCCAGTAGACCTAAATCCTGATGTGGACTGTAAGTTCAAACATTCGTAATGCATTGACATTGTGAGGGTGGACTATTAATGACAAATGTAGCACAGGATAGGTTTCAATGAAATTTATTGCCTGCACTTTCTACATGCTATACTTAATTTCAGCTGTGCACTGTGTTGTGGATTGTTATAGAATCTCTCTGTGTTCACTGTTCACCCTCTGCCATTAGGTCTCAGATCTTAGAAAAACAACAATTGACTCATTCTAAAGCCTCCAAGGGTCCTCTAGGGCATAACAATTGGTACATTTTTATAAGGTATCCCCAAAACGCAAAATGTTCAAATTTAGCTGTTTCAACCTGGACTGTTTCTGCCTGCACTGTAGACTGGCCCTCCTCTGTGAACTGTGTATTCGCCCACTATAGTCCAGCCCTCACCACAGCTCCAGTAAAACTGGACATTCCCTGCATAGTATTGCATGGGGAATCTTGATTAATTGCTCACTGGCAGCAGTGTCAGAGGCTGTATCAGTAACCCAGTAGGTCACTGTTAAACTGGACAGTTGCCTGACTGCAATGTATAAGCTAAATCTTTAAAAAAAACTACGTTTCTATAAATGCAAGTAGTCTTTATTTTGATGTTTGTTTAATTATTATTAATACGATATGACTACGGTCTCTATTGGCTTAACACATTTTGTCATATGTAAGTGACAAACATAGGACATTAATATTCTGGACAACTGTAGACTAAAAATTCATACCCTTTATTTATTGATATGTTGCATTCAGACAATGTTGTTGTGTTTCTGAACATCTCATATGAATAACCAGAGAAAATGTCAATTAGATGATTATGGTCAAGAGACTAGGCAGTGACTATGATTCACCAAAACATATCATTCATTATTATCAACTCTCTATATAGTCCAAAGTACTTGAAAGGCCGTTTTGCTCATTTATATTAATTAAATATACATGACTATAACAGTGTGCATTTTTCTTGTAGTATCCAATGTGAACTCACTGGCTGTTGACACTCAAACTGGTGAATTGTTCTTCAGTATGAGCAAAAGAGTGAGAACAGTTGGAAAGACTGGCAATGACTACAGAGTAATCGTGGAAGTAGCCAACTCTAATATATATAGCATTGCTGTTGATCCAGTGCTGAGGTGAGGAAAGATGTAATTCCACTGATCATTTCTTCTACTTTTGTTGAGGAGTAACAAGTTCGCTGTTGCTCACACTTGCCAATATCTACACCCCTCCCTCCCTTAATGTATTGGACTGTTCCCTCACAAGTGTGTATGTGTTGGATTGTTCATCCACCAGAGTGTATGTGTTGGGTTTTCACCCATCAGTGTGAATGTGTTGGACTGTTTACACACCAGAGTGTATGTGTTTGACTGTTCAATCACCAGTGTGTGTATTGGACTGTTTACTCACCAGTGTATGAATATGACTATTTACCCACCAAAGTATATATCTTGGACTTTTCACCCACAAGAATGTATGTTTAGATTGTATTCGCATATGTGTGGTTATATAACTAATAATAAAAATATCATGTTTTAAAGACAGCTTAAATAAATCTTAATTTGTATTTGATATCCAAAACGTTGGAGACATGAGGTCATCAGTCATATAAATACCCATATCAGTCCGACAAGTAACTTGTACTTTGCCTTATAAAATGTTTTAAAGGGAATTACCTATATATATATATATATATATATATATATATATATATATATATATATATATATATATATATATAATAAGCTGTGTATTTATGCTATATACAAAAGGATTGTTACTATGTTAACCGTGTTATTTCTGCAGGCTACTCTTCTATGTTACAATGCAAACGATTTATCAATTCCATCTGGATAGTCCAGGTGGTGCATCTACCCAGATTTTACCTCCACTTGGTAATTTGTTGCCTAATGGATTGGCCATTGACCGCTTACACTCGCGTGTGTGCTGGAGTGCTGATGCAAAAACTGTTGTTTGTAAGTATAGATTCATGTGCACCAGTGTTGTTAATTATAATTAAATCGTGGAGTAGTAAGTGTGCTACTTTTGAGTGCCAAATAAATGTTCTGCTTCACATATTTATTTGATGAACTTAGTTGGGACTACATAATTATTGGATTAAAAGGTTGGGTTGCTGAACATCACATGGTTCCCTGTTATGGTTTTAATACTACGTTTGTATAATTTGTAAGGATAGTTGGACTTCTTAGTTTTTGATTTCAAAGTGTTAAACTGTCAGATGTTATGAATTAGTCTGAATCTTTGCTTTTGGGACCTCAGTATTTTTATTATGATAAATTAAATCCCCTTTAGTGCCACATACACCAGCCATCATATGGCCCCCATGCACACACCTCAATGACAAGCCTGCTGCGACAAACTGGCAGCAGTTTCCGTTATTGTTTTGTAGCCACAGTATTATTTGACAAGATTTAACAAGATTTAACAAGATTGCCACCTAGAGAATCAACTCTAGATGGCAGGTGGACAAGGAAGCCGTTTGGCTTATCGAGAGTCCAACCTATCTATCTAAGTATACCCTGCCCGTCTTAGGTATATGTCAATTTTATTTTTAAACATATTAACACTTCTAGCACCTACACAATCAGCTGATAATTTGTTCCATTCGTTTACTATTCTTTGGGAAAATGAAAATTTTCTAATATCTAGTCTACACTGCTTCTTTGCTAATGCAACTCCATGTCCTCTAGTCCTTCTCTCTTCCTTGACCGTGAAAAAAATATTTCTGTCAATATTTTCATACCCATTCAATATTTTAAAAACCTCAATCTGATCTCCTCTCAATCTTCTGGTTTCTAGTGTTGTTAGACCACATTCCTTTAGACGCATTTCATAACTAATATTCCTGAGTTTTTGTATCATTTTTGTTGCTCTCCTTTGTACTCTTTCTAGCATATCAATATCCTTCTTGCGATATGGCCTCCATGCTTGTATACAATATTCTAAATGAGGCCTAACTATTGTTTTATAAAGCGGTATTATTAGTTCTTTTTCTTTGTATACTATATTTCGCCTAATTAATCCAAGAATTTGGTTTGCCTTCGCTGCTGCAATTCCACACTGCTCTGATACCTTCATGTCAGCACTAATGGTTAAACCTAAGTCCTTTTCCTTTACAGTAGTATTTAGTACAGTACCACCCATTGTATATTGTGCATTTTCATTCCCATGTCCTGTGTGGAGGCACTTACACTTTCCAAAGTTAAACAGCATTTGCCATTTCTCAGACCATTCTATCAACTTATTTAGATCATCTTGTAAATGCTGTCTATCTGCATCACTTTTTATTTTCCTAAACACTTTTGTGTCGTCCGCAAACTTCAACACCTTGCTTGTTACGTCATCATCCAAATCATTGATATATATTAAGAATAAAATAGGTCCCAATACTGATCCTTGCGGTACTCCACTCAAAACAGATTTCCAATTTGAAACCTCCCCATCAACTACTACTCTTTGTCTTCTATCAATAAGCCATTTTTCTATCCAGTTAATCATACTATTTCCTATGCCATGGGCCTTTAGTTTAAGTAGTAATCTTTGGTGTGGCACTTTGTCAAAGGCTTTTTTAAAATCTAAGTAGATTATATCTACTGGTGATCCCTCATCTACCCACTTTGTGACATCTTCCAAAAAACATAACATATTTGTTAAGCATGACCTCGCTTTTAAAAACCCATGTTGAGATGTGTTTATCAATTTATTTTTAACAAGAAAATCAACCAAGTGATCTTTAATTAGTCTTTCTAATAGTTTACAAATCACCGATGTTAAACTCACTGGTCTATAGTTCTCTGACTTGCTTCTTGATCCTTTTTTAAATAATGGTATGATGTTTGCTTCTTTCCATTCTACCGGAACCACTCCTTCCTCTAATGCCAAATTGAACACTGTTGCAAGTGGTATGCTAATTTGTTCTACAATTTCCAGTAGTAATTTGGGAGGAATCCCATCCACTCCTGGTGATTTATTATCCTTCATATCTCTTATTTTCATAGCTACCATTTTTGGGGTTACAGTTAGTTGTCCTAAATAGTCACACTCTCTCCCTTCGAACTTAGTCTCTAGTACTGGTAATGTACTAATATCTTCCCTGGTAAACACCGAACTAAAGTATTCATTTAGGTTTTCTGCCATTAAGAATCCCTCCGTTATTATGTTTCCATCACTACCTTCTAGTGGCCCGACCTTATCTTGAACTTTCTGTTTACTTCGAACATACGCATAAAAACTCTTGCTGTCATGTTTTATGTTGAAAGCTATTTTTTGTTCATAGCTTCTCTTCGAATTTCTAATTTCAGCTGTAGCTTGATTAAGTGCTTCTTTATAAATGGCATAGTCTTCTTCACTTCCAGTATGTCTATATGTCTTCCACATCATTTGCTTGTACTTGATTTTTCTAATGGCTTCCTTCGATAAGTGTTTCTTCTTTGACCTTTTCCCTTGTTTTTTCAAGGGGACAAATTTGTCAACGACGCAGTCAATTTCCCTCTTTAAGATATTCCAGCATTCTGTTGCTGTCTTATTCTTCAGTGTGTTATTCCAGTCTATCTTCGCTAAATATTCCCTCATGTCCTTATATCTTCCTTTGTGAAAATTTGTCCTGTACCGTATTTTTCTGTTCCGTTCTCCTTTTACTTTGATGATAAAATGTATCTGGTTATGATCACTACATCCCAGTGGCTCACATATATTTACATTATCAACAAATTCCTTCTGTGAGCTCAAAACTATGTCCAACACGTTCTTGTCCCTGGTTGGTTCTAACACATGTTGAAAAAGGAAACTATCTTGTACTAAATTTAAAAACTCTTGATCCTCTCTCCCAGGACTCTGTAGAGATGTCCACTTTATATGCCCATGGTTAAAATCCCCCATAATAATACAGTCCCGTTTACTCACTTCTTTTATAGCGTTGTGCATTTTTTCATTCTCTTCTATGCTTATGTTTGGACTACGATAAACTAACCCAACAGTTAATGTTGAGTTTCCTGTAACTATGTTACACCAGACAGCTTCACATTCTGCTTCTTTTTCTAATTTTATTTCATAAGCCTGGATGGATTCTTTAATATATAAAATAACTCCGCCTCCCCTTCTTCCTAATCTATCTTTCCT
This sequence comes from Oasisia sp. SBJ-2009, assembly GCA_964017155.1. NCBI lineage: Eukaryota > Metazoa > Annelida > Polychaeta > Sabellida > Siboglinidae > Oasisia > Oasisia sp. SBJ-2009. The sequence continues at coordinate 2,803,711 of OZ024865.1, read as the reverse complement.
AAACATTACATATCCTGTCATTCCTAATTCGGCATCTGATATATCGGGGGTGGCCCAAGATTCAGTTATACCTATTATGTGAGGGTCAATATCTTCTACCATAATGTTTAGTTCATTTCTTTTGTTTACTATGCTCCTTGCATTTAAACAAACACATTTATAACCAAATTTCGTAGGGCTTTCCAGGCTGTTTTTTGCTGATTTCTTTTTGCTGTCTTTAGCTATGCCTCTAGTATTTGGCTTCTCTGTGTATCCCCCCTGCGAAACTAGTTTAAAAAATTGCAACCTGTTCCTCTGTCCATAGATTGTAGCAGGTTCTCGGAGAACACTGCTGCGCCCTTTCCGCTTAGATGGAGGCCATCTCTCACGTACATATCTTCCTTCCCAACAAAGTATCCCCACAAATCTACAAATCCAACTCCTTCTCCTTCACACATCTGCTCCACCAGAGCATTGATTGCCATCCTCTTACAGTTTCTATAGGTTGCTCCCCTTCCTCTGATTACTGGCAAGATTCCTGAGATAATGATCTGTTCAACTCTTGTCTTCTTCAGTTTCCCTACCAACTGTCTGTATCTTTGCACTATTCTAGTTGTCCCCTCCCTGTCTGCATTGTTCGTCCCTACATGTACTAATATCGATCCTCCCTGGCCATGCCCCAACACGTTCTCTACCCTATCTGTCACATGCTCAATCCGAGCGCCCGGAAGACAAACAACAACATCTTCTCCTTTGTTTAACGTCTTGTCCGTCTTTCGCAAAATTGAGTCGCCCATAAAAACCCTTTCTGTTCTCAATGCACCCTCGATCACTGCTTCAGAGTAGCTCCTCCGTTTTGCATCTCCCTGGTTGCTGACTTTCCCCCCTGCCGCTTTCTCTGTTCCTTTCTTTCCTGTCTCTTTTCTTCCTGACATCTTCCTTGTTATTGACTTCCGTTTGGTCATATCTACTCTCAGTTCCTTTCTTCCCTTCGTCTTTCCTCCTGTCGCATCTACTTCTATCATCTCCTGTCCCCTTGTCCCTCCCTCCTTCTCTACTGTCACTTTCTCCACTGTCTCCTTCATGCATGGCATGTTTTCTGTTGTTCTTTCTCCATTTGTTTTCCTTGCTATCATCCTCCCTCCTCTCTCCATCCCCTTCACAAGATCCGTTAGCTTAGCTAGCTCTGCCGTCAGACAGTCCACTTTCCAACACCCTAAACATTGGAAAGTAAACCCTTCCTCCGTTGTCTCTGACCAAGACTTTCCCGAGTATTATTTGAGACTATATTATACAATATTTGGAACTATACTATTAAGTATTATTCAATAGTATATCATTTGCTTGCCCCTACTCTTACAAATTGTGTCTACACTTGCAACATCACTCACAGCTATATATCCCATGAGCCGCATCCTACGTTAAATCCACAGTAGAAATATTGATTTTAATTGATACAACAATCATGTCAGCAAATCAGTTGGATATCGGAAATTTAAGATTCACGTGGGGAATTTCATCTGGTGTCAGACAATGATGTTTTTACTTCAGACTTTGTTCTCAATATTTAATTCGTCATATTACACACATGAGCAGCCTTACATACTAGATGTGGAAGCAACTTTGGTATCCCTCGCAACTGCTTGTGGAATAATATGGTTTTGAAATGTGTGCTGTTGTAGGTGGATTTACTCTCAATCTGGTTAAAGATTATGCTTTGTTCTCAGCCTTAGTGTAAAGTGAAACGTGGAATAGACTAAACATTTTCAGTTTTTGTTAAAGGTCTGCTTGCTTTTCTACCCATGATAAGTGAATGAATTACATTTACAAGTTGCATGGAGTAAATCTTCATGCAGTTGGAAAGTGGTGTGTTTGGATTAGCATCGCAGTGTACACACACGGCTAGTATGATACAATAGTAATTGGAAGTAAATATAACACTTTGTAGTTCTTTATAGGGAAAAAGTGTATTTCTGAAAGGTATTTTATGGCTTCATGTGACAGTGTATGCAGAATCGGTTTTTGTTATTTTATTAGGTTTTTAAATTGTGATCTCTGAAGACTCCCCAGCTAAATAAATATGCTAGCATAGTTATATCTAAATGAGCACTTCCACAACATTGCTTCTTGAAAAAGACAGTCACCTGCACTAAAACGTTTGGAAAATATTATATTATAATAACAGACATATTGTTTCAGTGTGATCAGACATACTTTGCGTGCCCTTATGAAGATGGAACAAAATGTCAACATATGTCATACTCCTTGCACAATTTATTCAAATATTGAGCCTCCCCAGTTCTCCATCTGTTCTTTCTAAAGCTGTTTATCAAACAGTCTGTCTCAGCACCAGCTGATAACGTTCACTTTTATATCTTCACCTTATTTTGTGTACATTGTTTTAGTCATCCTACCAGGTACTACCAAAATTTGTCATAGACTAACCAAGGCCAGTGCTTGTGATATTTCATCAATAAAACCACAAGTTGCACTTCATACAAACCCACACACTGATGTCACGTTTAAGGCCACTTACACTTCACACAAACTCACACAGACGTCATGTCTCAGGCCACTTACACTTCACACAAACTCACACAGACGTCATGTCTCAGGCCACTTACACTTCACACAAACTCACACACTGATGTCATGTCTCAGGCCTCTTACACTTCACACTAACTCACACAGACGTCATGTCTCAGGCCACTTATACTTCACACAAACTCACACACTGATGTCATGTCTCAGGCCACTTACACTTCACACAAACTCACACAGACGTCATGTCTCAGGCCACTTATACTTCACACAAACTCACACACTGATGTCATGTCTCAGGCCACTTACACTTCACACAAACTCACACAGACGTCATGTCTCAGGCCACTTATACTTCACACAAACTCACACACTGATGTCATGTCTCAGGCCACTTACACTTCACACAAACTCACTCACTGATGTCACGTCTCAGGCCACTTACACTTCACACAAACTCACACACTGATGTCACGTCTTAGGCCACTTACACTTCACACAAACTCACACACTGATGTCACGTCTAAGGCCACTTACACTTCACACAAACTCACACAGACGTCATGTCTCAGGCCACTTACACTTCACACAAACCCACACACTAATGTCACGTCTCAGAGCACTTCATAAACTCACACATTATGTAATTATTAAGTAAGTAATTATGTTTATATATATATATATATATATATATATATATATATATATATATTATATATATGTATATATATGTATATATAATATATAATATATGTATATATACATACATACATACATTATTTCTATAGATGATTTATACATAACATCTAGATTAAGTTATATATGCTATTAAAATGCTTGTGAAACTACCTTTGTTACAGTGACGGGTGCATCTGGATCAACGCCTGCACAAATTGCGTGTGCAGACTATGATGGTGGAAATCTTGTAGCTGTCTACAATACAGCACATATGAATATCCATGTTAGAGATGACACAATATTTTTCACTCATAACATTGAAAGCATGTAAGTCATCAAATGATACTATCAATAAATAAATAAATAAATATACTTATATACTGCCAAATTCAAGGCACTTTTCAAGTACATACACACATTTGGTAGTAGATATATATTAAAATAATTACATAAATCTGTGACAAAAAGTATCTCTTCATTATCAGTGTGTCATATAAACAGACTCATAAAATTGATAAATAAACAAATAAAAATATAGACGATACACCTAAAAAGTCATTAAAAGGTAACATTAATTTTTCTTTATTATTGAATATACTACGAATACCTTTATTTAAGGTAAAACCTTACATATAATATATATGTATATATATATATATATATGATTATATGTATATATACAGTTTATATGTATTCACACATTTAAAAATAAATATGATAAAAATATGAGTAGATCAAAATTAAATAAGGTCATAAATTAGATAATGTAAAAGTGTAGTATAGTTGATAATGATTATGTTATAAAAACAATTGTAAATAAATATGACAATATATCAATCTCACTGGTTTACAGTGTACATAGATTTGGCCCACTCCTCTACATTGGGCCATTTACTATGTCAATTGTACATAGTTTTTAACAAGTTATTTTTTATGCTGAACATCTGTTTTTTAAACCATATATATTCTTACGTTTTACGACGTCAAAATCGTGCAAGCATGTTGTTGTAGACAATTTTAGCTTTTAAATAAGAACCTTTGTTAAAGTTTGCCCAGACTTGGGAGCAATAAATTGTACAACCATATGCATGAAACATATGTAGTTAACACCGATGGAACAGTGGTGACATTTTCTGATAATGCTAATCGACCTGGCATAATAGTTTTATAGATGTCTGAAAAATATATTTAACGTCTTTCAACTCATTGCATACTATACTGCATCTAAATGTTTGCTTTTTTAACATACTCAAGTTTGTTTATAGATAACAGAAGGGTAAGATTCACACAGAAACAAGTAATGTTGGAATTTTATTGATCAGTGTTAAGCGATTTGTAACTTGGGTTTATATTCTGGATGTTAAGCTTTGTAAAACACTTGTTAATATGTGAGTTATTTATTTTGGTGCTGTCCACAGTTGTAAAGTGGTGTACTGCATTGTGTATAATGTCGTCCCTTGGTAGTTAGTACAATGTGTAGGCAAATGTGCTTACTGAGTAACACAGTCACAGTGTAAAGTGGTGTACTGCATTGTGTATAAGGTCTTCCCTTGGTAGTTAGTACAATGTGTAGGCAAATGTGCTTACTGAGTAACACAGTCACAGTGTATATATGTAGTGAGATGGACCACACTATATATGTGTAGTGAGATGGGCCACCCTAATCCTCGATCACCATGCCCAAAATATGGTTAACTTGCCACATCAGCTATTTCCTGTCCCTGCTGACTATTGATATGCAATGCTAAACATCTACATCTAATGTGTAATTTGTTAACCACTGTATATGCCAGGGAATAGGTTAAAACACTTCATAATGCACCGTTTTAAATCTAGTATTTAAACTAGTTCTGGGGATGTCCTTATGCAGAGTACTGCACCATTGGATCACCTTTGCTTTTGTTCCCTGGCCAGTGCAGACCCATTTTCAGAAATATTTCTTTGCCAGTGTTGAGTTAATGAAAGTGGATTTAGCACAAACGGCTTGTGTGTGGAAGCCATTTATATCAAATGCAATCATTATACATCGACAAACCAATGTCGTTTGAGCATATGGTGCCACTTCATGTTTTTCAGAGATTTTCATTAACAATTGTATCACAGACGGTTAATAACGTACATAACTAGAACTGTTCATTAATAATCTATTTGCCAGCTGCCTTCGTTCTAAGTTCCACTAATCTTGTCATTAGTGATGATCCTCCTTAACCAGGAAACTGCTGGTTTTGAAGATAGGAAGAGAGGTCCCAGGCTAAGCCCCTGATGCAATATGCAGGCCAACTCAGCTAGTCACACACTAATGTTCTCTTATGACACAAATCAACAGAACAACAGTGACCAGTTCAGAAACCAAAATATGATACATAAACTGAACTACATTCAATTTTCCTGCTGAATTGCATATCATCAATAAAAGTATTGCGTTTGCCTGGTAATTTCGGAGGTAGTATTAGATTTATAAAAAAGAAATTATGACAGATGATTTTATATGTTTAAGAAAAAACACTGACGTTTATATATTAAAACAAATCATGCTCATATATTGGTAGAAGAGTTCCTATCAATTCCCTATAATATATTGTTGTTTGTATAATCAGTCCATGATTATAACCTTGTTGTCGTCCCATTGATGACGTGCATTGATGACTACCATTTGATTGTACTCTGGAAAGATAAATAAATTGATGGCATATTTCTTTTTCAGAATTTATTGTATTCAGCAAAACGGAACACACAAGATCGAAGTTGGGGCAGAAGGACAGGATATAACTGTGATCTCAGGTTAGTGTCTCCTACGGATAAACACAGACATTTGTTAGACTTGGATGGTTCAAACGATTTATTTTACTAGCAGCTTACCTTATTTTTCAACTGTGCTCATCAATTTTACTTAGCTTTGGATGTCTAAGGACAATCACAGATAGCATTAATAATGTCACAGAAAATAAATAAACTGACAGTGAGAATAGTAAACTTATCTCTCATCTTATCTTAGCACAATGGTTACAATGTAGTGACAACAATTGTGGATTTAGACAGCAATTATATATATATATATATATATATATATATATATATATATATATATATATATATATATATATATATATATTAACCAACAAATAAATGTCAACAAATCATTTGTATGCATATTCAAAATAAAAAAGTGAAATCAAATTAAAATGATTGATAACCAATGAAACATTTTAAATGGCACGGTGCAGTAGTGCAGAATGGGGAATTCCCCTATATTTCCTACCTGGTTCCTGTGCTGATACGTTTCCATTCACTACACTACATCATAACTTCATGAATATTATGAGGACTGAGTAATGTCATCTTTGAAATTCTTTTATTTGTTATAAATCGTAAAGTAATTTCGCTTTTTATTTTGAACACACACACAAATGATTTGTTGATGTATATTACGCCTACCAGACATAACACGGCCCATGTTCAATAATTAAATAATTCGGATAAATGTGAATCGTTACATTGATAAAATACGAGCGAGTGAAACCAAATGCAGCTCGAGAGTAATTGTGGTCACATATCCTCTAAATGATGATGCTATGTTTCAGCAATGGTTGTTCAAGTGTTTCAGCCCCCTTTAATCATACGTTTACTAGTATTTTTCTATGGTATTTGTGTACATGCTAGTATGTGTTTGTGGTATTTATGTATGTGCTAGTTTTCTTATGTGGTATTTATGTATATGCTAGTATTTTTCTGTGGTATTTGTGTACATGCTAGTATTTGATTTTGCAATGGGAGGACATGAAGAAAGATCTGCATGAAGAGATCTGGAAAGAGTGAGAGTAGAAAGGAGTGCAAAAGACTGAGAGAAAAATGGAGAGCAAAAGACTGAGAGAAAAATGGAGAGCAAAAGACTGAGAGAAGAAGGGAGAGCAAAAGACTGAGAGAAGAAGGGAGAGCAAAAGACTGAGAGAAGAAGGGAGAGCAAAAGACTGAGAGAAGAAGGGAGAGCAAAATACTGAGTGAAGAAGGGAGAGCAAAAGTGTGAGAGAAGAAGGGAGAGCAAAAGACCGAGAGAAGAAGGGCGAGCAAAAGACTGAGAGAAGAAGGGAGAGCAAAAGACTGAGAGAAGAAGGGAGAGCAAACGACTGAGAGAAGAAGGGAGAGCAAAAGACTGAGAGAAGAAGGGAGAGCAAAAGACTGAGAAAAGACGGGAGAGCAAAAGACTGAGAGAAGAAGGGAGAGTAAAAAAATTAGAGAAGAAGGGAGAGCAAAAGACTGAGAGAAGAAGGGAAAGCAAACGACTGAGAGAAGAAGGGAGAGCAAAAGACTGAGAGAAGAAGGGAGAGCAAAAGACTGAGAGAAGAACGGAGAACAAAAGAGTGAGAGAAGAAGGGAGAGCAAAAGACTGAGAGAAGACGGGAGAGCAAAAGACTGAGAGAAGACGGCAGAGCAAAAGACTGAGAGAAGAAAGGAGAACAAAAGAGAGAAGAAGGGAGAGCAAAAGACTGAGAGAAGAAAGGAGAGCAAAAGACTGAGAGAAGAAGGGAGAGCAAAAGACTGAGAAAAGAAGGGAGAGCAAAAGAGTGAGAGAAGAAGGGAGAGCAAAAGACTGAGAAAAGAAGGGAGAGCAAAAGAGTGAGAGAAGAAGGGAGAGCAAAAGACTGAGAAAAGAAGGGAGAGCAAAAGACTGAGAGAAGAAGGGAGAGCAAAAGACTGAGAGAAGAAGGGAGAGCAAAAGACTAAGAGAAGAAGGGAGAGCAAAAGACTGAGAGAAGAAGGGAGAGCAAAAGACGGAGAGAAGAAGGCAGAGCAAAAGACTGAGAGAAGAAGGGAGAGCAAAAGACTAAGAGAAGAAGGGAGAGCAAAAGACTGAGAGAAGAAGGGAGAGCAAAAGACTGAGAAAAGAAGGGAGAGCAAAAGAGTGAGAGAAGAAGGGAGAGCAAAAGACTAAGAGAAGAAGGGAGAGCAAAAGACTGAGAGAAGAAGACAGAGCAAAAGACTGAGAGAAGAAGGGAGAGCAAAAGACTAAGAGAAGAAGGGAGAGCAAAAGACTAAGAGAAGAAGGGAGAGCAAAAGACTGAGAGAAGAAGGGAGAGCAAAAGACCGAGAGAAGAAGGCAGAGCAAAAGACTAAGAGAAGAAGGGAGAGCAAAACACTGAGAGAAGAAGGGATGGCAAAAGACTGAGAGAAGAAGGGAGAGCAAAAGACTGAGAAAAGAAGGGAGAGCAAAAAACTGAGAGAAGAATGGAGAGCAAACGACTGAGAGAAGAAGGGAGAGCAAAAGACTGAGAGAAGAAGGGAGAGCAAAAGACTGAGAAAAGACGGGAGAGCAAAAGACTGAGAGAAGAAGGGAGAGTAAAAAAATTAGAGAAGAAGGGAGAGCAAAAGACTGAGAGAAGACGGGAAAGCAAAAGACTGAGAGAAGAAGGGAGAGCGAAAGACTGAGAGAAGAAGGGAGAGCAAAAGGGTGAGAGAAGAAGGGAGAGCAAAAGACTGAGAGAAGACGGGAGAGCAAAAGACTGAGAGAAGAACGGAGAACAAAAGAGTGAGAGAAGAAGGGAGAGCAAAAGACTGAGAGAAGAAGCAGAGCAAAAGACTGAGAGAAGAAGGGAGAACAAAAGAGAGAAAAGAAGGGAGAGCAAAAGACTGAGAGAAGAAAGGAGAGCAAAAGACTGAGAGAAGAAGGGAGAGCAAAAGACTGAGAAAAGAAGGGAGAGCAAAAGAGTCAGAGAAGAAGGAAGAGCAAAAGACTGAGAAAAGAAGGGAGAGCAAAAGACTGAGAGAAGAAGGGAGAGCAAAAGACTGAGAGAAAAAGGGAGAACAAAAGACTGAGAGAAGAAAGGAGAGCAAAAGACTGAGAGAAGAAGGCAGAGCAAAAGACTGAGAGAAGAAGGGAGAAAAAAAGACTGAGAGAAGAAGGCAGAGCAAAAGACTGAGAGAAGAAGGCAGAGCAAAAGACTGAGAGAAGAAGGCAGAGCAAAAGACTGAGAGAAGAAGGGAGAAAAAAAGACTGAGAGAAGAAGGCAGAGCAAAAGACTGAGAGAAGAAGGCAGAGCAAAAGACTGAGAGAAGAAGGCAGAGCAAAAGACTGAGAGAAGAAGGCAGAGCAAAAGACTGAGAGAAGAAGGGAGAGCAAAAGACTGAGAGAAGAAGGGAGAGCAAAAGACTGAGAGAAGAAGGCAGAGCAAACGACTGAGAGAAGAAGGGAGAGCAAAAGACTGAGAGAAGAAGGGAGATGAAAAGACAGAGAAAAGAAGGGAGAGCAAAAGACTCAGAGAAGAATGGAGAGCAAAAGACTGAGAGAAGAATGGAGAGCAAAAGACTGAGAGAAGAAGGGAGAGCAAAAGACTGAGAGAAGAAGGCAGAGCAAAAGACTGAGAGAAGAAGGGAGAACAAAAGACTGAGAGAAGAAGGGAGAGAGAAGAAGGGAGAGCAAGAGTGAGAGAAGAAGGGAGAGCAACAGAGTCATAGAAGATGGGAGAGCAAAAGACTGAGAGAAGAAGGGAGATGAAAAGACTGAGAGAAGAAGGGAGAGCAACAGAGTCATAGAAGAAGGGAGAGCAAAAGACTGAGAGAAGAAGGGAGATGAAAAGACAGAGAAAAGAAGGGAGAGCAACAGAGTCATAGAAGAAGGCAGAGCAAAAGACTGAGAGAAGAAGGGAGAGCAAAAGACTGAGAGAAGAAGGGAGAGAGAAGAAGGGAGAGCAAGAGTGAGAGAAGAAGGGAGAGCGACAGAGGCATAGAAGAAGGGAGAGCAAAAGACTGAGAGAAGAAGGGAGAGCAAAAGACTGAAAGAAGAGGGGGAAACAAAAGACTGAGAGAAGAAGGGAGAAAAAAAGACTGAGAGAAGAAGGGAGAACAAAAGACTGAGAGAAGAAGGGAGAGCAAAAGACTGAGAGAAGAAGGGAGAAAAAAAGACTGAGAGAAGAAGGGAGAGTAAAAGACTGAGAGAAGAAAGCAGAGCAAAAGACTGAGAGAAGAACGGAGAGCAAAAGACTGAGAGAAGAAGGCAGAGCAAAAGACTGAGAGAAGAAGGCAGAGCAAAAGACTGAGAGAAGAAGGCAGAGCAAAAGACTGAGAGAAGAAGGCAGAGCAAAAGACTGAGAGAAGAAGGGAGAGCAAAAGACTGAGAGAAGAAGGCAGAGCAAAAGACTGAGAGAAGAAGGCAGAGCAAAAGACTGAGAGAAGAAGGGAGAGTAAAAGACTGAGAGAAGAAGGCAGAGCAAAAGACTGAGAGAAGAACGGAGAGCAAAAGACTGAGAGAAGACGGGGAAACAAAAGACTGAGAGAAGAAGGGAGAAAAAAAGACTGAGAGAAGAAGGGAGAACAAAAGACTGAGAGAAGAAGGGAGAGCAAAAGACTGAGAGAAGAAGGGAGAGCAAAAGACTGAGAGAAGAAGGGAGAACAAAAGACTGAGAGAAGAAGGGAGAGTAAAAGACTGAGAGAAGAAGGGAGAGCAAAAGACTGAGAGAAGAAGGGATAGCAAAAGACTGAGAGAAGAAGGGAGAGCAAAAGACTGAGAGAAGAAGGCAGAGCAAAAGACTGAGAGAAGAAGGCAGAGCAAAAGACTGAGAGAAGAAGGGAGAACAAAAGACTGAGAGAAGAAGGGAGAGCAAAAGACTGAGCGAAGAAGGCAGAGCAAAAGACTGAGAGAAGAAGGGAGAAAAAAAGACTGAGAGAAGAAGGCAGAACAAAAGACTGAGAGAAGAAGGGAGAGCAAAAGACTGAGAGAAGAAGGCAGAGCAAAAGACTGAGAGAAGAAGGGAGAAAAAAAGACTGAGAGAAGAAGGCAGAGCAAAAGACTGAGAGAAGAAGGCAGAGCAAAAGACTGAGAGAAGAAGGCAGAGCAAAAGACTGAGAGAAGAAGGCAGAGCAAAAGACTGAGAGAAGAAGGGAGAGCAAAAGACTGAGAGAAGAAGGGAGAGCAAAAGACTGAGAGAAGAAGGCAGAGCAAAAGACTGAGAGAAGAAGGCAGAGCAAAAGACTGAGAGAAGAAGGCAGAGCAAAAGACTGAGAGAAGAAGGGAGAGCAAAAGACTGAGAGAAGAAGGCAGAGCAAAAGACTAAGAGAAGAAGGCAGAGCAAAAGACTGAGAGAAGAAGGCAGAGCAAAAGACTGAGAGAAGAAGGCAGAGTAAAAGACTGAGAGAAGAAGGCAGAGCAAAAGACTGAGAGAAGAAGGCAGAGCAAAAGACTGAGAGAAGAAGGGAGAACAAAAGACTGAGAGAAGAAGGCAGAGCAAAAGACTGAGAGAAGAAGGCAGAGCAAAAGACTGAGAGAAGAAGGGAGAGCAAAAGAGTGAGAGAAGAAGGGAGAGCAAAAGACTGAGAGAAGAAGGGAGAGCAAAAGAGTGAGAGAAGAAGGGAGAGCAAAAGAGTGAGAGAAGAGGTGAGAGCAAAAGACTGAGAGAAGAAGGGAGAGCAAAAGACAGGGAATTGGAGAATTCTATTCTTTAATGTGTTTGAGAATAAACTATTTCCCAAAGTATTTGCAGAGTGCCAGACTTGTAAGAAGTGACTATCGTGTTTACATGAGCATCTAATGTTGTGTTGTATATACAGCAGTGATCTAGTGGGATGTTTGTAACGTTATGTTCCATCTTGAATGTGTTCTTTGCTTCAGGAATCTCCTGCATCTTCCCTGAACCAATGGAAAATGCCCACATATAGATCAGTGGAACAGACCTTGGTGACACAGCCAATTACACCTGCCGCCGTGGTACAGCGTTCCCCAATGGCAACCGCTGGGCAGTTAGAACTTGTGCGAATTTGGCTGAGTGGACAAACATCCAGGGAAAATGTGAAAGTAGGGTGAATGTTTGTTTTTCCTGTCATTGTCCAAAATTAAAAAGTAAACACAACAGTATTAGATAAATTACACCATTAAAGATATGATGAATAGCTCTTACTAAAAAAATATTTATCACTGCATAGAAAACACTTTGAGTGTATGTCATCCATTAACATAGTGAAATCAGTAGTAAATAAGATTGTTATTGAGTTGAAAGGACATGACTGAACGTTAAAACAATCCCACTGAACATTAAGTATTTCATGAAATTAAGTGTCTCCATATTGGGTTTGTCTTGGCCGTTCTTGCTGATTGTTCTCTGGTGAAGAAATTCAGATCTACCAAGAAGAATGAAGATTGTTGTTCTACAGCTAGAAAAATAAATATTAATATAAATCGATTACCATTTTGAAACACATGAGAATCAAACATTTGTGATAACTAGCAACAAAGATGGAGGCAAATAGATGAGTTATATGCAATCCGTTTTGTGGATGACAAGCAATTTTTGTGTCCATGTATCAGCAAAAAGTTGCTGGAATGCAAACATTTGATAATTTAAGTGGAACTTTTGTTCATCTGTCACCAGTGAGCTTAGACGAAGTGAGACATTGTTGGTAGAAATAAAACAACAATTATTGACTCACCAGTCCATGTTGGCTTGGGCCTGGAAATCACTGTCACAGTGTCAGAAGCTTCTAAAAAGGGGTGTGACCTTATTAGGAGGATGTAAGCTACTCGGAAGGAATACAGTAATATAAGTAATCCTGTGCGGTTTGTGATACTTATTTATACAGTGCAACAAGTCAACAACAGATGTGGAAGAATATGGCCAGAATAACCTGCAAGTTATGTATTTACTAATCATATTATTGGACGAGTCATTACGTGCACATATTTACAAACTAATGTGGGCCAGTTGAGGTCTTTTGAGTTCGACAATGCCTCATTTACTTAGCCTATTGATACATTCTAAAAAAGGCCCACATTACAAAGAACAATATTGACAAAATGGTAGGGAATACATAAAAAAATAATTACAATATATCTCATAAATATTTCAACTACTAAAACTACTAAGTACTATTACTACATTTATGAGTTTTTGGTCAATGTTTCCCAGAAGTCGGTGCTTTTCAGAGAATTCAAAATGTTTCGTTGAACAATCTGTCAGGATTAACTGGCCACTACACCGTAAAAAGAACTTGCCTTTTAAGTGTAATTAAATACAGTTCTGTTGATTAGGTTCATCTATTTATCTGCAGTTATTAATTGTGGTAGTCCACCATCTCTACCGATTGTCACAGTAAGCCACAGACAGACTCTAAGTAAATGTTGTACACTATTCATCTTGTTACAGTGGCTTGTAAATGTTAATTATTTTAATTGGGTTGATGTATTTTCTCCAGTTGTCAACTGCGGTAATCCTACAGAGCTGGCAAATGGCAACGTAACGTTTGAAGGGACAACATTTGGACACATTGCAAATTACACCTGTCGTAGAGGTCACTGGTTCAACAGAGGTCAACGTCAAATTGCCACAAAGTGTGAGGACAATGGAAACTGGACACATGTGGAGGACACTTGCAAAGGTCTGTGTTTACATTCATGTGATTCTTTCTTCAGATACTCTTTTAATGCTGATCTCAATAATGCCAATTAAAGCACTGCCAAGGTTTGATACTAAACATTTGAATGAATAGGTGTTATCATATCTGACAGACCAACCACCATATGACTACTACATCGCTTATATACTGTAGATGATGCCTATAATTATAGTCAGTATACAGTATTATCAAACAGTACTTTTTTGTAATAAATATAAACTTGAGTACTGACTCATGAATCAGACTTACACTTCACATCAGACCTGTTATTGAGGCTATTGTGCCCATTCAAATACAGACTTTTTAAAATTCCAATTTCGCACTCACTACGATGATTCTGATTTCAATTCCAACAATGTTTTTTTTATTCTGATTCCTAACACACTATCACAATCCCTATTGTAAACATTGTTCCTATTGTAAACATTGTTTATGTTCTACATACAAAATCTTTAAAAGTGTATGTGATAGTTTAACTCGGAATGCTACAATAACAAGAAAAAAAAGTAAAACTAAAGCCCACGTAACAAGTAATTACTTAATTCATGAAGTTTTATGTTTTTAAATATGCCTGCTATTTTGTCAGGTATATTTGGTTGTTATAAACCACGTGTAAGTTATAGTATCTGGTACTGAAGTTTATTCCATTCAATACAATTCCAATTACACTCAAACCAATTGTGATCCAGATTCTGAATCCGCTGATTTCCAACCAACTGATTCCAATTATGATTCCACTCAAACCAAATTTGGTTCCAATTCCACAACTTTGATATTGTCTCATTTCAATGCCAGAATGATATGAATAACCTTCAATTTCAGTATTGGAATCGCCTTGGCTCTGTGTAACATTACTAACATGTTATAAGGAAATCTTCTTGTCTTAGTTGTGGTACTTTTGCCCATTCATGTAGGGGAAGTAGGGACATGTCCGCACATTTTAGGTGAAACACGCTATAGATAATGCACTGTGTGTGCTAAAAGGGTGATATTTAGCATTCAGAATGAGCAATCATAATAGTTTGGTGTTAGTTAGTTAAGAAATCGCATATCCCAACAGATATTTAAATATTTGGTCAAATGTAGAGGATACCTTTGTGCGGACATGCCCCAAGGTAAGGGGCATAGCCGCACACTGTGTGCGGTTATCCCCCAGGAATGGCGAAACAACATCTGGTCTCACAGAGCTGACTGTTAACTGCAATAATAATATGTATTGGTATGTGTATGCTACTGACACTGCATTACTTTAAAAAAACCTACAAGAAACACCAGATAACACAAATCAACGGTTTCAAGTTTTCATATATAAGTAAAGTTTAGAAAATACAGTGACCTTGAATCATAGTCCACGCCTATTCCTCCTTGAGAGTCAAAGCAAACAACAGCATGGTTTTGTAACGGTGAAAGTTACAGTTTGCAAACCAGCTTGTCTGATGCCTTCTAGCTAAAACAACATGGTTTCGTAAAGCGCAAAGTCAAACTCAAAACTCAGTTTGTCGGCCATGCGAGCATGGCTTTGTATGGACTAACGTATATAGGCAAAGTTCTCTAGTATAGATTATACATAATTTGTCATCTTGGTTATTTTTGTCTGTGAGTAATGATCAATTAAGCTTTATGTATTTAACGGTGCTAATGATAAACAACACAGAAAATGTGAGGTCAACGCAATATAGCCTATTGCACATTGATGAATCCAGGAATGATATAAAT
Source organism: Oasisia sp. SBJ-2009 (assembly GCA_964017155.1). NCBI lineage: Eukaryota > Metazoa > Annelida > Polychaeta > Sabellida > Siboglinidae > Oasisia > Oasisia sp. SBJ-2009. Next base: position 2,788,420 of record OZ024865.1, on the reverse strand, counting down.
TAAAAGTGTGATAATATTAAATAATTATATAATAATCTTCAATAATTATACTATCTCACATCAAAGTTTCCTATAATATTTCTGGTAAGCAACTGGAGTATCTAAATATGTATATAAGTAGACTACATAGTATTGTAAGCACCGATGCACGAAATCCATCTGCACAGCGGGTGGGGCATGACCGCACATGCCTGTGCGAACATGCCCCAAGCATCCAATACGTGAACAATTCTGAATTGCGCAAAAATGCTGCTTATGCAAGTATCCTTTATTTCACACATCATAAAACATTAAAATGCAATTTGGAATTATGAAAAAAAATTATATGCACGTCTTACAGTTAATGTTATACACGTAAGAGCACATAAGTAAAATTACATCAAATTTTACGAAAATAACATTTTAGGTCAACTTTTTATTTATTCACTTCTATCAAAAAGTATGTGCAAATGGTTGATTTGGGGGTTAGACGATGCCGCTTAGCATGATTCCACTAGCCAGATATTATGTGATGCGCAAATAATAGGGTGTGCGGTCATGCCTCAGGGTGCGGATATGCCCCTACTTCCCTTACATTCATTAACAGATGCAAACAACTTAACCAAGACAATATTTCTTGTGTAAACCCATCCTTTTTAATCACAGCTTAATGACATAGAGTCATCTGAAAAAATATTTATATTGTAGTGATTGACTGTGAGGAACCAACTGCCATGAAAAATGCTTCCATATCTTACAATGGAACAACATTTGAAGAAACAGTCAACTACACATGTGAAGTTGGGTTCAGGTTCCCAAATGGGGCCAAACTTCTCGTGAGGTCATGCAGCGACTCAGGAAACTGGACGGGCCCCAAAGAGACATGTGAAGGTTGGAACATTTGCTACTTTGAATCTAAGTAAATGTTTGAGTGCCTTGTAAATGTTGTTAATTATTTTAATTGGGTTGATGTATTTTCTCCAGTTGTCGACTGCGGTAATCCTACGGATCTGGCAAATAGCAACGTAACGTTCGAAGAGACAACATTTGGACACTTCGCAAATTACACCTGTCGTAGAGGTCACTGGTTCAACAGAGGTCAACGTCAAATTGCCACAAAGTGTGAGGACAATGGAAACTGGACACATGTGGAGGACACTTGCAAAGGTCTGTGTTTGTATTCGTAAGATTCATTCTTCAATGTGCTTTTAATTGCGGATATCAGAATGCATAAACACCGTCGACATACCATGATGTTTTAGTATTATAAGTGCCTCTTTTCCATGGTGTGGATTAGCTGTCATTTAAAGTATGATTTTATTTGCATGTTTTTTTGGGGGTCTTTCTCATTATACCTAAGACAATTGAGTGACGATCACTTGTATGTTAAACGAAGCGGTATATTGCTGTATGGGTGTGTGAAACTAGTACACATAATATGCATGCATACACGCATGTATATGCACACGCATGCACACACACGCACACAGACACACATTACAATTGTTATTATCAGCAGTCATACAGAACAGGTTCTGAGGTGACGCAGGAGCACAGTTTGAAATCTGCAGATCATGGAAAAAAGGTCGTGTTTGGGAGTGAGGTTTGTGGCTAGTGGTTCCCCTCCTGTTGTCTTCTCATCCTGTGTCATTCACAAGGCAGTGTGACACAAAGGATCCACTTGCCTGAGACGTCAAAGTGGATTGTCACCAACATGGGCCTCCCAACCCAGCAGCTGGTGTGTTTTAGGTAGTTTTGTATATTTGTGTATTTCCCTCCTTCACTTCCTCTCCCTTCCTCTCCTCCCCCTCCCCTATATGTCTCTCTCTCAGATCTCTCTCCCTCTCTGCTCTTTCTCTCTCTCTCTCTCTCTCTCTCTCTCACACAGCCAACCTCTCTCTCTCTCTCTCTCACACAGCCAACCTCTCTCTCCCCTCTCTCTGCCTCTCTCTCTCTCTGCTCTCTCTCTCTCTCTCACTCACTCTCTCTCTCACAATCTCTCTCTGCCCTCTCTCTCTCTCTCTCTCTCTCTCTCTCACACAGCCAACCTCTCTCTCTCTCTCTCTCTCTCACACAGCCAACCTCTCTCTCCCCTCTCTCTGCCTCTCTCCCTCTCTGCTCTCTCTCTCTCACTCACTCTCTCTCTCACAATCTCTCTCTGCCCTCTCTCTCTCTCTCTCTCTCTCTGTCTCTTCTCTTTCACTGTGCCCGTATACATGCCTCCCCCTCTTCCACTCTCTTCCCTCTCCATCTATTGCCTGAGCCCCTGAATCTGCCTCTCCCCTCCTTCATCTATTGCCCATGCCTCTCCCCTCCTTCATCTATTGCCCATGCCTCTCCCCTTCCCCCTCCCTCTCCATCTGAGTTATAGAATATTATGTTAATTGTAGTTGATTTAATTACTTTGGTGTGTTTTCTGCAGTTATCAACTGTGGTGAACCGCAAGATCTTGCCAATGCCAGCCTCACTTTCACAAGCACCACATTTAGCCACTCGGCCAACTACAGCTGTGAGAAAGGATTCTGGTTCAGGAGAGACACACGTCAGATGACCACCTGGTGTAAGGGCAGTGGAGACTGGACAAAGATAAACCACACGTGTAAAGGTACGTGTTTTTATTTGTGTAATTCAATTTAATTATGAACAGTCGGTTCTTGCACAATTAGTCAGTTTATTAATCTGAGTGGTAAATGACATGGTAGACATTCTGTTGACAGTGGTTGAATGCGAGGAACCAACTGACATGATCAATGCAACACTATCTTACAATGGGACAACATTTGAAGAGACAGTCAACTACACGTGTGAAGCTGGGTTCAGGTTCCCAAATGGGGCCAAACTTCTCGTGACATCGTGCAACAACTCAGGAAACTGGACGGGGCCCAATGAGACATGTGAAGGTTTGTTATTTTATATATATATATATATATATATATATATATATATATATATATACCATATTTGGTTATATATATAATATTTTTTGGTTGCACTATTGCTGACTTATTTGAAATAATTTGATTAATTGAGAAATATTGATTAAAAAATGTTAAGGGGTCAGTCGTCATGAAATATCACATTTTTATTACATTTAAGAACTTGTATCTTTAAAAGGTTGACCAAGGTTTCACTGTTTTATATGTACACATGAAGGTCAAATAATATGTATTTAATTTGTATAATGGTTACATGAGTGAGGTCAAAACACTTGATTTGAAGCTCGTTTAGTAAAACAAACTTCATAATTTGTACTTAGATAAAAATTCAAATACATTTTTATGTTGTGATATAATGATGAAAATCTGACATGACTTCCAAGTTACATGGATTCGTCAGCCTTAGTTAGAATTAAATCATATCCCTTCAAAACATGCATACAGATTTCTGGACAACTTTGTAACTTGTAAAGGTTAAAGTTTTAATATATTCCGTCATGACTGAATTGCCAGGACATTTACAATGAAAATACTTTTAGTCTAATGGTGACTGATATATTTTACAGTTGTTGACTGCGGCAGTCCGCCCCGGCTAATCAATGCCAACATAACAGTTGATGAGACAACTTTTGGACACACCACAAAGTACACCTGTGATAGAGGTCACTGGCTCAACAGAGGTCAATATCAAATTGTGACAAAATGTGAGGACAATGGAAACTGGACACACTTGGAAAAGACATGTAAAGGTCTGTGCTTGCATTCAGAAGATTCATTCCTCAGTATGACTTCATTGCAGGTGGCAGTGATGGGAAACACTGTATACATGTCAATCACACATACATGTATATTTGTATGCGTCAATCTGTATATGTTCTTAATCATTATTAAATCTAGATCCACCTGTATACTGTGCATATATAATCTCATGCCATGTCAAACACACGTACATGAAGATAAAAGTATGCTCATGCTCAAACATATGCATACGCATGCATGCACACACTCCCAGATGTTTACATATGTCTAACTGTTGCTACTTGGTTTGTTCAATATATTTTTATGTTGACAGTGGTTGACTGTGAGAAACCAGATGACATGAGCAATGCTACCGTATCTTACAATGGGACAACATTTGAAGAGACAGTCAACTACATGTGTGAATTTGGGTTCAGGTTCCCAAATGGGGCCAAACTTCTCATGAGGTCGTGCAACGACTCAGGAAACTGGACGGGGCCCAACGAGACATGTGAAGGTTAGGGCAGTTGTCATAAATATTGTATTTAAGTGTGTTTTCAACCTCTGGTTGATATATTTTACTGATGTCTTTTGTGGGCTGTCGGATTAATATTGTAAGGTAAGCATTGAATCGTAGGAAATAGTGACCTTGATGTTATCTTGTCTTCTTCCCCTTGCTCCCTTAGGGTGTGGAGTCTGTGTCACTTCATTGCTGCTTCTGCTTTCCTTGTCAATTCATTCCACATCACTTTCTCACAGGCAATGGCCACCTATCTATGGCAGTTCTTTCCAGCCTTTCCCAGGTCTCGTTCCAAGCTGCGTGACCATTTCCACCTTGGCCATCCTCTTCGTCCTTTTCCTCTCTCTTCTGCTCCTATTGACAGTCTGCCATTGCTCAGTCTTATCCAGAGGTGTCAACTTGTACGGTTTTCCCGTAAGCCTTACGGATTTTTGTGATCTGCACGGGCTTACGGGCGTACGATACAATCCTTACGTATATTTATGATTTTGCTGAAACAAATATTTTTGCGATCTCCATGAAATATTTCAAAATAGCGCTGAATTTTACCACGAAATATTTTATTTACAAAATGGCGGCGGACAAAGTAGCAAATCACCCCGTTTCCAATTAACCAAACGCAAACAAAATCTACCTAATTTACCCAACTGGGAGTGGATAATTAGTTTTATTTCTGGCTGGCTATTGTCTTGCATGTTTTTCTGTGTCACCGGACAATGGGAATGCCTGTTAACTAATTGCAATCGTCGAATCGAGTCTGAGGCTGAGCTCATCCTAGCTCAGACACCGGCAGCACTGACAACAAACTGAACAATACCCTGAATTGCAGTTATTTAAATCACTTCTTACTTAGATGATTGAGCATTGAAAGCAGTCTAATAAATATCTAGGTGCAATGCATACCCCTTGCCTGTCGTTGAAATTGTTTATAAGCTTTATTGGAGCTCCCGCGAACAGCTGCGGTACCCTATTATCGCCCATCGCATACGTTCCAATCTTGTAGAATGAAGTGCAATCCATTCACATCTATACAAATAATGTCCATCCACGCATCTACACTGCATGTGTATGTTTTTAAATGTATGTACTTTTTGGCTAAGCATTATTATTTGAGTATATTAGACATGTAAATTAAAAACATTCTTGTTACAATCAACAGACGAAAGCATGGTGATTTAAATATCTCCCATCATGCCTCTGTCATCATGGCTTAGTTTGGCTCACACAAAAAATAAATGCCATGTTCAAGTTTGACATGTAGAGATTATGTTAGTTGTGTAATAAAATATCATATAGATGCTGCTGCTTTTCATGCAAGGTATTCTTTGCAACGTCCGTATGATACATATCAGAAGTTAAAAAAATTACGATGCTAATATACCTAGAACACAAGTAAATTACTGAACAGTATTTATTGATCTATAACCATGTCTTCTTTCTAAAACATTTTTTTTTATATGAGATTAACATGGAAATTTTTGTATTTGGGGTATTAAGACTGGTAAATAAAACATTTTTGTTAATGTCTTCTTCCTTTTTTGTAACATTATTCACATTTACGGTTAAAAACTTCTCTGCCATAAATGGCACATTTAGCGTCTAGAGCCAAAAACAGTCACTCAAAAATTCTGTCCCTCCGATGAGGGGACACCTGCAATGTAGGGACACTTGCTTGGATACAGGAGTGTCCGCTGAAGAGAGGGACTACTGTATTTACAAACAGCTTGGGTATTGTTATTAATTTAAAATAATTCAGTGCAATTGATGAATTTATTTGTCACTAGGTATTTTATTGCAGTTGTCTTTATTGTTTTAATATTACAGTTAGCTTTTAGTTTTACCGCTGCTTACAACAGAGAGCACGAGAATAAATGATCTGTGCCAAAACAAGTTGTGTTTTGTTTGTTATTCCATATGATATGGGGGTGTATTATAGCGGGATCCTATGCCAAGATTGTGCTTTGTAATGGGTGTTGACAATTTGTAAGGTTTTTTGCAGATCGTAAGGATTTTGTCATGATCTTACAGATATGAGTTGACAGGTCTGGTCTTATCTATGCCCTGCCCATCTCATTCTGTTTCCGACTATTTTCCTTGTGTGTTTATTCTTTATAATCCTCTCTCAGTTCCTTCATATTGTCCGCTGATTGTGCACATTAATACTAGGTCAGTGTATATAAATAGACCATAAAGTAATTATGTAAAACTATTTCTGTTGCCAGTGGTTGACTGTGGGAAACCAACTGCTCTCAGAAATGCTACCGTAGACTACGAAGGAACAACATTTGACGAGACAGTCAACTACACATGTGAAGTTGGGTTCAGGTTCCCCAATGGGGCCAAACTTCTCGTGAGGTCATGCAACGACTCAGGAAACTGGACGGGGCCCAACGAGACATGTGAAGGTTAGGGCAACTGTTGTCACAAATACCGTAATTGACTATCTTTATTCATGAGTTGAGATATTTTAGTTATCCTTTTTTGAGATTAATGTATCAATGCTTGTATAATTCGTTGCTTCGGGGGGTAAATGTTAAATTATAGCAAATAATGCTAATACTGATTGCTATGTTGTTACAGTTGTTGACTGCGGCAGTCCACCAGGCTTCACGAATACCCATGTAACAGTTGACGGGACAACTTTTGGACACACCACAAAGTACACCTGTGATGGAGGTTACTGGTTCAACAGAGGTCAATATCAAATTGTGACAAAATGTGAGGACAATGGAAACTGGACACACTTGGAAGAGACATGTAAAGGTGTGTTTTAATTAGTATTCAAAAAACTCATTTCACAATGTGCCTTCATTACAGGTATCAGGAGGTAAATGACACATGTTGTAATGTTATAAACTATTTGTGTTGACAGTGGTTGACTGTGGGAAACACTGTATACATGTCATTCACATAAGCTCGCACGCACATAGTGTGGACAAAGTGTACGTGATGCACGCATGCATGCATGCACACATGCAATCACACAAACACACTCAGTCAATCACACACACGCACACGCACACACTCATATACACATGCGTGCGCGAGCGCGGCCATATCCACACACACACACACTTACACACGCACGAGCGAGCGGGCGGGCGCATACACACACGTGCACACATACACAGTGTGGACAACGTATACATGACACATGCTCGCACACACACACGCAAGCACACACGCACACACGCACACACACGCACACACGCACACACGCACACACATGCGTGCGTGAGCGCGCGCATATCCACACACTCTCACACACACTCACACACGCACTCGCGAGCGGGCGCACACACACACATGCACACGTACACAGTGTGGACAACGTATACATGACACATGCGCACGCACACACGCAAGCACACACGCAAGCACTCACACACACACACACACACACACACACAGACACTCACACACAAGCACGTACGCATGCATATATATGTATGTATCAATATGTACATGTTCTTACTTATTATTACGTCTAGACACATGTATACTGTGCGTATATAATATGCCACATCACCCCCCACACACAAATACACACATGCATATGAAAAAAAGACACTCACATGTTTACATTATGTATATTTGTAACAGTTGCCTCTTAGTTTACATAAGTGATTCAATGAACGGATTTGAATGATCTGTTCAATATATGTTTCTGTTGACAGTGATTGACTGTGAGGAACCAGCTGACATGATAAATGCTACAGTATCTTTCAAAGGGACAACATTTGAAGAGAGAGTCAACTACACATGTGAAGTTGGGTTCAGGTTCCCCAATGGGGCCAAACTTCTCATGAAGTCATGCAACGACTCAGGAAACTGGACGGGGCCCAACGGGACATGTGAAGGTTGGAGCATTTGCTACTTTGAATCTAAGTAAATGTTATACACTATTCATCTCGGTATATGAGTGCCATGATATAAAGTGGCTTGTAAATATTGTTAATTATTTTAACTGGGTTGATGTATTTTCTCCAGTTGTCGACTGCGGTAATCCTACAGATCTGGCAAATGTCAAAGTAACTTTTGAAGAGACAACATTTAGACACATCGCAAATTACACCTGTCGTAGAGGTCAATGGTTCAACAGAGGTCAACGTCAAATTGCCACAAAGTGTGAGGACAATGGAAACTGGACACATGTGGAGGACACTTGCAAAGGTCTGTGTTTGTATTCGTAAGATTCATTCTTCAATGTGCTTTTAATTGCGGATATCAGAATGCATAAACACCGTCGACATACCATGATGTTTTAGTATTATAAGTGCCTCTTTTCCATGGTGTGGAGTAGCTGTCATTTAAAGTATGATTTTATTTGCATGTTTTTTTGGGGGTCTTTCTCATTATACCTAAGACAATTGAGTGACGATCACTTGTATGTTAAACGAAGCGGTATATTGCTGTATGGGTCTTCAATGTGCTTTTTATAGCAGATGTCAGAATGCATAAACACCATCGATATACCAACTATTTCTATTGACAGTGATTGACTGTGAGGAACCAGCTGACATGAGCAATGCTACAGTATCTTACAATGGGACAACATTTGAAGAGACAGTCAACTACACATGTGAAGTTGGGTTCAGGTTCCCGAAAGGGGCCAAGGTTCTCATGAGGTCATGCAGCGACTCAGGAAACTGGACGGGCCCCAACGAGACATGTGAAGGTTAGAGCCTCTACTGTATTAATATGCTAACATTAGTGGTGGTCTGGATACATCTGCATCTCCATGTATCGCTCAGCGTTCAATGGACTTCCTTCCACCACTAGATATCAATGCATTAAAAAAGAAGTAGTTATTTGGATTGACTATGAACCACTCTCCAGAGAGCACCACTGTAGTTTGTCATTAGCTCTACCTGTTAACATGCTTGGTTTGTTGGATTATGCAACTCTGTACAATAAACGGGTTAGTTGCACTTTAAATTAATCATGGTGTGGATGTCGACCATTATTTCCAGAAAAATCTAAAAATAATGTTTTGTTTTTCATAAAATACATCTTCTCACGGATGTCATGAAGCCAAGTTAATAGCACAGATAGTCAAGTGAAATAACAGCATTTGTTTTTGCTTATAAACATTCAAACTGATGATAATTAAATAATGTTTTTATATCCGAATATATACAGTCATTACAATATAATACACACAGACATTACAGCGTAATATATACAGTAATTACAGTGTATATAGTCATTATTGTGTTATTAGTATAATCAGGTTGATGCATCTTCTGTAGTTGTTGACTGTGGGAAGCCACGAACTCTTCCGAAATCAAAAGTAAAATTCAAAGAGACAACATTTGGATACAATGCGACATACACCTGTGACAAAGGTCATCAGTTTGACCGAGGTGAACGTCAGGTGGTCATCGAATGTGAGGACACTGGAAACTGGACTAAGACTAATCACACTTGTAAAGGTATGTTTATATGTGTCATTGTTTGATATACTCTATCTCTTTCATACCAAGAAACAACATTTACATTCAGGATACGTCATTGTTTGGACAAAATCTATAAATGCATTTGACATGAACATTCAAATACACGAGCACTTGCTAACTTGTTTGTATAAATGTTGACTTATTTTAGCTACTGAGAACACATTGTATTATTGTCCTTCGTTTTCTACCACCATATATTTCCCACATATTCATATTCTGTTTACATTTTTGTGATTTATTGTTCCGATAATTAATCATGTGTCTTCTGCAAAAATAATTATTATTACACATCTGATGGTAGAAATATCATTCAAAAGTAGAAAAAATAGCTTCAATAGTTTCATAAATATTCGTGCGTATATATAGCGATTTTACGGTACCGTGGATCAGCCGAAGAATTTCCCGTCGATATCTGCATATTTGTTTTGTGAATTTCATTCTTTTCAGGAATGCAAGTGAATTTATAATGTAGTGTATGAATATGTATGTAAGATAGGTGAGGAGAAGTTTGGCGGCTGGTGGTCGTCGTCGCCCGGTCGCCTGGCATCCGCACTGTGTCTGTGACTGTCCCAATGAATCTACTGGATCACTGTTTCAATTCTGGTCGATTCATAGGGTAACAAAAAGACAGCTTACTGATACTGTCTTTCACTGTAATGTTGCTACAAGCGTATGAAGAAAAGTGTGGCATATTGGTATCGTGATTTCGTTGTAAACCGACGTAAGGCACTTCTAACGAACCGCTTGGCTCTCTGTTATGACAGCTGAACCAGCAGATGACTTAATGATGTATTACTTTTCCAAAATGCAGATAGAAGCTGGGTTTTGATTGGTTGCATGGACCCAGATGAGCCCATTCATGGTGTCAGTGATTTAGCTACATTTTCTCACAGTAAGACCATTTTCTGAGGAAACCAGTAATGTGAACATTTTGATTGTAGATGCAAATTGGGTTAGCTTGTGTAAACTCTGTTAGGTGCATAACACCAAACCATTGCCCTTTTTGCCCTATAAATGTTGTTGAAATTTACACTACAACCATGTATATGTATGCAACATAATTATGTGGGAGATCTTTAGTTGAACCAATTACTGATTTGATCTTTGGATCATAAGAGATAGACCAAAGAAAATGAAATTCTATGTGGTAAGTTTCACGTGGTAAGTTTCACTTTATGGTTATCGATATTTTGTGCAGAAATGAAAATGATATTAATTACAGCTCTAGGTGGACCTACAGTGAAAACATCAACAACTGAACCAATTACTGAAGGACCATCTAATGAACCAATTACTGAAGAACCATCCAATGAACAACCAACCACTACGGAGAAGCCCTTCAAAATGGAATTCCATGGTAAATTTCACTTCATAAAAAAAAAATTATTTAATCAAATTAAAATTTATTTAAAAAAAATAAATTCAAAAGGAAATGTTACAATATAATTCTTCCAAATAATGTTTATCTTTTTATGTATTCAAATTTGTGTGTGTACATGTGTTTAGAAAGGAAGGCATGTCGTCGATACCGTCCTGGGAAGCACATGGATGTTGAGGGTACAGGGATCAACGTTGGTGACACTGTCACCCTCAGTTGTCACGCTGACTACGAGATGCCAGAAGGCGGCAAGTCTCGCACCGTCATCTGTCAGAATGACGGTCGCTGGAGTGATAATCCTAAGTGTAAACGTGGGTCATGTTTCAGTTGTTTCTAGTTTGCAATTGTTTCTGATTATCAATAAGAAAAATAGGCATGATTTCAATACTCTGTGCGACTTCCCAAAAAGATACCCTAGTTATAATCACTAAGATTATCTGGCAACCATGGTTATCATGCAAATTAATTATTACGTTGCTTTCTTTTAATTGTAGAGTCAGGATGCACTGGAAATTAGGTAATGCAGGATGACAGTTATAAACAAAATTCCAGAAAACAATTGGACAAAGCCAATACAAGCCGTTAGCATGACAGCGGTTCACAATTATTAAACTAAAAAGTATTGTATTTTGCCAATAACAATTTTGTTTGTCATGAAAATGTTTAGAAATAAGACTTGATCATCATTTATGACCAAACTTTTACTCTAGAAATCTAACTAAACAATCAGATTGTAGCAAAACCTGTGGAAAATCTAGAACAAATTGCAATTCGCACAACAGAGATACAATTACTATTTTATATATATTTGAATGAAAAAAATAAAAGCAACAGAAAAAGTATAATTCAGATATCTTGATACACAAGCTAATGTTTTAGTTGTCTTTGTAGTACTTCCACCAACATTATTTTATTTTGTGCTCCAATGTATACTTCAAGTCTTTGGTACAAATTAAAAAATATGAGCTTGAAAAGCATTACCGTCGCATACAATAACAGTCTCAGAATTGTACGTAACTTGCCATCAAGATGTAGTACAAGTTTTATGTTTGCCACCAACTATATTAAATCTTTCAATGAACACATTTGTTTATCCAAATTTAGCCTTTTATGACTATTGTTGTCTTCATCAGTCTGAAAAACCTCTTTTTGTTAATAATACATTTTAGAAGTTCTATGTACTCAAACTGGAAATCCCAATTGTACACGTGAAATTTGTATCGTATTTTTACCCTATTTTTAATAATTAATTTAATCACTTATTTAATTGTTTTCATGATCTATTTATATTTATTTGTTTTTATTACCCAAATATTTATTATTTTACTTGTACCCCATAATTGCTTTAATTGTATTTTATGTATACATAAATATTACATATAGACTTTTTATCCGAAATAAACACATATACATTATATATGTGTTTTCTATCTTATCACAGCTATGTCCTGCGGTAAGGTTCCACACGTGGCAAACGCTGTCCCCAACACCCGAGTCACACGAGTTGGCACCCTTGTCACATACACTTGTAAAGGAGATCTGCTGTTCCCCCATGGCGTCAACTGGGCGGAGACCATGTGTACAGGCCAGCGTGTATGGTATCCACCACTGGAAGGCTGTCAAGGTAAAAGTCCACTCATCTTAGTTGATGAACTTATTTGGTTAATTCTTTATAGAGGGTAATTTCTGAATGCTTCATAGTGGAAGAATTATTCCGCCGTTGCCATCAAGTAAATCTACTGGAATTCTGCATATCAGCTGAAGACTTTGTAAACAAAACATTAGAAACAAATGGAAAATTTTGTTTGAAATGATACACAGTTCATATTGTGCAGGAATTTGTCAAACAAGTGTTTGGTACCTGGCCATCGACAGTGATGGATATTTCTGGTTAACTAGTATTAGTGTATTAACAAAAACTTGGCTGAATAATTCCCAGGGAAGTTTGGAAGATGGCATTTCATTGAACAGGCCTGATAATTAGTGAATTGAAAAGCATTTTCAGCAATCCTAAGGACTGGATTATCCACTATACAAGACCACTTTTTAATAGTCCAAGCAAAAATAGTAACAAAAGGATTCTAACACAGAATATCTCGACTAAGAATCAGATGTTGTAATTAGTTACAACAATGCAGTATTAGTTTGACGTGTGTTGTGTCTTTTGGCAGTGCGATGTCCACCCGTGCCCTATCTGGACCATGCCTTCGTTGATGGACCTTACACCTCCCTGGTTGGGTCAGTGGTCAAACTGAAGTGTCAGCCTGGACATCGCTTCCCGTCAGGCGCCACTCGCAGAGAACTGCGATGTCTGAAAAATCAACAGTGGGAAGATGTGGATGACTGCAAAGGTGAACTTATAGTACTCGTTTAATGTGTTCAACCAATGCTCTCTGTTGGGACTGACTGCTACGTGGTTTGATGGTTGTCATGACAACTGAAGCAGTGAACTTCCTGCTAATGATTCCTAATGATCATCTGGTGATTCTCAATATTGGAACAGACAACCTCGCTATAAAGCAAATGAAATAAAAATCAGTTGTACGCCATTGTTCTAAACAACTGAGACCGGATAGAGGCGGATAGAGACCGGATAGAGGCGGATAGAGACCGGATAGAGGCGGATAGAGACCGGATAGAGACCGGATAGAGACCGGATAGAGGCGGATAGAGACCGGATAGAGGCGGATAGAGACCGGATAGAGACCGGATAGAGGCGGATAGAGACCGGATAGAGACCGGATAGAGGCGGATAGAGACCGGATAGAGGCGGATAGAGACCGGATAGAGACCGGATAGAGGCGGGTAGAGACCGGATAGAGACCGGATAGAGACCGGATAGAGACCGGATAGAGGCGGGTAGAGACCGGATAGAGGCGGATAGAGGCGCAGGGTGTTGTTTTATTTATATCATAGTTCTTTTTAATGTACTTCTCAAATATTTTGGTGTGTGCTCAGGGTTAGAATTTAGCCTAAATGAGTAGGGGCCAGTCAAGTCCCTACTTTCCAAATCAATGTCTACTGCATGTTATCTGTAATCCGTTTATCATACACATGCATGTTTATGTTAGTTGCATGCCTTATAAATGACCAATTTACTGTTACTTGTGTGTTCCAGTTGACCGGTGTCCAGCGTTGTCCCTCCCTGCCCACGCCAAGGCCAGTTCCAAACGGGCTGTCTATGGAACAGTGGTGCAAGTAAAATGTGACACCGGCTACCAGTTTGTGAACGGAACTACGATTATGGCCGTGAAGTGTGTGGCCAACAACCAGTGGAACTCAACTATCCCAGAGTGTCAAGGTAGTGTATACCTGCTATTAAAGGGGAGGCGCCAGCTCCTCTGAACCAGCAGTAATTTGTAATGGGAAGTCTCTGTTTAGAATGTGGGAAAGTTAAACGCCAAAGGGTTTTGCAGTTAACTTGCAGTTAACTCAGCATTATTGGCAATCAAATTTGTTTTGAAACTGGATGTTTAGCTTACCATTTGAACATGTTGCGGGCGGAATCTTTCAAGTTGCAAACATTGTTCCCAGCTTAATAAAGTAACTAAGCACAAATGTCTACCAGTATCTGTCTGATGAAGATTACTGATCACAATGATCACCAAATACGTGTTTCTTTGAAATAAAAAATCTTAGAAGTACATAAATTAAATGTCTTCACGTGATTCTAAAAGTCAGTATTATTCAGTGGCTGCATGAACAACAGTCGAAGAACAAGTTGTTACATTATTTTAATGCAGAAACTATTCAATATAGTTTTATTCTTCAGTTACTAAAGGTAGTTTGAATTTTCCATGTTTTAAGTAGCTTAGTTAATATTGCATGTTCCACATTTGTTTGTGATTCGTGACAGCCATGACACCCTGTCTTCAGTAACTAAAGGTAGTTTGACTTGTTAATGTCTAAGTAGCTTAGTTAATACTGGTTGTTCAACATTTGTTTGTCGTTCATGACAGCCATGACACCCTGTCTTCAGTAACTAAAGGTAGTTTGACTTGTTAATGTCTAAGTAGCTTAGTTAATACTGGTTGTTCAACATTTGTTTGTCGTTCATGACAGCCATGACACCCTGTCTTCAGTAACTAAAGGTAGTTTGACTTGTTAATGTCTAAGTAGCTTAGTTAATACTGGTTGTTCAACATTTGTTTGTCGTTCATGACAACCATGACACCCTGTCTTCAGTAACTAAAGGTAGTTTGACTTGTTAATGTTTAAGTAGCTTAGTTAATACTGGTTGTTCAACATGTGTTTGTCGTTCATGACAGCCATGACACCCTGTCTTCAGTAACTAAAGGTAGTTTGACTTGTTAATGTTTAAGTAGCTTAGTTAATACTGGTTGTTCAACATTTGTTTGTCGTTCATGACAGCCATGACACCCTGTCTTCAGCAACTAAAGGTAGTTTGACTTGTTTATGTTTAAGTAGCTTAGTTAATACTGGTTGTTCAACACTTGTTTGTCGTTCATGACAGCCATGACACCCTGTCTTCAGCAACTAAAGGTAGTTTGACTTGTTTATGTTTAAGTAGCTTAGTTAATACTGGTTGTTCAACATGTGTTTGTCGTTCATGACAGCCATGACACCCTGTCTTCAGTAACTAAAGGTAGTTTGACTTGTTAATGTTTAAGTAGCTTAGTTAATACTGGTTGTTCAACATTTGTTTGTCGTTCATGACAGCCATGACACCCTGTCTTCAGTAACTAAAGGTAGTTTGACTTGTTAATGTCTAAGTAGCTTAGTTAATACTGGTTGTTCAACATTTGTTTGTCGTTCATGACAGCCATGACACCCTGTCTTCAGTAACTAAAGGTAGTTTGACTTGTTAATGTCTAAGTAGCTTAGTTAATACTGGTTGTTCAACATTTGTTTGTCGTTCATGACAGCCATGACACCCTGTCTTCAGTAACTAAAGGTAGTTTGACTTGTTAATGTCTAAGTAGCTTAGTTAATACTGGTTGTTCAACATTTGTTTGTCGTTCATGACAGCCATGACACCCTGTCTTCAGTAACTAAAGGTAGTTTGACTTGTTAATGTTTAAGTAGCTTAGTTAATACTGGTTGTTCAACATGTGTTTGTCGTTCATGACAGCCATGACACCCTGTCTTCAGTAACTAAAGGTAGTTTGACTTGTTAATGTTTAAGTAGCTTAGTTAATACTGGCTGTTCAACATTTGTTTGTCGTTCATGACAGCCATGACACCCTGTCTTCAGCAACTAAAGGTAGTTTGACTTGTTTATGTTTAAGTAGCTTAGTTAATACTGGTTGTTCAACATTTGTTTGTCGTTCATGACAGCCATGACACCCTGTCTTCAGCAACTAAAGGTAGTTTGACTTGTTTATGTTTAAGTAGCTTAGTTAATACTGGTTGTTCAACATGTGTTTGTCGTTCATGACAGCCATGACACCCTGTCTTCAGTAACTAAAGGTAGTTTGACTTGTTAATGTTTAAGTAGCTTAGTTAATACTGGTTGTTCAACATTTGTTTGTCGTTCATGACAGCCATGACACCCTGCAAAGTTTCACGTCAATTTGTTGTGGCTGCTCACATTTGTATCCTGAGAACATCTCAGTCAAGTTGACGTGTGTCTGTATTCCAGAGATACTTTGTCCTCCTGCTGTGAATGTCCCCAATGCCACGAGAGAAGGCGGAAGCTACAAGTTCGGTGCCATAGTCACCTACGGGTGCAATGAGAAGATGCGTTTTAAGGACGGCATGACTTCAAAAAACATCAGTTGTGTGGGGAGTGGGGAATGGAATGAGACAGACTTGTCGTGTGCTGGTAAAACACTGTTTTCACTCGTTCTTCTTTGGTCTTGTGTTGCATAATAGCAGCATAGGATACTAGAGCTAAAAATATGAATGTAGTCATGAGTTTGTGAACCACTGTTGAAATTAGTGTATTGTAATTACTTTGTATTAGGACACTTATGATGTTGGATGCTTTATAAGTAGTTGTTTTTAAGTTTTGCATGTTGTTCAGAACACCTCCAGTGGAGATGACAAGGAGTTCTTTACTTCATCGACAGTCCAACTTGTAAATATTTAATATTGTTAAATGTAGAAATGTTGCTAGCTTATTTGTATAATATCTGTCATTGGCTGAGGTTAAACCTAAACACTGCCACTGTCTTCTCTCCAGCCAACAGATGTCCCCCTCTTCCCCAGCTTCACGGAACGATCCCAACGAAGGTGAACACAGACAAGGGAGCTGTCGCCAAGATCCAGTGTAAGCCAGGGAGCCTGTTTAATGACAGCACTGAGACACGGCTGACGCGCTGCAATGGCGTTGATTGGGACTACACTGGCACAGGATGCAAAGGTTCGTCATCTCTTTTGTACTAGTACACCTCTCAACAGATCTATTGCGATGTCAGTTTGTTTCATAAATTGGAGTCCTTTTTAAAACTATGCCAATAGCAGAAAGGAAACATGAAAATATATATTGAGATTGAATGTATACTGTGCCCGTAGCAGAGTGAATACAAGTTAGATGTGCTTTCAAACTAATTTGCCTGAGATGTAGGTTTAAAGGGTTCTTTAAAATGTCTACTTTGTAATGGACACAAATTGTAATTATAATAATTATTTAGTATTATTCTAATTACCCACATTGACCAAATTAACAGTGTTTTATGCGTATGTGAAAAGAAGGGCACTTCTGACATAATGTGAGACAGTAACCATTATAGTTACTTGGTTGTTACGTAGTAAATTAACCAAGTAATCACAGAGTTGCTAATGCAGATAGTTTTGCAGGAAGTGCCATAAAAATGCTGACACATGTAAACAATGTTTTAATGTACAACGTTTTACAATTAAATAATTCAGTTGAACAAATTAAATTCTGTTAATATTATTTTACATTGGTATTATTATTATGTAAACTTTGGTGACATTATGTGATATTTAATTGCAGCCATTTTCTGCCCTGACATAAGCTCCATGTCACATGCGACAGTTGACTCGAGTGAGGTGATGTTTGGGAGTGAGGTGAACGTGACATGTGAGGAGGGCTACACCTTTGACACATGTCGCTCCGTCATTGCCCGGTGCAACGAGACTGGACAGTGGGATGGACTGCAGGACGGCTGTCAGTGTATGTAGACACCCACATCGTGCAATCTCCAGTATGAAAACTCCTGGTTTTTATATGTATATTTTTATACCCATCTCTCCTGCTTTTTTCCCTAATATCTTGATTGTTTACACATTCTCCCAATCTCCCACTGCAATTTGAGGCTCCCGTTTTTGTTGCAATTATTTGATGTTATAATGTTTTCATTGTGTGTTTTGTAGTAATATTGTATACCCTATTGAACCGAGTCATAACTAAACACGGCATATGTTAAGATCAGTATGGTGTAGTGCAGGGCCCAGTTTCATGAAGCTGTGTAACGTTACACGCAATTACGCGGCCTACTGGTCGCAGCTAACAGCGAATAGTCAATGCAGCTTGCGGCCGGTTTCATGAGACCAATTTAGCATTGGTGCCACTAGCATTGACCCCCTTACGTCGCGGTGGGGAATCCCTGTATTTGTGCTGTGTCTGAACATCCTTTTTTCTTTCTAGCTGTGCCTTCGTCGTTCGTATAGCAAATGGGAAGCTATGATGAATGTAAAGGATATCCAGTGTATACATTAAAAATAATAATGTTGAGAGTGGGCGTGTCGGGAGCATACCGTACATTTTCAACTTCGGGAGCATACCGTAAATATTTCAACCAGCGTCAAGTTAGGCCTACTAAATACATGGTGCAGCTAAGTGCAACTATGGAGCAGACTCATGAAACGCAACCAGTGTAACTTTACGACGTCTCAGATTTTCGACGAGTTATCGCCCGCTACGACGTCGTAAGTAGCCGCTATGAAACTGGCCCCTGGACTGTCATTTATAGAGATATCACTGTTTGAATTCCGGCGGCACTATGTGGTGGTTCGGCACTGGTTCATTCAATATGTGTTGAAACTTGCATGGTAATGTTATTTACCATTTTTCCTGTCTAGGAAGAGACTAGAAGCCGCTACGGTCGCTTCTATCTGGTCTCTACGACAGAGGAAGTAAAAGATCCCATCCAGGAAAACGGAAAAAACTTGTTGACTCATTGACCAGAGGAGACATTCTAAAAACACTCTACAGCAGAATAATCAACAAATGATTTTGGTCATATATTTTTTATAGTAGGAAGAAGAAGAAACTGTGTTTGCCAGTGCGTGATAGTGATGTTGGTTTACAGTGGTGAAGTGTGGGCCTCAGCCTGTCGTCTACTACGCCAGTAGTAAAGTCACCATGAATGCGACGTTTGGAGACTCCATCAACTACACGTGTGTGCCGGGCTACTGGTTCCGTCTCGGTGTCTTCTCAGACACCACAAACTGCTCCATCAATGGAGAATGGCAGCCAACTTTGGTCAACTGCTCTGGTATATTTGGTTTTAAAAGTATCGTACCTTATATTAATAATGTACATGTTTGTTTGTATTGCACCAAAAATAAAACTTGACATAAAAATTCAAATTAATTGATTGGAATGTCTATGATGCTCGTATACTAATGCTAGTTCCCGTGGACCTTTAAGTAAATGGTTAGTTATGCATGTAATGCCTGATATATGCCGGGATATTATGAAGCTAGGATATTATGAGTCCACAACCTGCTGGTGGCTGTCTTCCGCACACAGTCATTGTGACTATGTATCTGGATACTGTGTTTTCAGCCATGCTAACATTCTTCGGGCGATTGTTTTCACTAAAATGCTGGTGACTCTGTTGACCCTAGTGGTGAAATGCAAGTCACTGCCGACATGGAACGGGATGGTTGTGAACACAACCAGTCGCGTCTGGCGCACCGTCGTGAACACATCGTGCAGCAAAGACCAAATGCTGCCCCAATGGGTTGACTACAGGATCCTGACATGTGAGGCCAACGGTGAATGGCAGCCTGCCATGCAAGAGTGTGTCGGTACGCAACAGTTGTCATGTCGGTGTTCCCAACTATAACAGGAGACTAATGCAGAAAATAAGATGTCCACGTGTGGTGATACCGGTTACCAGTTCTTTAAGATTTGTGTGAGCACAGTTTTGCTGATAAAATCAATTTCTATGAATCTTTTGCACTGCTGTTAGTGATGATTAAGATAAATACACTATGTCAAATATATATAATAAACTGCGGAAAGGTATGGCTTAAATGCACATTATCTTGAGTGCAATTTCGTGCAGAGATTACTGTTTAAGTGTTTTAATTGCAGAATTTGTGCTAAAGGTTTGAGCGACGAATAATTTTTGAATTGTTTTTGTTTACATCATGCACTGCAGCAATAGTGTACCTGGATTTGTGACATTGTGAAAATAAAAGTTATGCTTCAATTTTTGACTAATCCATGCAAAAAAAGTGCACACATCAAAGGCTGATCTTAACTTGTTGGTTGACGATTATCAACACACCACAATCTGTCAGAATTGCTCTGTTTGGAATACTGAATATAGTGGAAGCATATTACGTTACCAAAAAAATAAAAATCAGAAAGATCACAATGCAAAGTAAATATCTGCAAATTAGGTACTCTGAAGAAATATATTTTGTGTATAAACTGATAATTTCATCACGGAGATCTGTTTGTTTGAATAAAGGACCTGATGGAGGAGTCTATGTTTACAGATCGTGTGGCGCAGCCCAAGTTCAAGCCACAGGTGAAAGAAGCAGCGAAGTCGGAGGTGATCGGAGCTGTAGCCCTCGCTCTTGTCCTTGCTGTGGCTGGGGTCGTTGTGGTAGCCGATGCCCCAGCCCTCTTCCTGGCCCTCCAACGCCTGCGTGACGTCATCACCCGCCGATGATGTCATCACCCGCTGATGATGTCATCACCAGCTGATGATGTCATCACCCGCTGATGATGGCATCGTCCACCAATGATGTCATCATCAACTGATGATGGCATCGTCCACCAATGATGTCATCATCAACTGATGATGGCATCGTCCACCAATGATGTCGTCACCAACTGATGATGGCATCGTCCACCAATGATGTCGTCATCAACTGATGATGGCATCGTCCACCAATGATGTCGTCATCAACTGATGATGGCATCGTCCACCAATGATGTCATCATCAACTGATGATGGCATCGTCCACCAATGATGTCATCATCAACTGATGATGGCATCGTCCACCAATGATGTCATCACCAGCTGATGATGTCATCACCCGCTGATGATGGCATCGTCCACCAATGATGTCATCACCCACGGATGATGGCATCGTCCACCAATGATGTCATCACCCATGGATGATGGCATCGTCCACCAATGATGTCATCACCCATGGATGATGGCATCGTCCACCAATGATGTCATCACCCATGGATTATGGCATCGTCCACCAATGATGTCGTCACCAACTGATGATGGCATCGTCCACCAATGATGTCATCACCCACGGATGATGGCATCGTCCACCAATTATGTCATCACCAACTGATGATGGCATCGGCCACGGATAACGAAATGGAAAACGAGTTGATAAAGTTTGCAGTGGTTGTGTGAATTTTGTGTGTGCACTAGTTGATACATCAGAAACAAATGTATCAATAATTGAATTGATACATTAATTAAAATTGTTTTATTTTTATGGTAAGCTGATTGCTCTGTGTTAGCCCCATGTGTGGCTGCAGGGATGTTGAGTTGGATGGTGGGTTGAAGGTTTACGTCTGTTGGTTCAATGGAACCATATGTAGCATACATACTTTATTGTGGATCTACCAATACTTGAGCGTGTGCCTTTTGACTTCCCACAGTCACCCCCAATATGTCGTCATCGTTTGATTGTGCAACATGCAGCTGTTGAATGCATTTCAAAAGATACACGTAAAATATAAATAGGTTTAATAAGTGGCAAGAATTCCTAGGCCATTAGGTAAATGTCCATCCATTTCAATTAAGAATGTTGTTATTATGTAAATCATTATTTATTGTCACTAATGAGACAAATGTATTTAATGACCAGTCTTTAGGGAAGCATTTTCATTGTGTGATTTTGATAAGAGTGATTTATGTGTGGTTTGTTAAATATGTGTTTTTCTGTTCATCTGGACATAGAAGGACAATTATGTTATCTGACTGCAAGAGATATTTTTTATCCATGGAAACATATACCAACTTACCAAGTTTGAATGACAACGGTTTTATGCATACAAAACATGGTACGTAATAGGTACATACAGTATAAATGCATGATATCTGGAGATTAGAGTTTATAATGCTTACTGAATTCTTACTAAATGTATGTAAATTTGGTTAATTGGTAAACGTTGTCCCAAAAACCTTGTTAATAAATGTAACTGTATATTTATCCAAGTGTGTAAACACATTATTTGTGTGAGTGTGTGCATATCTCTAATTGACAACTTTAATACTGTTTATCGAAGTTGAGAATGATTAACTTATCTTCTTGCGTCTCTGAACTTGACTTTCAACGATATAGGTGCAAAAATGGTTAACTATTAATTCTCTGATAGGATGACGATAAGTTAACTATTGGGTTTGCTGTTGCACAGCTATTTTGCAGTTGGGCATTTTACATCTGCCATTTGTTGACATTTATGTGATGATACTGCCTGATAAATGGAATATAAATCTGAATAACAGAAGGTAATAGTAATTAAGTTTGTATAAGAAGTTTGAGATTTGTCCAATGGTTATTAAAAAAGTACAGTGTCCCAAGCCAAATTGAATGGGAATTTGTCCCAAAAAGGGAGGGGATTTAGGCAAAGCATTAACAACCTCCACCCATGTAAAGATTATTGCAGAAATATCAACAAATATCATAAATCAACCAAAACAACCGTGTCAGTTAGTAGTGATGTGGCTAAATTTACCAATGTGAAGAATTAAATTGTTTGAAACGGATAATATCAATGCTAGTTATGTTTAAAGCACATACTATAAAATCTAAATTAACATAATATAAACTACTTTTTTGAGATAATAATTCCAGATTGCATTATTCAGACATGTAGTAATTTATTATTATTCCTAAACATTGTAAATACTATCACCACTGCAAATGTTGTTACCTTCCAAACTGTTTCCTTCATCACACAGTGTAATATGTTATATTAAAAAAGCCATAACATAATTATATACTTTACATAAATTTGAATATGGTGTGATATGAACCTGTAGAGTATTATAAAAGGTTTTCAGTGATTCAGACCACTCTGTTTGTACCTCTGACTAACATATCAATAAACCTCTATCAATGGAAATATGTGGAACAAAAACAGTTATGTATTAAAACAAACAGAAGGAACAGAACTATTGATATGGTGAAAATGGGTAATTACACAATTGTTGATCTGTGATTCCTGATATTATGAACAATTTAAACTGTGTTTTGTGTATGGAGTGAATTGTGTGTGAATAAATAAAATCTGCTTGACGAAAACAAACTGCTTGACAATATTTCCATATGTTCTCCACTGCGGTCCATTGGACAATTGGTTAGCAAGACTGATTTTCTTTCCATTGCATGACCCAATTTACAAGTACAAGGTGAAATGGTGGCTGCATGCTTTGACATTGTGATATCGATTGATGATAAACATACAAACCTATTATAATCTGGCATAAAATGTTTTGGGTATTTTATTTTAAACACTTCACATGGAATGTCTGGCCTTAATGATTAACATTAAATTAAAGACAACTTTGATCAGATTGACATGAGATGTTTCCAAGCATTTGTGCCAGAGGGTTAGTCAGAGACTCGGTCTCGCATGTTGCCAACCCAACTCCCTGTAGGCATTTTAAAGCATCCACATCCAGTATTGTTAATGATTTGTCAGATTAAAAGGAAACTGTCAACTTAAAAATATGACTTTTCTTCACAGCCACACGTGCTGTTGACAGACGTGTGTAGTGGTTGCTACACACGTGTATTAAAGTTGCATTCTGTCTTCCGCCATGATTAAAATAAAATTGTCCAGTAAACCAGCATTCCCCATACACTATATATTGTTTTCCTCAACTATCTATCAACTTATTTTCACATAATATGCCATTGTAAGATAAAAAGCAGCAAAAGACGAAAAAATGTCCTGGTGGGCCCCACCAGTTAGAATTCTCTGATTGGTTTAGACCTCGATGAAGGGAATTCCAGTGAAAAGCGCTGTGAGGAGGGGGCCACACTAAAAGGCGGACCACAATTGGCAGACCGCACGGAAGTCGCTAAATGTAATGA
Source organism: Oasisia sp. SBJ-2009 (assembly GCA_964017155.1). Classification (NCBI taxonomy): domain Eukaryota; kingdom Metazoa; phylum Annelida; class Polychaeta; order Sabellida; family Siboglinidae; genus Oasisia; species Oasisia sp. SBJ-2009. Next base: position 2,764,168 of record OZ024865.1, on the reverse strand, counting down.
AATTACCACATTGACTTTAGAAAAATACGAATATTTGCCAAGGTTATTACATCGAAACACAAAAAATGTATGTCACGACTGTGACCGAAGCCGCCATTTTACAAGAAATTATGTTATGGAAGTAGGCGAAGCCATCGTTTTCTATGTCAAATACTAATTAGTGGCTGTTTTGTCCGCTAGATGAGGCTCGCGTCTAACGTAGTGTCAGAGTTATACGCTAGATGGTACTAGTTTGTAAAGAAGTGAGGAACCGACCACACCAGGCCACTTCTGTAATAGAATGGCTCCCCCCACCCCAAAGGATATGTGTCACAAAGGAAAGTTACGTAACTTTAGTCACAAGTTCACCAACTAAGCCTCATAACTACAGGTGTAGAAAAAGTTGCTAACGGCGTTTGCATACGGCCGAACAAACCCGTAAGTGGCATGCGTGTCAAAAAACAAATAACATTAGGCTAAAAAGTATACATGGGCACCCGTACAGGCTATCAAAGCTACATGAAATGCCCCGCCTAAGCAGAAAACGGTCGTGCGCTACATAAAACCCACACACACTAAAGCGATATAGTTGCAACCCCAGTGCGAATATGAAATGCCACCTAGAAGGCAAGAGGCCCAGTTAATGCAAACAGCGAATGTGAACCTTAAGCATAACACGTGATGATTAAAAAGCGCACAACCTGATAATTTGCAACAAATGAAATCTAGACCATGTTAATTGTTATAAGATTATATACCGACATATGTCAGTAACGCAACAGCGACACGTTGTAGGTTGCCACTACCAACTAAGTACATGTAAAGAGCAAGGTGTGTTACATGGAATGCCCCACCTAAGTAGAAAACATCCTGATAACCTAGCGAAGGACACCTTCAGCGATGAATAGCACCAGAGAAATGATGACGTCTAGAATGAGTAATACACTTCTGTATGTGACAGGGAATGTCCCACCTAAGCAGAAAACATTCAGTGCACATGTTAGATGGGTTTTGGTTACATGCAATGCCCCACCTAAGTAGAAAGCATCTGGATAACCTAGCGAAGGACACCTTCAGCGATGAATAGCACCAGTGAAATGATGACGTCTAGAATGAGTAATACACTTCTGTATGTGACAGGGAATGTCCCACCTAAGCAGAAAACATTCAGTCACATGTTAGATGATTTTGGTATGTAACAAGTGGATGTATATAAGCATTGGTGTTCCAAATGCCCCACCTAAGTGGAAAACACAAGTTTTCGGATCTGCCGTCCGCAGTGTCATGGTCCGAGCTATCCAACGAGTCCGAGGTATCCAACGAGTCCGAGCTGTCCAACGAGTCCGAGCTGTCCAACGAGTCCGAGCTATCCAACGAGTCCGAGCTGTCCAACGAGTCCCAGCTATCCAACGAGTCCGAGCTGTCCAACGAGTCCTAGGTGTCCAACGAGTCCGAGCTGTCCAACGAGTCCGAGCTGTCCAACGAGTCCCAGCTATCCAACGAGTCCGAGCTGTCCAACGAGTCCGAGCTGTGAGACGAGTCATCTGTCAGTCTCGCAGGTATCCGAGTTGACCTCGTGAAGCATCGACGTGTAGATGGAGGGCCACATTACCTCACAGGTTTAACCTTAGGTATTGCAGAAATACGAAAACACAGCAGCGCAGTATTTCGTTCACACAAAAGAAATATGAATATACGGGCACCATGCCGTGATGTCAGCCTGTGACAGGTAGCACACATATGTTTGTGGCCATGCCATAATAACCTGAGACAAGAAAGTGGCAAAGTGAATCCAATACACTGTATTAACCTCAGGTAATTGAAGTGTGCAGCAATAGCGCACCTATAAAAGTTAGAAAACACATTAACGTAAGGAGGTCAATACAGCAATGTAACGCGACCAACTATCATATGACAAAATGTGTTATACAGCAACACCTGGTTCCATATAACAAGATGACATGTCCACAAGGAACCCTATTTGTGTGGGACATCATCAAGCCTGTTACATAATAGAAGGTGAGAACGTGGATGTGGAGACTCATCCTCACCGCCCTGGTCCAACAGCAGTGGATGTCCAAAAGGAAAACCTGTTGATGAAATCAGGCTCGAAAGAATAAACATCGTCACCCTGGGCCGACCACAAAGCACGCCCGACAGTAAATGTGTGGTCTATAACAGCCTGCTGAATGCATACCGGCACGAACGCATATATGGGAGTGGAACAAACGACATCTCCCTGGGTCGACCACAGTCAACCCAAACAATGTATGTGTGGTCTCCAACAGGGTGGTCATGCATACAGGCACAAACACATATATGGGAGCGGCACAAACATCATCTTCTTGCGGCGACCACAGTCAACCCAAACAAGATATATGTGGTCACCAACAGGGTGTTCAAGCATACCGGCATGAGCGCATATATGGGTGTGGAACATAACATCATCGTCACAGTGGGCTGACCACAAAGCACGCCCAACAATACATGCGTGGTCAACAGCATGTGCCATTCAAATGGAGAGGCATTAATGTAATCATGCAGGTAGCATGTATGGGTGTGGATCAAGTCCACATCAACCTGTGCAACAATCGACATTTTGTCCGTAACATGTCCGGTTTAAAACTGAATAATGTGGGTCTGGAAATAAATCCTCATCATGGATTGACCATCTGCAGACCCAGTAAACATGTGCAGGTGTAGTGCTAGTAAAGAAAGCAAAGAATAGAACACACATTATTGAAGTATGTAGACTTGCTAACCAAGTGTAGAGCTACATGGGTACATGGTCCGTAACAAATTGTGATGGTGAAGTATTACCTCCATTATAATTTTGTAACAAATAAACATTAACTCCATGTCATATATCGATCAGACCGGCCGGCAGCCAGGTAGGCTAGTACGAAATCCTGAAAGTAATAAATAATATGTGCAGTTGGTAGGCACCCTAATCAAACCAAGGCCTCAGGATATCACCTATTAAAAAGGAGTAAGTATCAAAACACAACGCCAAATCTACTTAACGACTTGACACGGCAAATACAGCTGCTGCCTAGAAAATGGAGTGAATTTGCCAACACTGTTGTGTGAGGAGTATATAATAACATCTCGACGCAGAGATCTGTAATACATGGTCAAACCAAGTTCATTCAACTGCACGCCCTCTGCCAAAAGATATTGTTGCCAGTTTTCCAGGAGACCCTGGTGACGGAGGAATTGATTGGGGCGTGTGTACCGAGGACCGGCTACATAAATTCTCTTTTTTCAACGAAGTATTGTAAGATACAACACTGTAATTAAAGTCAACGGGTCGGTGATACCTGCCAGTCGACAACCTGCGGAAAATTCCAACATTACCACCTGTGTGACATGATAAAAGGATATCAATAGACGCGCCGCAGCCCTCTACAAAACGTGAAACCCGGCGACAACTCATCCGTCCCAATATCACGGAAGCCAACATGAGGGCGCATGCAGCCAAACAAAAGCGTCTTCTGTTCCAAGTGGGCAGTTGTCATTCCTCCCTGCCATGTAAGGGAGATAACATGACCACCGGGACACAGTGCGAAATTGCGGGTGTCCTCCCGGTTCATAAACTGTAATCTCCGGAAAAAAACCTGTGTCCGTAAAACACAATGGTGACAGGGTAACATGCGGTGTTCATGATGACTGATCAGATACAAGCATAACATCGTATATTGTGGCATAGGAGCCTGATCGGGCTATATAGCGTCTAAAAATATTGACGTTAGCCCCTTTGGACAAGTTTGTGTAGTAGCAAACGATAAGTGGTCACCGATGGCAACGAAACAACGTTATTGCATAATCGCCAGGTGGCGATACGTGTAAAAAAGGGGGGGGGCGTAAAATGTACTAGTAGATCCGCTGAATGGCTGTACGGAATCAAAGAGATCGTAGCGGGAGTCTTAAACACCCATACCGTCGTGGACTGGTGCAATTGAAGTTAACACACCTGTAAATATAACGTTATGGCACACAAGGCAAAAGGAACATGCAGGCACTCCAGCAAACAACGATCTGAAATGTTTGAATGAAAAGTACTCGGTCATGAAGACATGAACGATAACGTGTAATACTAACAGCGTTGCAAAGAACGAGACGAGATAAAACTGAAACTGAAAGTGCGGTAGTAAGCAGGTGGAATCGAAGAAATTACGTTAATAACACCACAATGAAGCCGTAATGGCAATCAAGTACGCTGACGTGGCCTGGAAGAGGCACAGCCCAAACGGCAAATGCATTACACGGCCATAACAAGGCACAGCCCGAATGGCGAAACAATTACACAGCCTGTAAACAGGCACACACAGAAGGGCATAAAATATCCAATTACACGGCCTTAAAAAAGGCACAGCCAAAATGGCAGAGAAGTGACAATTACACGGCCTTAAAAAAGGCACAGCCATAATGCCATAAAATATCCAATTACACGGCCTTAAAAAGGCACAGCCATAGTGGCATAACATTTCCAATTACACGGCCTTAAAAAAGGCACAGCCACAATGGCATAAAATATGCAATTACACCGCCTTAAATTTGGCACCGCCATAATGGCATAAAATATGCAATTACACCGCCTTAAATTTGGCACCGCCATAATGGCATAAAATATCCAATTACACGGCCTTAAAAAGGCACAGCCAGAATGGCATAAAATATCCAATTACACGGCCTTAAAAAGGCACAGCCAGAATGGCATAAACTATCCAATTACACGGCCTTAAAAAGGCACAGCCAGAATGGCATAAAATATCCAATTACACGGCCTTAAAAAGGCACAGCCAGAATGGCATAAAATATCCAATTAGACGGCCTTAAAAAAGGCACAGCCAGAATGGCATAAAATATCCAATTAGACGGCCTTAAAAAGGCACAGCCAGAATGGCATAAAATATCCAATTACACGGCCTTAAAAAGGCACAGCCAGAATGGCATAAAATATCCAATTACACGGCCTTAAAAAGGCACAGCCAGAATGGCATAAAATATCCAATTACACGGCCTTAAAAAGGCACAGCCAGAATGGCATAAAATATCCAATTACACGGCCTTAAAAAGGCACAGCCATAATGGCATAAAATATCCAATTACACTGCCTTAAAAAGGCACAGCCAGAATGGCATAAAATATCCAATTACACGGCCTGAAAAAGGCACATCCATAATGGGAACAACTTACAATGACATGACCCGAAACAGGCACAGCCATAATGGCAGAAAATGTACAATGACACGGCCTGAAAAAGGCACAGCTGAAATGGCAAAGTGACAATTACAAGTCCTTAACTGACAAAGACACATGGATGTGAAAAAATCACCGCCATAATGGCAGGAAAGTTACATTTGCAAGTCATGGAAAAATCACAGCCTTACAAGCAGATAATATACAAAGACAGGTGCACGAACAAGGCACAATGTAAACCAGCGATGCAGGTAACGGTCTGGAAAATGCAACGCCAGTAAGTAACAGTCCCCACAGGATACACCGGGAGGATACAAAGCAAGTAGCAAAGCAATGATTACATGTGGTATGATTATACATGGAAAAAAAATTTGGCACAGTGTCTATTGCACTGTGCAAATGCGTTATGTAATATATTTGAACTAATTATAAGTAAACATGAAAACAATGGAACATCATTTACCCTTTTTTTTAAATTGGTATTGTATGTATAATGTAGTAGTAATTGTAGTATAGGTAGTTGTTGTTGAAATAAATTTAATTCAAATTCAATTTAATTAAAGCAGCGCCCACAGTAAAGGAGCTACTAGTTATTTTCCGTAGCAAGAACGATCCCGCGAACACTGTGGAAAGATTTCTGATTTCCTCCGTCGTTTAAATGGACCCCGTCTAAAAAATACTGCGGCCAGTTCGACAACACCCGTCACCCGTGATAGGACCAAAATTGTACTTATGTCATGAGATGTGGTGACGACGAACATGTATGTATTTAAGATATAGGAAGACACGGGTATTAAACTCATCATCGAGGCGATAGAGAGAAATGTCAGAATCGCGGTAAAACATATGGGAAATAACCACTGCCACCAGTGAGATATGACGGGGAAAGTATCACTTTATCGCCCACGTCAACAATATAGAATACAGGGAGGGGTAGTCAATAAGTGGTGCCAAAGTCAATAAAAACGACATCCCGACTGGCACTTATAATATCCCGGGTTAGGGAGTATAGCCAAAGCCCCGTTAACTCCCCTCTCAAAAGAAAGATAGCTTGATATCGCTCATCCAGAGCGAGGTTCATGGACCGATGCGATGGTCGAAGACGCCCGAGGCGAAAAAAGGATTAACGCACAACAGCGATATTAATCATCGCCATTAGTGCGATTCGCACGGGCAGTGACAACATAAACGGTCAACAAATTTGCGACGACATAGTACTGAACAACAGAATGATAAATGTCGCAATAAACGGAACCTCGTAACATAATTGTTTAACAACAATCGAGAGCAAATCAATATTTACCCTTTCAAACTCGAGAACTATCGAAAGAGAGGCTGGACACTGAGCTTGTCAGCGTCCTAATTTGTTTACCGTATACACCCGAATATAAGCTCTGGTTTTGTTGCCCACATAAATGCCTTTTGAGTTTCATTCAAAAGGTGTTTTTACTACAAGTTACAAGACTAACTTAGTTATAATTGTGGAAACACCACCTGTCTAACGCAATGAAACGGTGAAACGTTACGAAATGCTACGTAGTTAGCGCACTGACTCAGTCAAATAGGAAACCTTGGCAAGGTTATCGCGTCGAAACTTTAAATGGCACCAGTTTTTAACATTAAGACTATGGTCGAAGGTGTAATTTTGCAAGAAATTTTGCTTTGGTCCTGATATGACCCGCCATTTGTACGGAAGTTGTGTTTTGCACGTGGTAGGAGCGTCATTTTAACGGAAGTTATGATTTGCACATAACATAAACTAAACTGTCCTAGCCTCGTGAGTATGGATAGCACAACGACATATGTATGTTCCCTACGTGGAGAACGTGATCTATGTGACATGTATACTCGACATGGTAGCGACGCGTGAACTACAATTTTATACTGAGAGAGAGAACACAATCATCCAATAAGGTTTGCACATTTTTATAAAAACAACACAATACAACACATGTATTTACAGGTCATCTTCTAATGCGGCAAGTACGTTTAACATTATTTCGGTATTGCTCTGAAGGATACTCCTCCAACCAACTCTTGATGGCATTCAACTGTTCGGGCGCCACGTCGGATTGTGTAAGATCTACCTCGAGTAAAACGGACAACCAGTCTCTAATGACTGAAGTGTAGTTAACTTTCTCTACAGCCTCGTCAAAGTGAATGTTAATTAAAATATCATCAAAGAGACAATCGTGTTGGAGTTGACTAGGGTGGTCTATCTCGCAACCGTTGCAGCGTAGTTTCGAAAGCTCAGCGACACCGCATGCAATGTGACGTGCAAGCGTCTTCTTCATTTCGTTAACAGGATAGTCGATGGTAATGTTCGCCTTACACGCAGAAGAAGTAGTAGTAATAGTTGCGCAGTCGGACGGCTCCGCTGTGACATCGATAGTAGAGTACGACGAACTTGGAACAGGGGATGTAGAACGTACACAAGTAGAGGCTTCGTCGCCGGTTTGAAGTTCGGCCTGAAATAGTACTCACGAATGTAGTCTAATACAGAACCTCTAGGTGAATGACGTTGTAGTTGGTGTAGCCGTTTCGTTTACTTTTCTTAATGATGAGAGACACACGTGTACCTACCAAAGTGTTCAGCTTGGACATCTGCATGTTCTCGTGCATAAGAGAAAAATCTTGCACCAATGTCTAACAGACTGGACATACACTGGTCGAATAAGGTCAACCATATATTATGACCCGTGGCCGACTTGACGAAGCGTACTCTGACGAGGAAGTAAGTGTTGCCGTTCACGCATGAATGTCTTTCGCACCGAAGATTGCCGTGATATTTGACAATCATTCGCTTCTTGCAAAACACACATCCGACGTAGTAGAAGGAAATATCGGTGCGTACCTTCTCGATAACGAGCCTTCTGACGACGTCGACAAACTCTCGATGCGTCGCTGCACCGTGTGGAGATGGGAGCCCCTCAATTGGATGACTGTTTGCCTCGTCGTCCTCGTCACTTATGCCTTGCATGCCGACGGCGTTGTAGTAGCCGTGGTGGTCTCGGTGGTTGAGCTTAACGGTAGCCATGTCGATGTCGGAGAACGAATGACAACCTCGAAAATCCGTCGTGTTATATACGTTCCCAGGTGGTCACTTGGATCACGTGAGCGTGCCGAAAATGAACCATTTAAAATCAAGTTTGCCGAAAATGAACCAATCACAAGCGAGTGTGCCGAAAATTACCAACCTATCACAAACGAGCGGTTTTTAGGGTGACGTGGGTGTGCTGAAAATTATTTTGTAGACAATACTTTTGTGGAAAATAACGCAGAGTCGTAGTACGCCCAAAACAGCACGGACGATGGATGTGACTACGACGTGTTTCAATTTCTATCTTGGGAATGTAGGCGTACTGGTACGTTCCAGAGTCACGTATGATATTACTGGGCAGGCGCAAGTGTTCCGGTGTGGACTGTTTCAAGTTGACGAATAGGTAGCCGTGAGGTACGGACGTTGCGTCTCTGAATGCCTCTTGCATGTATCTTACACGACCCGGAAACATCTGTTTCGCTAAATTGACTAGTTGTGTGTTGTCTCGAGAATTCTTGAAAATAATCATATATTTTGCGTTTATGCTAATGGTGCGACGCTCTTTCCCTTTTGGAAATAAATTTGGCACCAACTATATAACCGACGTGTTGCAAAGGTGACTCTTCTTCGTGAACAGTTTGGTCACCCCCTCGTCCGTTTCCGACATTATATCGTCGATGACCACGAAGTTTCTATTCTTAGAATCCAAATACGACAAATCGGGAAAATCCTCGACACAGTCTAAGTTCGGAAATATGGTAGAGAGTGTAGAATACAACGGCTGCCATTCTTCGTAAAACCACGTGATTTTTTCGGGTGATAGGCTAACCAATGTGTGGGAGTGACGTAACAAAGACACAACAAATGTTTTACCACAACCTGTCGGTTCGGCGACGATACTGGTAAACGGGTGTACTAACCTCGTGTCCATACTTAAACCAACTGACCAATGGGACCAGGGTGGACGGTACTTATTCTATTACTTATACTGAGAGAGAACACAATAATGCAATAAGGTTTGCACATATTTATTAAAGCAGAATACAACACATGTATTTAGAGGTCATCTTCCAAAGCGGCCAGTACCATACGTTTAACATTATGTCCCCATGCACACGCATATGCATACCCACACACGCGCGCACGCACACACACACACACACACACACACACACACACACACACACACACACACACACACACACACACACACACACACACACACACACACATACACACACACGGACACGCGAACACTTACGGACACACACGGACACACGCGAACACACGTGAACACATGCGAACACTGACGGACACACGTCAACACACACGAACACTTCCGGACACACGCGAACACACATGGACACACGCGAACACTTACGGACACATGCGAACGGACGCGAATACTTACGGTCACATACCAACACATACGAACACCTGCGAACACTTACGGACACACACGAAAACGCACACGCGGTCACACACAAACACTTACGGTCACATAGGAACAATTTGTTTTGTTTGTTGGGCTTTCATTTGTTTTGTTTGTTTTGTTTTTATTTGCTTTTGTATTGTTTTGTTTTGTAAACATACTGTGTCTGTAAACTTACGGTGTGTGTCAACTTGCATTATGTCCTATGCACACGCACACTCATACACACACGAACACGCAAACACACACACATACAAACATACATATACACACACATACACACACTCGACACCAACTGTATCGATCGGCAGCAGCGTCTCTTTTCGGCCGTTGACCGCACGAACCGTGTCGTTCGGCAGTTATAGTTGACGATCGATGTCGCGCCCGACTCGCTCTTCTAGTTCCCCGGTAGTCAGTGTCGAGGCCAACGGCGTACGACTACCAGCGATGCTGCTCCACGCGAACTGGGTGACGCGTCCGCCGTCTATACCAACGTCGCTACTAACTCGAGTCCTGCTCTTCACTTGGCTGTGTTCGGTCTCGGTTCTCGCCGAAGCTAACGGTAAGGCGATTACCTTTATTTGGTTTGCTCACAAAAAACCGTGGGTTATGTTGAAGCCAGATGTCGGCTAAGGAGCCGTGCCCGCTATCCCGGAAAATGAGGAGGTTGTGAAAATGAAAAATAACAGCTGACTGTCTGATTCATAGAGTGACAATGTGCAGATGGAATAGGGATGCCTGTGTATCACTTCCCTTCCCAGTCCAAGTCTTTGGCAAAGAAATGTCTCATCATTCAAATAGGATTAAGTTGCCAAAAGTGGTGGAAAGCGCGACTTTTGTCGAAGGCACTAAGCACCCAGCAGGCTACAGCCCAAGAGGTGACAGGACAACGAAACCGTCATCATTCTCTATGTGCGTGAAGGATAGTGGATATAGTGATTCAAAATACTACTTGCCTAATTGCTAGCCTTAGGTCAAATTGAGTATTGTTGTTGTTCTCCTCTTGGCATCGCTTCTCCTACATTTTACCCTTTTCCTCCATTTTATCCCACTATTTCCAGGTCTATCTTAATGCAGTCCTCCTATCGCAATCAAGTTTCCCCCGTCTCGTTTTCTCATTCACTTTCTGTGTACATTATATCTTTGCCACTTTTTCATCTCCATTCTTTCCACGTGACCGGCTCAATTAAACCTAGTCCTCACCGATTTCTTCTTTAAACTTCCCTTCACTCCAACCTCCACTCTCAGTTCGTCCATTCTTCTCTTACAGTTCTCTTAACTAACACGATTATTCTTACCCAGTAGTTTTCGCAAACCTGCACCTTCTCCTGTTGTTTCTCTGTTAGTGCCGTCGTCTCTACGCCATAAATGTATGCCGGGGTGAGAGATAAGCTGAATATGTTTCCTTTAAGTGTACGTGATATGAGTCTATCTTCCATCACCCATTCGACTTTCTTCCAGGCTTTTCGCCTGCTGTAATCCTCAACGTAACGTAAACCAATTTATATAGGCGATTTTTTTCACTGGGTAATCGGAACTTCGTATCTGGAATCTATTAATTTCAATAAGCAGCAACATTACCAGTTTTCATGTTACTGTTTGAAAGCCATTGCTTCATTATCAATGTTAAGGTGCGAATGTTTAATTGTTGTTTCATCATACTATGTGCCTTCGTGTTGGCATTTATCATGTTTCTTATCTGTAGGATTAGTAAATATACCGATTTGTGATTATCTTTAGCGGGCGCATGACGCGCGTTTCGGCGGCATCAAACACAATATGTAACATTCTCATATATATGCATGTAATATAATATGTTGATATTCCTTACGCGTAATATACCTGGAAACCCTCAGGCCTACACGAACGCATTTTAGTAAGAGTACAGACTGCAAAATACACCAACAACCGTAGAAGCATTAAAAAAAATTGATGATGTCTGTGTTGTTTCTGTTGCGTCCCGGGATTCGACGTTGCTCATGCCATTGTCACTGTGGCTAGGGAGACATGTCAGTGAATTGACAATTCCCAAAGCGTGCTATAAATTATAGATAACTGCACAGCGTAACAACGTCGCGATGCTATTATGCTTTACACAGTTAGCGAGGCATGCGAGGCTCACGTTTACGCTTGGCTGGTTATGTGACCACACACGGTTATAGTTAATATAATTTAGGCGAGCGCGCGTGCCTGTGTATGCGAGTGCGTAGGTGCGTGCGTGCATGCGTGCGTGCGTGTGTGCGTGTGTGCGTGCGCCTAGTCTCCCTACCTCTTTTCGCGACGCTAAAAACTCTAGTCTCAACTGCAACGCAGTCCATATCAACTGAGTGATCACCGTGGAACGAATAGTCCGTCGATAAATGTCAAATAATTCAATATTGTCATATTTTGGGTTAGAATCTTGGCAACTGGTTTTAAAATCAATTAAATTGTATTAGGAATTTAAAAACCCTTGTTACCATTTTTCTATGTGGTCCCATTGTGATTTGTGTGTGATCCCGCAGTCTTGACACGCTATCCATTTCTTCCTGCTCCAACCGAAAGCTTGGCAACACACGATACACGGTTTCTTTTAACTTCTGGCTTTCGCGTGGCAACATCCACATTCGACGGGCCGACAGCGGCGACGGCGGTTAAGACATTTGACGGCTTCGAGCGGTGAAACTACATAAGAGTTACGTAAGCAAAGCATATGTTTCACGAAACTATCTTCTAGGCGAAATTACAGTCCAACAAAAAAAAAATTCGGGGGAGGCAAACGTATGTTTGCGCTTCCCCCAGTGAAACAGCAGCAAAATAAATGTTGGGCGTATTCATTGTCTGTGCCCTGTTTTGAGGTTAGACGAAGCCGGCATTGCGGTCTGATACGCAGAGTGTAATTTCCCCTGGCCGTCTTCGCGTGCCAGCGGTCACTATGTTAGGACCAGCCTACAGTAACTGTGGCACATCCCTGTGCAAAACTCGTCTATTAACCTCATTTAATGAAATCGGTCACGAGAGGTGTGGTCGGCCTCCGGTCATGTGATATAATTATGGATAATTTCAGCCACACGCTGTTCGTGTTATATGCAATGTTTAGGATATGAATGGGTAATATATATATATATATATATATATATATATATATATATATATATATATATATATATATATATATATATATATATATATATATATATATATATATATATATATATACATATCCCTAGTGTGTCATCAAATGTAAAGGAAGCATACTTTTGGGTATAATCTTGGCAACTAGTTTTAAAATCAACTATGTAGTATTTATATCTTAAAAACACTTGCATTTTTTTCCATTTGGTCCCATACTAATGTAGCGGCCATTTTAAAAACGGCTGCCAAATTTTATTTCGCTGTACGTTAATAACTGTTTCATCTAGAGAAACAATTGTGGTACATGGATTGTGGTATATGGATTATGTTCAATGGGACAAGGATTCCAAGTAAACTATTTTTGGAATTTCAATCCCGCCATTTTTAAAGATGGCGATTATCATGTAAATGTCACAATATATGTCAAAAACGTCACATTAAGCAGTTATGTTAATGACATTTGATAGCTTAGTTGATAGCGACATAACCAATGTACATTTGACATTAACTAAAATTCATATATATGCCATTTTAAAAGATGGCGTCCGACTCAGCCATTTAGCGATAGCGAACGAACGAGCGAGCGAGCGAGCGAGCGAGCGAGCGAGCGAACGAACGAACGAACGAACGAACGAACGAACGAACGAACGAACGAACGAACGAACGAACGAACGAACGAACGAACGAACGAACGAAAGAACGAAAGAACGAAAGAACGAAGTAATAGAGAGAGAGGGAAGGGGGAGAGAAAGAGAGAGAGAGAGAGAGAGAGAGAGAGAGAGAGAGAGGGGAAAACCTCATTCACTCAATAATGTTTTGTTCCGACACTAATGCACATTACATGTATAACGGCTATTCACACAACCTATTTGTCGATGATTCGTCGTTTTCCGTTGTTTCTTGGTAACGACGGGTTGGCTGACTTTAATATTTCAAAGATGAGCCCGTGACTAGAATATTGATTGACACATCAGTCCTTCAACATCATGTACCTGACACATACATAGGCACCAGGCAGTGGCGTGATGAATTGGAAGCGTTGAACTAAGTTACTACATCGCGCAAATTAAAGAGCATGTTGATGGTGGTAATGCAGAAAATTGCATAACAATCAATTATGTAAAAGAACTAAGTCAGTCAATCCTTGAGTTTAGTCATTTGAGACCTAGGTCCAATGGATTTACGACATCACTTGGCGTCAAGCTTCCTCCCCTGTCTTCCCTCCCGACCTAATCGTTATAGTCCCATTCCATCCCTATCTTACCTCTCCTCCCTCCTCCCTCCCTATCTTATATATATATATATATATATATATATATATATATATATCGTTCTCCCTCTCTCTCTTTCCCTTCCCTTCCCTCCAACCCTCGTTACTCCCACGTCCATAGTATGAGGGATATTACGTAACAGTCATGATATTAGCATAGTTGTTTATGAATCTCTGATAAAAATATTAAGAAGATTATAAGATGCCTACCTAACATAATATATGTTCTCAGTCAAATTCCACACACACGCACGCACGCACGCACGCTCGCTCGCTCGCACGCACGCCCGTATGCATGCACACATGCGTAGGTCCAATAGACTATTGATTGTCACATCAGTCCTTCAACAACACGTACCTGACACATACATAGACACCAGGCGGTGGCTTGAAGAACTGGCGGCGTTGTACTAAGTTACTACATCGCGCAAATTAAATAGCATATTGAAGGTGGTAATGCAGAAAAGTGAAGAACAATGAATTTAGCAAATAAATCAGTCAGTCAGTCCTTGAGTTTAGTCATTTAAGCCGTAGGTTCAATGGACTTATGACAACACTTGGCGTCAACCTTTCTCCCCTGTCTTCCCTCCCGACCTCATCCTCAGCGTCCCATTCCATCCCTATGCTATCTCGCTCTTCACTCGCTATCTTATCTCTCCCTCGCTCTCTCTCTCCCCCTCTTACTCTATCGCTCTCTCTCTCTCACGCTCTCCCTCTCTCAATCTATCTTTCACGCTCTCTCTCGCTCTCATTCTCGCTCTCGCTCTAGCTCTCACTATCTCTCTCTCTCTCTCTCTTTCTCTATCTCTCTCTTTCCCTTCCCTTCCCTTCCCTCCAAACCTCGTCCCGCCCACGTCCATAATATTTTGTATGGGGGAGATTACATAACAAACATAATATTAGCATAGTTCTTTACGACACTCTGATAAAAAAATACTATTAAGATACTCAGATGCCTACCTAACATACTATATGCTCCCAGTCAAATAACGCACACTCAGACACACACACACACACACACACACACACACACACACACACACACACACACACACACACACACATACACACACACTCACACACACACACACACACACACACACTATCTCATTGCAGACACACACACACACACACACACACACACACACACACACACACACACACACACACACACACACAAACAAAAACACACACACACAAACACACACACACACACACACACACACACACACACACACACACACACATACAACCATACCCACACCCACCCACACACACACACACTGCACATTCCTTTTCCCTCGACACCACCTGTATCGATCGGCAGCAGCGTCTCTTTTCGGCCGTTGATGGCACGAACCGTGGAGTTCGGCAGGTATAGTTGACGATCGATGTCGCGCCCGACTTGGTCTTCTAGTTCCCCGGTAGTCAGTGTCGAGGCGTACGGCGTACGACTAGCACCGATGCGGGTCCACGCGAACTGGGTGACGCGTCCGCCGTCTATACCAACGTCGCTACTAACTCGAGTCCTGCTCTTCACATGGCTGTGCTCGATCTCGGTTCCCGCCGATGCTAACGGTAAGGCGATTATCTTAATTTGGTTTTCACAATAAAAACCGTGGGTTATGTTGAAGCCAGGTGCCAGCTAAGGGGCCGTGCCCACAATCCCAAAAAAATAAGGAGGTTGTGAAGCTGAACAATAATACCTGACTGCCCGATTCATAGATTGACAATGTGCAGATGGAATAGGGTTGTCTGTGTATGACTTCCCTTCACAGTAAAAGCCTTTGGCAAAAAATGTATCATCATTCAAATAGGATTAAGTTACCTAAAGTGGAGGAATCCGCGATTGTTGTCGAAGGCACTAAGCACCCAGCAGTGTGCAGCCCAAGAGGTGACAGGACAACGACTACATCAATATTCTCAGTGTGCGTGAGGAATAATGGTTATATTATCTCAAAATAATAGTTGCCCAGTTACTAGCCTTAGGTCAAATTGTGTGTTGTTGTTCTCCTCTTGGCATCCCTGACATCAGGGGTGAGTTTCTGCTACATTTTGCTCTTGTTCTCCATTTTATCCCAGTCTCTGCAGGTCTCTCTCATTGCAGACCTCCCGTCGCAATCAAGTTTTCCCCGTCTCCTTTTCCTATTCACTTTCTGGGTACATGATATCTTTGCCAATTTTTCCTCTCCATTCTTTCCACTTTACCGGCTCAATTCAACCTAGTCGTCATCGATTCTTTCACTTTCCTTCACTCCAACCTCCACTCGCAGTCGTCCAATTTTCTCTTACAGCTCTCTTAACTCCCAAGGTTATTCTTGCGTCTATCTTCCACCACCCTTTCTCTCAATCTTTTCTCCTGCTTTAATCCTCAACGTAATTTGTAATATGTAAGTAATTTGTATACGCGATTGTCACTGGGTAATTGGAGCTTCGTATCTGGAATTTAGTAATTTCAAAAAGCATCAAAATTGCAAGTTATCATGTTACTGTTTGAAAGCCAGTGCTTCATTATCCATGCTAATGTACGACTGTTTAATAGTTGTTTCATCATACTATGTGCCTTCGTGTGGGCATTTATCATGTTTCTTATCTGTAGGATTAGTAAATATACCGATTTGTGATTATCTT
>OZ024865.1:2707500-2742500 GCA_964017155.1 Oasisia sp. SBJ-2009 | reverse complement strand
TGCATGTAAGGCACTACAAAGCCCGAATAAAATAGTCCATGACCAAGGAGGTGGCTCTGATCAACTAGGACTACGTGCAGGGTGCTAAGAATCACTGGGTTAAAAAGAGCTGCCGAAAGAGGGTAAGTAGACTAAATATAGCGACCTACAACGTCAGAATTCTGCTAAGAGATGAACACATACAAAAACGCGAAGAAGAACTTAAGGAAACCAGGTTGGCATGGGATGTAATCGGGATCTCCGAAGTGAAAAGACCAGAGGAATATTTCACTACCTAACAAAGCGCTACAAACTAAAGATAATGCTAATATATGCACCAACAACATCATAATCAGAAGAAAACATCAATAGCTTCTACAACGACGTCGATTAGATTTTACGGAAACCAAACCATTACACTATAGTGATGGGAGACTTGAATTCGCTAATAGGGAAAATATCAAACTGGACGTAGAGGTGGAAAGGAAAACATTGATGACCAAGAGGCCACCAAGAGTAGATGCCACACGAATAGGATCAAAGAAGATCGAATTCCAACTCAAGTGAGACACCAATTGGAGACACTACAAGAACTAGAAGACATCGACACCTTGAGCGAAATCATCAAATACATGATCCAGAAATCGAGGATATCATCACCAACACGAACCCTGATGACGAAACGACGAGAAATGGAGGGAAACGGCGACAATAAACAAAACAGAGAGTACGCAGAAATATGCAAGATTATCAAAAATAATCCATGAGAGAACATCACGAAATACAACCAAGAGATCTTACGAGAAACGATCATGACATCAAAGAGCCTGAAGAAAGTCCGAAGATCGCAGAAGCTAGGCCAAGACAAGCTGATCACACTCCTGGACAAGCACGGTAGATACATCCATGATAAAGATAAATCATAGAAAGAATAGAATAATTTCTTATACATATATATATATATATAATATATATATATATATATATATATATATATATATATATATATATATATATATATGTATATATATATATATATATATGTATATATGTATATATATATATATATATATATATGTATATATATATATATATATATATATATATATATATATGTATATATATATATATATATATATATATATATATATATATATATATATATATATATATATATATATATATATATATATATATATATATATGACCCTAATTAAAAGTAACATTTTTGCTGATGTGACGCTGCTGCTGCGTTTCTGCAATTACGACGATATTTAGATAACATATAATATATAGTTATTTAACTATATTATCAATTTTCCCTAAGATGAAATAGGTCAAAACTTGTTTGCCCCAAAACTGGTGTTCTTTGCCCCTCTCTGCTCTAATTGTTTATTAATTATGTCCACAACAACCTTGCCTCGCCTTGCCAACCCCATCACAACCAAGCCATCTTAAAGAATGAGTCCGCTAGCAACATTTAATACCATACATTAGCATATATCCCCCTTTTCCAATAAATGTTAAGGTATGTGAATTATTCAACAGAAGAATGAGAACCGAAAACTACGACTACGCTTTTTGGTGCGCATGGTTGACTCGCCACGTAGGTTCCGCCACAGGGCATTTTTCGACCAATGAGTAACGAGCATGTGTCCACGTGGACATCCTCTGTTTACACGTACGTGACAAAGTGTCCATGTTGTTCTGCTTGTGTTTATAATTATGGTACATATGGTGAACAAAAGCATTCGTAACTATTTTGCAAACACTAGACGTAGTTGTTTCGAATGCACTTAGTAGTTGGCCATGCAGAGTAAACATAATTACCACTTGTCTATAATTAACCTAAAGTAACTGATTATGTGACGTGTAGCAATGTAAGGTAGACCAACAGCAAGTAATTTTCTAAAAAGAAATAATCCATCTCAGTAGCCTTAGGCTTCAGTTATGTAATTACTGTTATGTCTTGTAACAAACACTAATAAAACACAGACACAACTCACATTGTTTCAACACCAGTTATTACAATTATGTTCCATCATTAGTGGCACTTACTTTATTTATATAAACGTAAATATTGTTTGTAGGTGAAACTGGTACGTGTATGTTAAGGTGTGGTAGGTCAAGGCTGGAACTGTAACACGTACATTTATTACACACTTGAGTAAAAGTATAAATAACTGTTGATAAAGTTAGTCAAGTAAAACTGTTTTTGAGACAATTATTTGAAGTACAAATTAAAGAAAAAGTAAAAACATCTACTGAAGTTAACACAAAGTCACTTTCTCTTTCACTTTGTAAAATGGTTGATATGGTCAGCTTTTGTTTAGCTTCAGCAGCAGAAGCGATTTGGTGCACACAACAAACAAATCAACTTGATGTTGTTGCCACTGATCGATTTCTTTAAACACAGCAGACAAACATGGCCACGCATTTTGTTTTGCAAATCCGTCTCTTGTGACGCTTCCGTAATTAAACTGTGAATTAAAAAACGTGAAACACAGTTGACAACATGCATGCCACCTTGTGAACATGACCGTTAATGTTAATCAATACATAATAAAACAATTACTAACGGTTGTTGCGGTCACTGAATACTACAGGTCTGCATATAGTCCCTTGCTTCTGGCACATACAAATCGACATAGATATGTTAGGAGCTCCAAAATGATATCACAAAATTTAGATTATTTTTGTTACATTAAGAAGAAGTACTTTAATCCAGGAGTGTAGTTAGCACAGCCCGGGTTCAATACCCAAGTCATGTTTTGTTTATCCCAAGGAAATATATGCAGTTATGTCAACTCAGGTGTTTGTTGAATTTCCACAACTGAAAAATATTACGAGATATCTGGGAGATACTGAAACTGTTGTATTTTCAGTTGCTGGAGGCTCTCCTTTCTACAACTTGTTGATTGCCACAAAAGAGGCGATCTACAAAGTTCCAGTGAACAACACGGTGACGCCTCCAATATATGGAAAGGAGACAAAGTTGATAGAAGGTAAGCTGATATGAATGAAGCTGAAACCAGATACTGTCATGAATACAGTTAGTCTAGTTGCTAGCTGTATCCTTTCAATGGAAAACCTAGAAATTTTAATTATTGTAAGGTGTTTTTTATTGATATGTTTTCACACGAGTGTCTGGGAAATTATGAGCTTTGTTGGCATTAGGCCAACTTTGGGGAATTTTCTTGATTAGCTAATTAGCATTATTATCGCTAATTAAGCTTAATCCAAGTAACACGTTTGAATTAATAAGCCTAGAATCATGTGTGATAGCACTTTCTATACACGTTTGACTCGAGGAGTCCATGCATTAAGCGGCTGTGATACTGTTTCCTACTCCTTCAAAAAGGCAAGGCCTCTGTTTTGAAGACACCGAAAGCTGTTAAACGTGCTAGGTCAGGAGAGCGACACTCACGCGGACCTCATGGCAGTTGGACAGCAGTTCTTTGTGGCACCGCATGGACAACCTACGGGTACCTTGATGACTCAAGCTTGGTACAATCGGTAGACACGCAAACACTGTGCATCATGTTATCATGCATCATGTCATCTACTTCCATGTGCGACGTGCTCACATGAAGATTTGCTTTGGAAGGCAGCTGACTAAGAGGGTACTCCAGATGCCTTCACCTCAGAGTATGGCTGGAAAATTGATGAAGGGATAACTTGCACCACTTCTAATGAAGTTCATTAGTTGCCGCTGTCGAGCGAAGGACAAGGCATGTAAGGAAGGCAATTGTTGTTGTCACTGTGAAAAACTCAGTTGCACAATCTACTGCCTCTGCACAGCAGGTGATGCATGCTGCAACCCATTTACGAAGACAGAGGAGATGGAGGAGAACGATGACCAGCGTGATCATTATGTAGAGTGGGATGAATTATAAAAACAATATATAGCAATGAATGGATAATATGTTATTATCTATGTTAATTTGGTTTGACTATGAATGTTTACATTTGATTATATTAACCATAGGCGGTTGTTTCTCTGTTTGGTAAAACTAACTATAAATAAAACCATTGGCTGTATGTTTGATTGTCAGTTACGCGAAATGGGGAAGTTTAGTAAATTTCAACCATTTTTAGCCACAAATGACCTTGACCTTGACCTTGACTTTATACATTGACTTTGAACTTTAATCATGACAAAAATATCAGAAATGAATTCCTCGAGTCGAACTTATATAGAAAAGTGCTATCACACATGATTCTAGGCCTATTCGTTCAAACGTTTACTTGGATGAAGCTTATTTAGTGTTAATAATGCTAATTAGCTAATAAATTAATACAACATTTTCCCCAAAGCTCAACATCTTCCCGACACTCATGTGAATAAATATCAATCAGAATACCTTACACTGATTACAATTTCTAGGTTCGCTGTCCTGCTACTAGGGGTACGTTAAACATGTGCTGCTAACAATTTGGAGTTCTTTGCTGCATCATATCTAAGTGTAGCTAAACAAAGTGCTTATATATAAGTTTATCAGTTAATCTAATTAATCCTGAACTTTACCCTGGTGTGTACAATAATCGCTAGATGTCACTAATTTAGGTTAGTATGTCCTGTGATCGATTCGGATGAAAATGTGAAATGTAGCAGCGATGTTGATAGCCTGGTTGTTGACATCAATCATTATAATTATCTTCAATACGCTTTGAAGTCACACGACAGTAATTTTGGCGACACAGTGTAGGCAAATTTATTCTGATTTTTACAATAACATTTTGTTTTGTACTTGTATATGCTATGCTGTATTCCATATAGGGGCATCAAATCTATCAAAAAT
The DNA here is from genome assembly GCA_964017155.1 of Oasisia sp. SBJ-2009. Classification (NCBI taxonomy): domain Eukaryota; kingdom Metazoa; phylum Annelida; class Polychaeta; order Sabellida; family Siboglinidae; genus Oasisia; species Oasisia sp. SBJ-2009. The sequence goes on along the minus strand of OZ024865.1, from coordinate 2,737,719 downwards.
GTACATGACCGTCTTCGATTTTGATGAATTTGGTGTATTGGTTTATGATCATGAGTCGTTGCGTCCCACCAATTGTTAGATCCATCTGACCTTCAGGTCCAGAGATAGAGGTCATCGAACTTTGACCCGGCCTTGATACCTCACGACCTTCCAAGTGTCATAACTCCATTTCTAGCTCACCTACATATGTGATATTGGTATCATTTTAAAGCTAATAAAATTGTCTACCTATTTAGACAACAATTCATCTACCAAATTGTTTTTAACATAGTTTTAAAAAGTGGTTTAACCTTTGATCTGACCTAGCAAAAAACATGCAACCTCCGATTTCGCTATTTTTGTTTTACACATATGGCAAGAATCTCTAGAAGTTTTATCGTGCGTAATTTAATACTTCAGGAGTTATGAATTTTAAATACATTTCTTGCACCGCTTTGATGCTAAAATATAGGCCAATAAGTACAGTCATAATGCTCTGTTAGCATGCAAACGGTGGCTAACCTTCAAGATGTTTTTGCTCCTGTTATTACCATTACTATCCAGTATCGACACATTGAAGTAATTATGTGCTGGTGTACTTTGTGTGTGTGCGTGCGTGTGTGCGTGCATGCATGCGTGATTGCATGTGTGAAACATTGTGCCAAAAAAGGTGAAATTGACTTGACCAGGATAATTGTTTATTTATTATGTTGTACGTAGAAATGGATGTGTGAATTTAATATTTGTTGAATATTTGTTGCAGTCAATAACATTTCATGTTGTGAAGGAAAATTGAAAATAAATAATAAAACAATTGTAGATCAACTTCAGCATGCTATTAGCAAAATGTTTAAGCCCCTACCATAAGCGATCAAGTGAAGTAAATGTAGCCATATGTATCAGTTTTGTAATAGTAATATATATTCAGTTCTGATGGCTACATTTCAAATAACATATTTGTTGTAAACAGTGTCAGTGTGCAAGTCAACCCATTTTAATTTACAAAATTACTACTGTACTCCAGTCATATTACCAACTGGAATTGTGTTTAGCTTCCAATATAAATATTCAAAATTATGAAAGATAATACTATTTCAGTTTAACAAATACTGTATGTGTTCCTTCAGGCTCAATGCTTAACATAGCAATATGATCATGCTTTTATAATCCAACTAATATAAAACAAAATAAAAATTATGGTGATCAACAAGATTGTCACACATGTCGGCTGAATGAAAGCACACCAGTGGGTCAGTTACGTAACAATGACCCTGGTACTTACACAGGTGAAATATTGACCATGGTAGACCACCAATATTATTTGATGATCGACCATGGTAGTTCATGTTATTTTCATATAATGTAGGCAGCATGAATTTTGTGTGATGATGATTTAACTATGCATGCAATATTTTAAAGTGGCTTCACCTGCATGACAACTGTGCTTCTCTACTGTTTTTGTTGGAAATCCTAAAGTTTTGGGTTAAATATGCTTCAGCCAATCATGGCACTTCATACATTGAACAAACTAACAAGCAATAACTAACTTTTGTTTGGTGACACCTCGATCACGCCTAACACTAACAGCTGACTATCTCCATGAATCATTGCATCGAATCAGTTTGACCCATTTTAATACCATGTGGCAGAGTACTATGCAATCCTCTGCCCACTCAGTGATAAGTGATCCCAGAAATTACCACAAACTGCACAAATCTGATTCTATTGGACACGACTACAAAGATAATGATGGATGGATATTTAATGTGATCTTACCACAAATGTTTTTTGTTTAATTATCAGATTTACTTTCACCGGGTTTTTCCTAACAACCAGATCTAACATGTTAAATAAGATAAATTAAAGAGGAGTTCTGTGACAATATGGCAGTTTTCTCTTTGACATTCTAGCCATGACTCATAAAAAAGATAAAGTATATTTATGGTGGTTACATGTTCCAATGATGATTCTTGCCTCTCTATTTATCATTACGCCAAATGATTTTGTTTGTTACGCCTCTGACCGAGCTTGAATTGTCTAGGATGTAACTTTGTAAGCGCTATATAAGTGTTACAATTAATTTCTTGATGACCCAGAGCAATTGTGGTCTAAAATTGCATTATTGAAAATATTTGATAATTGGTGGACCCACAGATTTATGGCTTTTTTAAACCTGTTACAGTCCAATATGCTGACGACGTTATTGGCACCATTGCTGTTGATGATGTCAGTGGATACATCTACTGGAATGAATACAAGGACATATACCGTGCCACACTCAATGGCTCCAAGTCAGAACTAATAATAGCCAACGGTAAGTTACATATGTGTATCTATATTATAAAATAGTGTTTGTCTGTCTGTCTGTCTGTCTGTCTGTCTGTCTGTCTGTCTGTCTGTCTGTCTGTCCATCTGTTTGTCTGTCTGTCTGTCTGTCTGTGGACCCACAGCTCTGTTGGCTTTGCATGTATCGAGGTGAAATGTTGCATGTGATCTATGAACATTCGTATATTTATATGTTTCTAAAATCATCTGAGGTGGAGAAAATGAAGGGTTCGAAATGTAATAAGCCTATGTCCTTTGCATGGATTCTGCCTCACACATCACAACGTAACCACGTGCTGTAACTCTGGGACACATTGAAGCAGTGTAATGCAATGTTCATATTGCCTTTTTCCAGAAGCAAGGTTTAGCCCTCACTATTTGTTCAGGTCAGTGGGATCAGAATTTTGAAACATTTCAGGCACTGACTGCCTTCTCCCCCATGCATCACTGGGATACGTGGCTAGTGTTTTCTTGTGTGAGCAAATTAATAATGATCTACAGGGTGTGACAGTAACAGTTTCATGATTGGCAGGGGCAAGTAAATGTCTTCTCAAGCAAACAAATGTAGATATCAACTCACTCATATTGGCAAACATAATTTAAAAATTCAATTTTCACATTGATTCTTCCACAAGCTTGCTCCACAACTTTGTAATCACCGTGGTTTTGCACTTCTTTAAGGTCTTGATGAGCCGCCAGATTTGGTCATCGTGTTATAAAAGTCATCATCAAAGATGCCAAGGATTGCAGACGCACAGTCGTAGGATTTCAACACATATATATTCTTCTACTGTTACTGAAGGAATGAAACCAGTTTAATGTATTACATAAAAAACCAGAGTAGTGGAAACATTGGTTGTTTGCATTACACTTATGAGGGTCTAACTCATGATTTGGCGCTGTGACTTAAACAAATGTTACCCCCACATAACGGATGCTGTGCTATTACAGTAGGCATTCGTGGTTATACAAAATGTGTACCTCAGCTTCTGGATCGAAGGGAATAAAAAAAACATTCATCCGTTTGAAACTAGTGTTATAATGTTTCAGCATGACCCCAGAAATAGATTGCGTATTCACAAATATGCTGTAACAAAATGCTAATGCGTGGCGTCCAGAGCTGGTCCTTTGATAAAACTTTCGCGCAACCGCGGACCCTATTTGGTCTTTTCTGTGATTCGTCCAAATCCAATTTGTTTTCTAATATGGATACAGTTATACCAATTAATGACTTTGGGAGCTGTTTTGAAGTGAAATTTCAGCAAGTTGCAGGCGAGTAATGTGGGGCATGGGGGCAATGGCGTATGCGTAACCGGACAGTGCAACGGCCATCGCCGCCACAGATTGCGGACATTTCATTGAATTTTTGTTCGTGTACCCTGGAATGTTCTTGGATTTCACTGAATGTTCTTGAAGGGTGTCATGCACAATAGTAGCGAAACTTCAACAAAAGTATTATAGTAATATTTTGCGTAAGCATCATGGCGATAACACGATTCTCTAGACGGGATGTGGACTAGTAACGAACATGATCGCTCGATGTCACCACTCGAATACGTGAGCCAATCAGAAATGCTCTCTCGTTACATGTCTGGCCACTCGCCAATCAGATGCACTCTTTCATCACACATCGGACTTCTCGCCCACTACCGTCCATAGTGATTATTTTTATTTCGTTTCCATCACAATATTTACTTTATGGTTGACATAATCGCCAAGCAACCAAAATGATTCAAAAACTCAGGAATATTAGTTATGAAATGCGTCTAAAAGAATGTGGATTAACAACACTAGAAACAAGGAGACTGCGAGGAGATCAGATAGAAGTTTTTAAAATATTGAATGGGTACGAAAATATTGACAGAAATATTTTTTTCTCAGTTAAGGAAGAGAGAAGGACTAGAGGACATGGAGTTACATTAGCAAAGAAGCAGTGTAGATTAGATATTAGAAAATTTTCCTTTTCACAAAGAACAGTAAATGAATGGAACAGATTATCGGCTGATTGTGTAGGTGCTAGTAGTGTTAATGTTTTTAAAAATAAAATTGACATGTACCTAAGAAGGGCGGGGTACATTTAGATAGATAGGTTGGACTCTCGATAAGCCAAAGGGCTTCCTTGTCCACCTGCCATCTTGAGTTGATTCTCTAGGTGGCAATCTTGTTAAATCTTGTTAAATCTTGTAAAGCTGCAACTGAAATGTGACTGCAAATTAAGATACAAATAGGTTAGTGGACAATGATTATAAAATAGGATCGGTGAAATATTGGCACGACATGCAGTAGTGCTCTGCAAGAAGCAATCAAACATAAATATGTCACATACAATGTTTGTGAACTGGCCTGTGTTTCCCATAAACCGGCTACACATTCACAGGTATTGCATTGCAAGCATAACATTCGAGAGTCTATGTCAAATATAACCTTTTAGAAGGGTTTACCAGGGAACCAGTGGACGTGGCAACATTCTGTTTTTAAAAACATCACATCTTCAGTGTGACAGTGATTTTGGGTTGTTCTTTCGAGAATCTTAGCCTTAGGACCTGTGTGGGTTTTACAAAGCATTATGATTCTTTTTGTTTGTGTTTTGAAAAGGAAATACACATTATCTAACTATATACATTCAGTTTGTATTTGTGGTTACAATGCATATACATATAAAAGTAATGTGTTTGAGATTTGACCTTAAATTTGAAAATGTATTAAAATAAAATAGTCTGAAAATACGTTAGGTTGTATCACAGACAATGGTCATTTTTATCTATCTCTTCTTCAATTAGCCGAAGCGCGTGATGATATTCCTCGGAAGTGACTTGCCTCCTCTCACATGCCTGTTTTCAAATGCCTATAATTTAGTTAGTATGCAGATAAATCCGTCATCCAGTTACCTACTCTTATATGACATAATTTGATCTTTACAGTAATGTAGAAAAACACGAAATTCCACGGATAGAAGTCAATGCTTAGCAATTTAGATCCCACTGTTCTGTATGTATGGACTATTAATGGGAAGAAGATAAAGTATTGCTTTGTATGAAGATATCCTAACCACCATGCTATGGCTTATATGTTTGGCATCAGTTGTGATTAAGTAAATACAGCTGCTGTATCATTTAGTCTGGGTTGGTCTATTTGTGATTATATAGGAGGGCCATGTGTTTTGTAGGGGCCGAACCGATAGGGCTAGATGTTGACACAGCAACTGGCAATCTGTACTTCACTAGAAACAAACAACTGATGAGATTAACAAAGAATGACAACACGTCGAATGTCATCCTTGACGCATCTGATACTATTTTTGGCATTGCTATTGATCCACTGAACAGGTAACACATCTTTTGATTACACCGTGTCTTCTGTGTGAAATGTTCACCCACCATTGATTACACACCTTAGACTGTTCATCCACCAGAGAGTATGCATTGGTCCGTCCACCCACAACAGTGTATGTGTTGGACTATTCACACACAACAGTGTGTACGGGACAGTTCACCCACCAGAGTGAATGTGTTGGACTGTTCACCCACCATAGTGAATGTGTGGGACTGTTCACCCACCAGAGTGAATTTGTTGGATTGTTCACCCACCAGAGTGAATTTGCTGGACTGTTCACCCACCAGAGTGAATTTGTTGGACTGTTCACCCACCAGAATGAATGTGTTGGACTGTTCACCCACCAGAGTGAATATGTTGGACTGTTCACCCACCAGAGTGAATGTATTGGACTGTTCACCCACCAGAATGAATGTGCTGGACTGTTCACCCACCAGAATGAATGCGTTGGACTGTTCACCCACCAGAGTGAATTTGTTGGACTGTTCACCCACCAGAGTGAATTTGTTGGACTGTTCACCCACCAGAGTGAATGTGTTGGACTGTTCACCTACCAGAGTGAATTTGTTGGACTGTTCACCCTCCAGAGTGAATGTGTTGGACTGTTCACCCACCAGAGTGAATTTGTTGGACTGTTCACCCACCAGAGTGAATTTGTTGGACTGTTCACCTACCAGAGTGAATTTGTTGGACTGTTCACCTATCAGAGTGAATGTGATGGACTGTTCACCCACGAAAGTGAATTTGTTGGACTGTTCACCCACCAGAATGAATGTGTGGGACTGTTCACCCGCCAAGGTATATGTGTTAGACTCTTCACCCACTAGAGTGAATGTGTTCGGCTGTTCATCCACCAGAGTGTAAGTGTTGGACTGTTCACCCACGTATCAGAATAGGCTGTCTGTATTCGACTGTTCACTCACTAGAATGTATGTGTTACAATGTTCACCCGTGTATCAGAGTAGAGTGTATGTGTTGGACTGTTCGCCAACTAGAATGTATGTGATAGACTGTCCACCCATGTACCAGAGCGCAGTGTATGTGTTGGATTGTTTACCCACCAGAGGGAATATGTTGGAACGTTCTCTCCACCAGAATGTATGCGTTCGACTGTCCACCCACCAGAGCGAATGTGTGGGACTGTTCAGCCACAAGAATGCATGTGTTTGTCTATTCACCCACAAGAGTGAATGTGTTTGACTGTTCACACACCAGAGTGTATATGTTAGACTGTTCACCCACCAGAGTGTATATGTTAGACTGTTCACTCATGTACCAGACCGGAGTGAATGTGTGTGACTGTTTACCCACCATAGCGTATGTGTTAGACTGTTCACCCACCATAGCGTATGTGTTAGACTGTTCACCCACCAGATAGTATGTGTTAGACTGTTCACCCATCAGAGGCTATGTGTTTGACTGTTCATCCACGGGAGTGTATGTTTTAGACTATTCACCAATGTAACAGACAAGAGTGAATGTGTTGGAGTGGTCACCCACCAATCTGAATGTGTGGACTAATCACCCAATGAGAGTAAATGTGTGGGACTGTTCACCCACCAGACTGTATATGTGTGATTGTTAACCCACGAGAGTAAATGTGGTTCACCCATCAGAGTGTATATGTTAGACTGTTCACCCACGTATCAGAGTACAGTGTGTGTGTTGGACTGTTCGCCTAATAGAATGTATGTGTTACACTGTTCACCCATGTAGCAGAGCACAGTATATGTGTTGGATTGTAAACCCACCACAGTAGGACTGTTCACACACGTATCAATGTAGAGTGTATTTGTTGTACTGTTCACCCTCTAGAATATATGTGTTAGACTGTTTACCCATCATAGTGAATGTGTTGGACTATTCACTCCCCTAGGATGTATGTGTGGGTCTGTTCACCCACCAGAATGAATGTGTGGGACTTTCACCCACCAGACTGAATGTTTGGGACTTTTCACCTTAGAAAGTGTATGCTTTGACTGTTCACACACGAGAATGAACGTGTTGGTCTTTTCAACCACCAGAGTGTATGTGTTGGACTGTTTACCCACCAGAGTGAATGTGTTGGACTGTTCACCCACCAGAGTGAATGTATTGGACTGTTCACCCACCAGAGTGAATGTATTGGACTGTTCACCCACGAGAGTGAATGTGTTGGACTGTTTACCCACCAGAGTGAATGTGTTGGACTGTTCACCCACCAGAGTGAATGTATTGGACTGTTCACCCACTAGAGTTAATGTGTTGGACAGTTCACTCACAAGAATACATACATATATATATATATATATATATATATATATATATATATATATATATATATATATATATATATATATATACTGTACTGTTCACTCACAAGAATGTATGTGTTGGAATGTTCACACATCAAATTGAATGTGTTGACCTGTTCACCCACCAGAGTGAACATGTTGCACTGTTCACCTACCGAGTGAATGTATTTGGCTGTTCACCCACAATAATGTATACTTTTGACTGGCCACTGACAAGAATATATTTGTTGGACTGTTCACCCACCAGAGTGATTGTGTCGGACTGTTCACTGACATGAATATATTATGTTATACTGTACTGTTCACTCAGAAGAGTGAATATGTTGCACTGTTCACCTACCGAGTGAATGGTCTGGACTGTTCACCAAAACGAATGTATGTGTTGGACTATTCACCGACCAAAGTGAATGTACTGGACAGTTCACACACCAGAGTGAATGTGTGGGACTATTCCCCCACCAGAATGTATGTGTTGGACTGTTCACTCACTGAAATGAATGTGTTGTACTGTTTACCCCCATAGTGTGGCACTGTTCACCCACCATAGTGAATGTGTGGCACTATTCACCAACTAGAGTGAATGTGTGGGACTGTTCACCCATCACAGTCTGTGTTCGACAGTTCACGCACAAGAGTGTATGTGTTCGACTGTTCACCCACTAGAGTATATATTTTTGACTGTTCATCCACGTACCAGACCATAGTGAATGTGTTGGATTGGTCACCCCCAAAGTGAATGTGTGGGGCTGTTCACCCACCAGAGTGAATGTTTTGGAATGTTCACCCTCAAGAATGTATGTGTTGGACTGTTCACCCACCAAGTGAATGTGTTGGGCTGTTCACCTACAGAGTGAATGTGTTGGAGTGTTCACCCACCAAAGTTAATATATGGTTGGACTGTCCGCCCACCAGAGTATTAATGTTTTGTTTTATTTAAAATATATAAATGCCGCTAGATACAGCCCTCTCTGGATAACCACTGATACCAGAAGAACGATTAGGAGGAAGCAAAGTGCTGATACAAAGGCGAGGAAAACCAAGCTAAAGAGAGAGAGAGAGACTTTGATTGTTATAAACATTGGTAACGGGAAGTTAAATACATGATCCCCTCGGTAAATAACAACTACATGGAAACCACTATCAACGATATACATAAAGGCAATCCTAAGAGGTTTTGGAGCTTCATTAAGTGCAGGGAACAGGAGTCCTCAGGGTTCCTGTGTTCAAAAACGAGGATGGATGTTATAACAAGTGATAGTTCCAGCAAAGCACATTATACTTAAAGGGCAGTTCAAGTATGTTTACAAACATATATTTCACCAGTATGCCAGACAAATGGTTTGACGTTCCCAGTGACTTGAAGAAGGTATGGGTCGTACCCAGTTACAAGAAAGTGGAGAAAGACCAAGCAAGCAACTAACGCCCAGTGTCATTCAAGTCCCTCACCTGCAAGGTACTGGAGCATATTGTCCACAGAACCATCATGAAACACTTCAACAAGAACAAGGTACTGGAGCATATTGTCCACAGAACCATCATGAAACACTTCAACAAGAACAAGGTACTGGAGCATATTGTCCACAGAACCATCATGAAACACTTCAACAAGAACAAGGTACTGGAGCATATTGTCCACAGAACCATCATGAAACACTTCAACAAGAACAAGGTACTGGAGCATATTGTCCACAGAACCATCATGAAACACTTCAACAAGAACAAGGTACTGGAGCATATTGTCCACAGAACCATCATGAAACACTTCAACAAGAACAAGGTACTGGAGCATATTGTCCACAGAACCATCATGAAACACTTCAACAAGAACAAGGTACTGGAGCATATTGTCCACAGAACCATCATGAAACACTTCAACAAGAACAAGGTACTGGAGCATATTGTCCACAGTACCATCATGAAACACTTCAACAAGAACACGGTTTTCTGCAACAGTCAACACGGATTTCGACGCAGACGCTCCTGGGAATCCCAGCCCATGTAATCACTATCTATGAGATTTTTCTCCAACTCGCTTTCGGTCATCAGGTAGACGTCATTTTGCTTGATTTCAGCAAGACGTTCGACAAGGTGCCTCACTGTCAGAAACTCAACTACAATAACATTCAGGAAAACACTTTCCACTGGATTAAATTGTTCTTGGCCAACAGAACACAGGATGTCTTCTGGAGGGGATACATTCTACGTTTCAGAGCATCACTACTGACAGAGACCAGCAGGTTGTCCTGTTAGATCTGTCGTCATTGGAGTAGTGGTTGAAGAACTGGCAGCTGGAATTTAGTCAAAGAAAGTACATAGCCATCAGATTAATGGCAAAAAGAACAACCACTGGCCCGTGAAACGTCGTGCACCATCGATAACAAAATGCTAGAAACATCTGACAGAAGTAGATACCTTGACATCCCAATAACTGACAACCTAACACGGTCAAGACATACAGCACTAACAGCAGGGAACGCAAACAGAGTCCTTGGTTTCCTGCAACAACACAAACGACTGCTCATCTAAAGTCAAGGCCATGTCCTACACCACCAGCAATGTTTGGGTGAAAAGCAGGACTTCACCCATGCTAAAACACTTGAAAATTTCGATACATTGTTTCATTGTGTCACAGACATAGGTGACGCACTCACGCATAAGACAACAAAATGTTGATATTACCAGGTACCTCAAACAGTTTGCTTTTAGTGCTGTCAAAACATAATACAAGTTTGTGTTTATTGAAAGAAGTAAGAACAACAGTTGTAGGTAGAAACACAATTCCCTCTTCCCTAGACATGTTTATTTCACATGTTTTTGTAAGGTGCATATGCCGTGTGCAGGAAGATATATTCATGAATATGAAAAGGTTTTACTATTTTCTTCATGTTGTGTTTGTAGGCAAGTGTACCTTTGTGTCCCAGTCGACAACAATATTGTTCAAGTCGACCTTGATGGACAGGACTCTACCGTGATTTTATCCAACCTTGGTGCCCCTATTGGGATTGCCATCGACTACTTGCACTCCCGCGTGTGCTGGACATCTCTTGGTAAGTATAAAGGTGGTTCAGATTTGTAAATTGAAATCGTAACCACATTTTCCGTTTTAAATCATCCCAAAATAAGTCATTATCATCCTTAAATAAAAGTAGTGAAGTAACACTGTGGTTCTCAAGTGATGTTCTCACAACCCTGTCTGGTTTTTTTTCCATATCAGTGATTCCTATTCCGAATCTGATTGCATCCATATTATAATAATTCAGATGCCAAAACATAAACAAAGTATGATCCCACTAAATATTAACCATTTCAGTGCTAGAGCACCTTGAAGTTGCGATCACTGAATACTGCATTCCCGGGTACATTTATATGAAATCGAGTGTATCACTTATATATATATATATATATATATATATATATATATATATATATATATATATAAATCTTAAACTGAAATTTTGTTGTGGAGTATATTAATAGGAAGGTAACTGATTCAGCCTAAATGAGCTCAAAAAGCAATTAATAAATATCACAATAACCTCGACCTTCGCAAAGCCATAAACTGCACTGCAAACGTCAATGGGTTAAGACACTAACGTCATGTAGACAAGTCATTGTTTAGCATATTTTTAATCACTGTCTTTTGGAAGACTTTTTGGCTGTGGGCAACTGGATATAACATTTTGCAAGAAGATGTACTTCAACTACAAGCAAGTGTGGCATGGCGTACTGTTAGAAATTTGTGTTTCTTGGTGCATTTTTATTAACCGGAACCAAGATGAAATATTAGGGAAATGCAATTAATCATTTTGATTTTACGTAAAGTGAAGTTTCGATTTGATGGATCAAAATTTGTGTTGATGAACACTTCAGAATATTATTGAAACGCTCTCCCGATATATACATATCTCAATGCTCAATCTTGGGCAAGTATTGACCGGTCTTGAGGTAAGATATATATATATATATATATATATATATATATATATATATATATATATATATATATATATATATATATATATATACGTAATTCTGTCTCAAATAAATTCACCTGTCGTGTTTGGTCTTAATTCAGTAGTATGACACTGTAGACAGTATAGTACTAACGCTGATAGTATAATAAAACAAACACAAAAGAAACATAAGATAAGTTATTATTAAATGAAATACGTATGTCATGCGATAATGTTCTGCAGTAAAATGGGCATTACAATGCAGAACACAGCAACCATCAACTAGCTACATGCATCCTCTTGCACCCGGTAGTTTGTCTTTGACACAGCAATCATCACTTAGCTACAGACATCTTTTGTAGATTCAAAGATTCAAACACTTTATTGTCCGTTTAAAAAAATATTAAAAACGGAATTTTTCTTCAGTCACACATAAAATGACAGTAATAAAAACATTGGTGAATCGCATAGGGCCTACAGTTGTCAATACACAATAAAATGATAGTACAGATAGTCATAAATAAAATAGGTAAAGTATAATAATAAATTACCCGGTAGTTTGTCTTTACCAAAGCAATCATCACCTAGCTACATACATCCTCTTGTACCCGGTAGTTTGTCTTCAACACAGCAATCATCACCTAGCTACAGACATCCTCTTGTACCCGGTAGTTAGTCTTTAACACAGCAATCAACACCTAGCTACATATATCTCTTGTACCCGGTAATTTGTCTTTAACAGAGCAATCATCACCTTGCTACATACATCTCTTGTACCCGGTAGTTTGGCTTTAACACAGCAATCATCACCTAGCTACAGACATCCTCTTGTACCCGGTAGTTTGGCTTTAACACAGCAATCATTACCTAGCTACAGACATCCTCATGTACCCGTAGTTTGTCTTTGCTTTGTCCTTTGGCCTGCGACAATTTCTTCCCTTTCATTTTGGCTGTGTAGATAGACATCCAAATTACTTCCATAGACACTTGAAGGTGTGTCTTGTTAACGTTATTCATGGTTGTATTGTTAAGATATCTTTATGTTTTGTTCCAGACAAGAAGACCTTAAATTGTGCAGATTACGAAGGTGGAAACCGTGACGTTATTATTAGCGTTATTATTAATAGTAGCAGCAACGCCCCTAGTAATGTCCATATTAAAGATGACACTGTGTTCTACACAAGAACAAACTCCAGGTAAGACACAAAATATTGCCGTAAAGCAGGCATAGTTTAATTTCCGTTGTTAATGTGTTATTTTATTCAATTAAATAAAGTTAATTTAATAAACATCCTTTTTAAAATCATAGTTTGATTTCATTAATTACGTTTGCCAGATAGGTAATTAATACTCATTTTAATAGATATTAATACTATAGAAATGTTACAACTATAATTATTGTTCTATACAATCCAGTGATGATTGCCCCCTAGTTGTCGAGATCGTAGTGCACAAGATACCCCCTAGACACAGCCATTCACCCATCCAGCCCCTTTCACAGTGAGAAGTTAGTCCGGAATAGGTACAATTACGCTAGGACAAAACCACAACAAAAGCCATTGAGTTCATCCAGATTGTTCTTCCCTTGATCCCTTGTTACCTTCACGACCTGTTTTGCTTTCCTTATAAACTCCTTCCATACTGCCCACCCATTAGTGGCTGTCCATGTCAGCCTTCGTCAAATCTCTTAATCCAGATTATTTAGTCCGCTAAAATCCTCAGGTTAATGTTTCGTGAAAAAATAACTAAAACATAGATGCACTGTGAAAGGCTGTTCTAAACTTAGTTCAGTGATATATAGTGCTGTGTATCAATCGCCACTCAACTTACCATCATACTTAGACCAATTTCAGACAACAAAACTGAATAAGGACTAGCCTGAGCATGGCCACACGGAGATTCTTATATGCACATTGAACAGTAGATTCCATTTCAAAAAGTGAGTGAGCACCTGGAATGTTCAAGTTATGCATTGAAATTATCATATAACTTCACCATCTAGCAACTGTTCTTGTTGAATCTGGTTACTATTCTGTGTGTGCGTGTGTGCGTGCGTGCGTGCGGGCGTGCATGTTTGTGTGTGCAGTGTTTCCCTCAGCATGCACCAGGCTGGAATCCCGCATCAACCATACAATAGCTGCATGTGCTCAGTAAAATATTGGATTGTTATTTGTCTCAAGGATATTTGGCAATGCAGCATTTGTTCATCAGCAGCAAATAGTGATTGTGGCACAACTGTTCGTTAATGTTGACCCACTGTTCTCTCTATACATTGATGCCTGGCCTATAGTTTATAGCTTAATTTTGTGAACATGATATGCCATTATTCACAGTGGTGTTTCACAACAACCATACAGTATAACAAGATCATTATCTTAAAATGTCTAATGAGAAAAAATATGACTGTGATTTCAAAATGTTATGTAATTCAGAAATGATAGTGAAACTAATATTTCAGAAAATATTAATATTGTAGTAATGACAGGAGATTTAGTAACGAATGTTATGTTTTGTTAACTGGCGGACATTTTGTATTTACTGTGCATTTTTGTCTTAAATCATTAAAAAACGTAAGTGATTTTCAGACTGTCTACAAGCTTTTTGTTATTTCTTTGGTTCCATTAAGATACTTAGATGATTGTTTGTTCTCACCACCAAATTCTAACAAATTAATTTGAACACACCTGGGGGTATTAATTCAAAATAAAATAATAGTTTGCTTCAATCAAGCATTAATTTAGACACTTATCAAGCTGAGATATTGATGACATGTTTAGGATGCTTTCTTTTGCAAGCTCCATTCAATTCAGCTAGATGGTAGCCATAGTGCACAGAGTAGCTTTCCTCTCAATGTTGAGGATGTAGCTGTGGCTCCAGGTGAGTGTCTTCTACAGAGAGTAGCATTCTCCTCAATGTTGTGGATGTAGCTGTGGCTCCAGGTGAGTGTCTTCTACAGAGAGTAGCATTCTCCTCAATGTTGTGGATGTAGCTGTGGCTCCAGGTGAGTGTCTTCTACTGAGAGTAGCATTCTCCTCAATGTTGTGGATGTAGCTGTGGCTCCAGGTGAGTGTCTTCTATAGAGAGTAGCATTCTCCTCATGGCTCTAGATGAGTGTCTTCTACTGAGAGTAGCATTCCTCTCAATGTTGTGGATGTAGCTGTGGCTCCAGGTGAGTGTCTTCTATAGAGAGTAGCATTCTCCTCATGGCTCTAGATGAGTGTCTTCTACTGAGAGTAGCATTCCCCTCAATGTTGTGGATGTAGCTGTGGCTCCAGGTGAGTGTCTTCTACTGAGAGTAGCATTCTCCTCAATGTTGTGGATGTAGCTGTGGCTCCAGGTGAGTGTCATCTACTGAGAGTAGCATTCCCCTCAATGTTGTGGATGTAGCTGTGGCTCCAGGTGAGTGTCTTCTACAGAGAGTAGCATTCTCCTCAATGTTGAGGATGTAGCTGTGGCTCCAGATGAGTGTCTTCTATAGAGAGTAGCATTCTCCTCATGGCTCTAGATGAGTGTCTTCTACATAGACTAGAATTCTCCTCAATGTTGAGGATGTAGCTGTGGCTCCAGTTGAGTGTCTTCTACTGAGAGTAGCTTTCCTCTCAATGTTGAGGATGGAGCTGTGGTTTCCAGGTGAGTGACTTCGACAGATCTAAGTAATGCAAATTGAATAACTCTTATCTCTCAGTTTATTTTGCTCGGTTAGCATTCGTTTGTTGTGATAAGAGAGAAGAGAGAGAGAAGAAGAAGACGAGGGAGAGAGCACAT
Organism: Oasisia sp. SBJ-2009; assembly: GCA_964017155.1. NCBI lineage: Eukaryota > Metazoa > Annelida > Polychaeta > Sabellida > Siboglinidae > Oasisia > Oasisia sp. SBJ-2009. The sequence goes on along the minus strand of OZ024865.1, from coordinate 2,722,070 downwards.
GCGAACGAGAGCGCGAATAAGAGAGCTTGAACGAGAGAGCGTGCGAGCGCATGTAACTGTAAATTAGTGTATGTTGCTATAAGAATTAGTCACTAGTTATTTGTAACCACCCTCTTTTTCACTCACTTTTTTGCCCTCTAATACATAAGTTACTGTTTTATTTTAATGTTGCATTTATTATTATGTATAAGTATTAGTTGGTCAGTTAATGCTTTTGATATGATATCATTTGTCATGATGGCCTGTATGTCAACAATCAGATATCACGTACTATAAATGTACTACCGGTGTATTGCATTAATTGGTAACTTGATACAATTTTCGTCCCATTCTCTCTCCCTCTGCCCCTTTTGCATTCCCTCCATCTCATTTGCTCACTCTCTCTCTCTCCCTGTCTCCCTCACTCGCTCATTTATTCTTTCACATGCACGCACGCACGCACGCACACAGACATGCACGCACGCACGCACGCACGCACGCACACACACACACACACACACACACTTTGTCATCTCTTGCATAATCATGAAGCTCCCAGGTTCCAGCTACAACAGCTGCATGTCTCATGTTGACGGCAATGCAATATATCCCTTTATGAGACAGACAGAAATCAGGTGATTGAATTCAGTCTGATACTGCTGTTATTTTGGGCCTTAGGCTGTCTTGGCCCTGCTCACATTCCATAAAAATAATATTAATTACAGCTCAAGCTGGACCTACGATGGAAACATCGACAACTGAACCAGTTACTGAAGGGCCATCTACTGAACCAATTACTAAAGGACCATCTACTGAACCAGTTACAGAAGGACCATCTACTGAACCAGTTACAGAAGGACCATCTACTGAACCAGTTACAGAAGGACCATCTAGTGAACCAGTTACAGAAGGACCATCTACTGAACCAGTTACTGAAGGACCATCTACTGAACCAGTTACAGAAGGACCATCTACTGAACCAGTTACAGAAGGATCATCTACTGAACCAGTTACAGAAGGATCATCTACTGAACCAGTTACTGAAGGACCATCTACTGAACCAGTTACAGAAGGACCATCTAGTGAACCAGCTACTGAAGGACCATCTACTGAACCAGTTACAGAAAGACCATCTACTGAACCAGTTACAGAAGGACCATCTACTGAACCAGTTACAGAAGGACCATCTACTGAACTAGTTACAGAAGGACCATCTACTGAACCAGTTACAGAAGGACCATCTACTGAACCAGTTACTGAAGGACCATCTACTGAACCAGTTACTGAAGGACCATCTACTGAACAACCAACCACTACGGAGAAGCCCTTCAAAATGGAATTCCATGGTAAATTTCACTTCATATATAAAAAAAATATTTAAGCAAATTACAATTTATTAAAAAAAACTAAATTCAAAAGGAAATGTTACAATATAATTTTTCCTAATGATGTTTATCTTTTTATGTAATCAAATTTGTGTGTGTACATGTGTTTAGAGAGGAAGGCATGTCGTCGATACCGTCCTGGGAAGCACATGGATGTTGAGGGTACAGGGATCAACGTTGGTGACACTGTCACCCTCAGTTGTCATGCTGACTACGAGATGCCAGAAGGCGGCAAGTCTCGCACCGTCATCTGTCAGAATGACGGCCGCTGGAGTGACAATCCTAAGTGTAAACGTGGGTCATGTTTCAGTTGTTTCTAGTTTGCAATTGTTTCTGAATATCAATAAGACAAATAGGCATGATTTCAATACTCTGTGCGACTTCCCAAAAAGATACCCTTGTTATTATCTCTAATATTATCTGGCAACCATGGTTATCATGCAAATTAATTATTACGTCGCTTTCTTTTAATTGTAGAGTCAGTATACACTGGAAATTAGGTAACGCAGGATGATGGTTATAAAAAAAACTATTATTAAACTAAAAAGTATTGTATTGTGCCAGTAACAATTTTGTTTGTCATGAAAATGTTTAGAAATAAGACTTGATCATCATTTATGACCAAACCTTTACTCTAGAAATCTAACTAAACAATCAGATTGTAGCAAAACCTGTGGAAAATCTAGAACAAATTGCAATTCGCACAACAGAGATACAATTACTATTTTATATATATTTGAATGAAAAAAATAAAAGCAACACAAAAAGTGTAATTCAGAAGCCTTTATAAAAAGCCTAATGTTTTAGTTGTCTTTGTAGTATTTCCACCAACAATACTTTATTTTGTGCTCCAATGTATACTTCAAGTCTTTGGTGTAAATTAAAAAATCTTAGCTTGAAAAGCATTACCGTCGCATACAATAACAGTCTCAGAATTGTACGTAACTTGCCATCAAGATGTAGTACAAGTTTTATGTTTGCCACCAACTATATTAAATCTTTCAATGAACACGTTTGTTGATCCATATTTAGCCTTTTATGACTATTGTTGTCTTCATTAGTCTGAAAAACCTCTTTTTGTTAATTATACATTTTAGAAGTTCTATGTACTCAAACTGGAAATCCCAATTGTACACGTGAAATTTGTATTGTATTTGTTATCCTATTTTTAATAATTATTTTAATCACTTATTCAATTGTTTTCATGACCTATTTATATTTATTTATTTTTATTAACCAAATACTTTTTTCTTTAACCCATAATTGGTTTAATTGTATTTTATGTATTGTACTTTTTCATTTTTTTAAATTGTATTTTATGTATACATAAATGTTACATATGAACTTTTTGTTCGAAATAAACATAAATACATTATATATGTGTTTTCTATCTTATCACAGCAATATCCTGCAGTAAGGTTCCACATGTGGCAAACGCTGTCCCCAACACCCGAGTCACACGAGTTGGCACCCTTGTCACATACACTTGTAAAGGAGATCTGCTCTTCCCCCATGGCGTCAACTGGGCGGAGACCATGTGTACAGGCCAGCGTGTATGGTATCCACCACTGGAAGGCTGTCAAGGTAAAAGTCAAATTATCATAGTTGATTAACTTATTTGGTTAATTCATTAGGGAGTGTAATTTCTGAATGCTTCATAGTGAAATAATTATTCCAGCGTTGCCATCAAATAAGTCACTGGAATTCTGCATAGCAGTTGAAGACTTTGTAAACCCTTGGCAAAAAAAACTTTAAATTTTCTATAGAATTCTATAGGATTTTTGCTTATAGTTTTCAATAGGATTTTCGCCAATAGTATTTTATAGAAAAATCTATAGAATTCTTTAGAAACCTATAGAAAAATCTATAAAATTATATAGAAAACTTTAGGCCACACAAAATCTATAGAAAATTCTGTAGAATTCTATAGAAAACTGCAAAATTCTATAGAATTCTACAGAATTCTATAGAACATCTATAGTTTTCTTATATAATGTTTCGCCAAGGGTTAACAATACAGCAGAAACAAATGAAACGTAACAGCTGAAGACTTTGTAAACAATACAGTAGTAACAAATGAAACGTAACAACTGAAGACTTTGTAAACAATACAATAGTAACAAATGAAACGTAGCAGCTGAAGACTTTGTAAACAATACAGTAGAAACAAATGAACGTTTTCTTAGTTGCTCTTACATGGTTTGTGGAACGAAATGATACACAGTTCATATCGTGCAGCAATATGTTGAACAAGTGTTTGGTACCTGGCCATCGACAGTGATGGATATTTATGGTTAACTACTATTTGTGTATTAACAAAAACTTGGCTGAACAAATCCCAGGGAAGTTTGGAAGATGGCATTCGATTGAACAGGCCTGATAATTAGTTAATTGAAAAGCATTTTCAGCAATCCTAAGGACTCGAGTCTCTACTATACAAGACCACTTTTTAATATTCCAAGCAAAAATGGTAACAAACAGATTCCAACACAGAATATCTCGACTAAGATTCTGATGTTGTAATTAGTTACAACAATGCAGTATTAGTTTGACGTGTGTTGTGTCTTTTGGCAGTGCGATGTCCACCCGTGCCTTATCTGGACCATGCCTTCGTTGATGGCCCTTACACCTCCCTGGTTGGGTCAGTGGTCAAACTAAGGTGTCAGCCTGGACATCGCTTCCCGTCAGGCGCCACTCGCAGAGAACTGCGATGTCTGAAAAATCAACAGTGGGAAGATGTGGATGACTGCAAAGGTGAACTTATAGTACTCGTTTAATGTGTTCAACCAATGCTCTCTGTTGGGACTGACTGCTACGTGGTTTGATGGTTGTCATGACAACTGAAGCAGAGAACTTCCTGCTAATAATTATGATCACCTGGTGATCCTTAATATTGGAACAGACAACCTCGCTATAAAGCAAATGAAATAAAAATCAGTTGTATGCGATTGTTGTAAACAAGTGAAACCTGATAGAGACACAGAGGTATTGTTTTATTTATATAATACAGTTCTTTTTAATGTACTTCTCCAATATGTTGTTAGGGTGTTTGCGCAGGGTTTAGCGTAAAATGGGTAGGGGCCAGCCAAGTCCGTACTTTCCAAATCAGTGTCTACTGCATGTATCTGTAATCTGCATATACTATACACATGCATGCTTACATTACTTGCATGCTTTATAAATGACCAATTTACTGTTAGTTTTATGTTCCAGTTGACCGGTGTCCAGCGTTGTCCCTCCCTGCCCACGCTAAGGCCAGTTCCAAACGGGCTGTCTATGGAACAGTGGTGCAAGTAAAATGTGACACCGGCTACCAGTTTGTGAACGGAACTACGAGTATGGCCGTGAAGTGTGTGGCCAACAACCAGTGGAACTCAACTATCCCAGAGTGTCAAGGTAGTGTATACCTGCTATTAAAGGGCAGGTGCCAGCTCCTCTGAACCAGCAGTAATTTGTAATGGGATGTCTGCTGGTTAGAACGTGGGAAAGTTAAACATCAAAGGGTATTGCGGTTAACTCTGCTCACCGCGGCATTATTGCCAATCAATGTTGTTTTGAAACTGGATGTTTTGTTTACCATTTGAACGTGTTGCAGGCGAAACCTTTCAAGTTACGAACATTGTTCCCAGCTTAATAAAGTAACTAAGCACAAATGTCTAGCAGTATCTGTCTGATGAAGATTACCAGTATCTGTCTGATGAAGAGTACTGATCACAATGATCACCAAAGACGTGTTTCTTTGTAATTACAAATCTTAGAAGTATATGAATTAAATGTCTTCATGTGAGTCTAAAAGTCAGTGTTATTCAAATGTAATATACCATTTAGTGGGTGAACAACAGTCGAAGAAAAAGTGGTTATGTTATTTTAATGCAGAAACTATATTCAATATAGTTTACTCTTCAGCAACTAAAGGCAGTTTGACTTGTTAATGTTTAAGTAGCTTAGTTAATACTGGTTGTTCAACATGTGTTTGTCGTTCATGACAGCCATGACACCCTGCAAGGTTTCACGTCAATTTGTTGTGGCTGCTCACATTTGTATCCTGAGAACATCTCAGTCAAGTTGACGTGTGTCTGTATTCCAGAGATACTTTGTCCTCCTTTGAATGTCCCCAATGCCACGAGAGAAGGCGGAAGCTACAAGTTCGGTGCCATAGTCACCTACGGGTGCAATGAGAAGATGCGTTTTAAGGACGGCATGACTTCAAAAAACATCAGTTGTGTAGGGAGTGGGGAATGGAATGAGACAGACTTGTCGTGTGCTGGTAAAACACTGTTTTCACTCGTTCTTCTTTGGTCTTGTGTTGTATAATGGCAGTATAGGATACTAGGGCTAAACATATGAATTTAATCATGAGTTAGTCGACCACTATTGAAATTAGTGTGTTGTAATTACTATGTATTAGGACACTTATGTTGTTGGATGCCTTTTAATATTTATAAATAGTTGTTTTTATGTGTTGCATGTTGTTCAGAACACCTCCAATGGAGATGACAAGGAATGCTTTGCTTCATCAAAAGTACAACTAAATATTTAGTATTGTTAAATGTAGAAATGTTGCTAGCTTATTTGTATAATATATGCCATTGACTGAGGTTAAACCTAAACACTGCCACTGTCTTCCCTCCAGCCAACAGATGTCCCCCTCTTCCCCAGCTTCCCGGAACGATCCCAACGAAGGTGAACACAGACAAGGGAGCTGTCGCCAAGATCCAGTGTCAGCCAGGGAGCCTGTTTGATGACAGCACTGAGACACGGCTGACGCGCTGCAATGGCGTTGATTGGGAATACACTGGCACAGGATGCAAAGGTTAGTCATCTCTGTTGTACTAGTACACCTCTCAACAGATCTATTGTGATGTTCAGTTTGTTTCATAAATTGGAGTCCTTTTTAAAGCTACGCCAATAGCAGAAAGGAAACATGAAAATATATATTGCGATTGAATGTATACTGTGCCAGTAGCAGAGTGACTACAAGTTAGATGTGCTATTGCTTTCAAACTAATTTGCCTGCGACGTAGGTTTAAAGGGTTCTTTAAAATGTTTAAGCTTTATAATGGATGCAATTTTTAATTAATCCTGTTAACATAATTATTTAGTATAATTCTAATTACCCACCTTGACCAAAGTAACAGTGTTTTATGCGTATGTGAAAAGAAGGGCACTTCTGACATAATGTGAAACAGTAACCATTATAGTTACTTGGTTGTTACGTAGTAAATTAACCAAATAATCACAGAGTTGCTAATGCAGATAGTTTTGCAGGAAGTGCCATAAAAATGCTGACACATGTAAACAATGTTTTAATGTACAACGTTTTACAATTAAATAATTCAGTTGAACAAATTAAATTATGTTAATATTATTTTACATTGGTATTATTATTATGTAAACTTTGGTGACATTATGTGATATTTGATTGCAGCCATTTTCTGCCCGGACATAAGCTCCATGTCACATGCGACAGTTGACTCGAGTGAGGTGATGTTTGGGAGTGAGGTGAACGTGACATGTGAGGAGGGCTACACCTTTGACACAGGTCGCTCCGTCATTGCCCGGTGCAACGAGACTGGACAGTGGGATGGACTGCAGGACGGCTGTCAGTGTATGTAGACACAGACATCGTGCAATCTCCAGTATGAAAACTCCTAGTTTTTATATGAATATTTTTATACCCATCTCTCCTGCTTTTTTACTAATATCTTGATTGTTTACACAATCTCCCACTGCAATTTGAGGCTCCCATTTTTGTTGAAACTATTTGATGTTACAATGTTTTCATTGCGTGTTTGTAGTGACATTGTATACCCTATTGAACCGAGTCATAACTAGACAACAGTATATGTTAAGATCAGTGTGATGCAGTGGTCACGTGCTGTGAGGTCAGAGTGCTGGACTGTCATGTTTGAATTCTGGTGCCACTCTGAGGTGGTTCGGCACTGGTTCATCCAATGTGGTGAAACTTGCACGTGTAATTTTATTTAACAATTTTCCTGTGTCTTTCGGAAGAGACTAGAAGCCGCTACGGTCGCTTCTGGTCTCTAAGCCAGGGGAAGTAAAAGTTCCCATCCAAGAAAATGGAAAAACGTGTTGACCCATTGACCAGAGGAGTCATTCTAAAAACACTCTACAACAGAATAATCAACATATGATTGTGGTCATATATTGTTATAGTAAGAAGAAGAAACTGTGTTTGCCAGTGAGTGATAGTGATGTTGGTTTACAGTGGTGAAGTGTGGGCCTCAGCCAGTCGTCTACTACGCCAGTAGTAAAGTCACCATTAATGCGACGTATGGAGACTCCATCAACTACACGTGTGTGCCGGGCTACTGGTTCCGTCTCGGTGTCTTCTCTGACATCACAAACTGCTCCATCAATGGAGAATGGCGGCCAACTTTGGTCAACTGCTCTGGTATATTTGAATTTTAAACGTATCCCGCCTTACATTAGTAATGCTTGTTTGTTTGTACTGCGTCAAACATGAAACCTGACATAAAAAAGATAAATTAATTGATTGGAATGTTTACGATGTTTGTATACCAATGCTGGTTCCCATAGACATTTTAGCACATTGTTAGTTATGCATATGCATGTAATGCCTGACATATGCTGGGAGATCATGAGTCCACAACCTGCTGGTGGCTGTCTTATGGACACTGCCATTGTGACTGTATGTATTTCGATACTGTGTTTTCAGACATGCTATCATTCTTCAGGCGATTGTTCTCACTAAAGTGCTAGTGACTCTGTTGACACTAGTGGTGAAATGCAAGTCACTGCCGACATGGAACGGGATGGTTGTGAACACAACCAGTCGCGTCTGGCGCACCGTCGTGAACACATCGTGCAGCAAAGACCAAATGCTGCCCCAATGGGTTGACTACAGGATCCTGACATGTGAGGCCAACGGTGAATGGCAGCCTGCCATGCAAGAGTGTGTCGGTACGCAACAGTTGTCATGTCGGTGTTCACAACAATAACAGGAGACTAATGCAGAAAATAAGATTTTCACATGTGGAGATACCGGTTGACAGTTCTGTAAAAATCATGTGGTCATGTCAGCACATTTTTGTTTTTGATTACATCATGCACTGCAGCAATACAGTGTAAATGGATTTGTGACATTGTGAAAATAAAAGTTATGCTTCCGTTTTGGACTAATCCATGCAAAAAAGCTCACACATCAAATGCTGCTGTTAAAGTGTTGGTTCACGATTATCAACACACCACCATCTGTCAGAATGGCTCTATTTGAAATATTGAATATAGTGAATATAGTGAAAGCATGCTCGGGTAGAACAAACCCAGAAAGATCACAATGCAAAGTAAATATCTGCAAATTAGGTACTCTGAAGAAATATACTTTGTGTATAAAGTGAGAATGTCATCACGGAGATCTGTTTGTTTGAATAAAGGACCTGATGGAGGAGTCTATGTTTACAGATCGTGTGGCGCAGCCCAAGTTCAAGCCACAGGTGAAAGAAGCAGCGAAGTCGGAGGTGATCGGAGCTGTAGCCCTCGCTCTTGTCCTTGCTGTGGCTGGGGTGGTTGTGGTAGCCGATGCCCCAGCCCTCTTCCTGGCCCTCCAACACCTGCGTGACGTCATCACCCGCCGATGATGTCATCACCCGCCGATGATGTCATCACCCGCCGATGACGGCATCGTCCACCAATGATGTCGTCATCAACTGATGATGACATTGTCCACCAATGATGTCATCACCAGCTGATGATGGCATCGTCCACCAATGATGTCATCACCAGCTGATGATGGCATCGTCCACCAATTATGTCATCACCCACGGATGATGAAATGTAAAACGAGTTGATAAAGTTTGCAGTGGTTGTGTGAATTTTGTGTGTGCACTAGTTGATACATCATAAACAGATGTATCAATACTTGAATTGATACATTAGCTGTAGGATGTGGAGTTGGATGGTGGGTTGAAGGTTTAGGTATGGTGGTTCAGTGGAACCATGTGTAGTATACACATTTTATGGTGGATCTACCAATACTTGAGCGTGTGCCTTTTCACTTCCCACAGTCACCCCCAATATGTCGTCATCGTTTGATTGTGCAACATGCAGCTGTTGAACGAATTTCAAAAGATACATCTAAAATGTAAATATAATAATACGTGGCAAAAAATCATAGGACATTACGTAAATATTCATCCATTTAAATTAAGAATACTTTTTTGTTATAATGTAAATCATTATTTGTTGTCACTAATGAGACAATATTATTTCATGACCAGCCTTTAGGGAAGCATTTTCATTGTGTGATTTTAATAAGAGTGATTTTATGCGTGGTTTGTTTAAATGTGTGTGCTTTTGTTCTTTTCATTTTTGCTGGATATAGAAGTAAAATAATGTTATCTGACTGCAAGAGATATTTCTTATACAAGGAAACATAGTGTTATACCAACTTTGAATGACAACGGTTGTATGCATACGAACATTGAACATAATAGGTACATATATTCATATGCTATCTGGAGATTAGAGTTGATAATTCTTACTGAATCGCTATATATGATAAACGTATGTATATTTTGTTAATTGGTAAATGTTGTCCAAAAAAACCATGATAAAAATGTAACTGTTTATTTATCCAAGTGTGTAAACACAGCATTTGTGTGAGTGTGTGCATATATTTATCTCTAATTGACAATTTTAATACTGTTTATCGATGTTGAGAATGATTAACTTATCATGTTGCGTCTGTGAACTTGACTTTCAAGGATTTAGGTGCAAACATGTTTGTACTATTAATCCTAATGGGATTATGAAAAGTCGACTATTAGGTTTGTTTTTTGCAGTTGGGCAATTTACATGTGCCATTTGTTGACATTGTTGTGTGATGATATTGCCTGATAAATGGAATGTAAATCATGGCTAGTTTGCAGAATAACAGAATGTAAAAGTAATTAAGTTTGTATAAGAAAATTGAGATTTGTCCAAATGGTGAATTTAGAAAAGTACAGTGTCCCAAGCCAAATTGAAAAGGAATTTGTCCCAAAAAGGGAAGCGATTTAGGCGAAGCATTAACAACCTCCAACCATGTAAAATGTGTTGCAGAAATATCAACAAATACCAGAAATCAACCAAAACAACCGTTTCAATTAGTAGTTATGTGGCTGAATTGACCAATAAGAAAAATTCAATTGTTTGAAACGGACACTATCAATGCTATTTATGTTTAAGGCACTTACTGTAAAATCCTAATTAAAATAATCAAAAATACCGTTTTGAGATAATATTCCAGATTGCATTATTCAGACATGTAATAATTTATTATTGTTCCTAAAAAGTGTAAATACTATCACCACTGCAAATGTTTTTTCCTTCCAAACTTGTTTCCTTCATCACACAGTGTAATATGTTGTACTTAAAAAGGCCTCAATATAATTATATACTTTTCATACATTTGAATATGGTGTGATATGAAACTGTAGAGTATAATAAAAAAAAACAGTGATATAGACTGCATTGTTCATTGTATGTATTGTGCCTCTGACTAACATATCAATAAACCTATCAATCGAAATACAGTTATGTATTAAAACAAACAGAATGAACAGAACTATAGATATTTTGAAAATGTGTAATTACACAATTGTTGGTTTGTGATTCCTGATATTGTGAACAATTTAAACGGTGTTTTGTGAGTGGAGACAATGGTGTGTGAATAAATAAAATATGCTTGAAGAAAACAAACTGCTTGAAAAATATTTCCGTATGTTCTACACTGCGGTGCATTGGACTAATGGTTAGCAAGACTGATGTTCTTTCCCTTGCGTGACGTAATTTACAACTACAATGTGAAATGATGGCTGCATGGCTTGACATTGTGATATTGATTGATAATAAACACACAAAGCTATCATCATCTGGCATAACTCGTTTTGGGTATTTTTGTCAAAATAACATTTCACATGGAATGTCTGGCCTTAATGATTCGCATTAAATTAAAGATAATGTTGTTGACAAGATTGACATGAGATGTTTCCAAGCATTTGTGCCAGAGGGTTAGTCTGAGACTCATTATCGCATGTAGCCAATTCAACTCCCGTAGGCATTTTAAAGCAGCCATATACAGACATTTTTATGATTTGTCAGATTAAAAGGAAATTGTCAATAACAATTAATTTGAAATGGCTACACAGCCACGGTCATGTCATTGATACGCTGATCAAGTGTTGTTACGATTAAAAGTCACCTCAACAGCCTTTACAACAAGGACCTTCAGACACTAATGGACAGTTTCTCCTACGCTTGGAAATAATTTGAATTAACAATCAGTATCAAAAAGACGAAGGTTATGGGTCAGGATGCCTTAGCACTACCATCAGTCAGCATTGACATTGTGACACTTGGTGTCATTGATCAGTTCACATATCTAGGATCAACAATCACAAGTAATTTGTCGCTAGATGCTGACATTCGTATGCGCATAGCCAAAGCTGCAGCTGTCATGACCAAGCTGAATAAGAGAGTGATGCAACACAAATTGGACAGAAAACACTAAACTATAATATGTTTACCAGGCACGTGTCTACAGCACCCTTTTCTGACTCTGAGGTCTGGATAACATACACAAGAAAAGAGACTGACTAGATTTAATCGTCGTTGTCTTAAACGCATCCTTAACATATATCCTGGGTGGAGACGGTCACAAACCCACAGGTCCTGGAACGTGATTCATGCACCAGCACGTTCGTACTATTAAAGCCAGCGACGTCTGCGTTGGCTTGTCACGTCCACCGAATTGCTAATGGCGTACCAAAAGACATCATATATGGTAAACTTGTCACTGGGACACGCACCACGTCCATGGCTAACCATATCTCCGTTATAAAGACACCTACAAGTGCGAGATAGCGATGAGCATTTACACTAATAATGCAAAATTATACCGTACTTCTCAAATAAAATGTTAATGTCTCCCATTCGTTTGGAATAGTGGCAAAGAATTTCTTTCAAACGGCCGCGTCCCGTGACTGCGACGGAGTGACGTCATAATCAGTTCACGGTAACGTCCATTAGCTCGGAAAAAGAACACGGAAAGAAGACGGAAAGGGAATGGGCTTCCACAAATCCACGCTAGTCGCTAGAGGCGCTTATACGCTGAGACCTTAGTTGCGTCTCAGCGCCCTCCAGCGACTAACGTGGATTTGTTTACATGTTTTGCTGAACGCTTGTTTAAAAATTAATCATCCTCAATTAGCTATTGACCGTGCAGGCGCGTAGTCAGCGACAGTTTGTATGTGGGCATCAGAGAGCTTTGTGGGCGTACCGTATGTGTGATCAATAGACAGAATAGCGTGCCAATGTGTGTCGATAGACAGAACAGCCAAAACAACGCCATTTTGGCACTGAATTCAATCGAACGTCCCGAGACGTTTCATCGACTGTAAATGTACATTAATGTAGATATTATGCTTTCATATTGACGGACATAATATACGTTATCAATATTTAACTATGTGTGAAGACGTAGCAGTCTCGTGTGATGCATACAGTAAGCTATAAATGATTTTAAACATCCTTTCCCGCATCAAGCCAGCAAACCTGTCGTCCGGCCACCAGTCGACGTTCCATCTGCTGTAATGGTACATTAATGTACATATTATGCCTTCATATTAACGGACATATCAGACTACATCCATATTTAGCTAAGTGTGAGGCTTCGAAGTCATGCGAATCCAACAGCTGATTGTAGGATGATTTAAACAAGCGTTCTGCAAAATCTTCCGCACACGGAGCCGCATTTTACATACGTCAAGAATACGTAAAAAAAACGGCACACAGACCGTAGTTGCGTCAGAGCGCCTTCTGTCGGATTAGTTATTGTGGTACCTCATTGCAACACGTTTCACGGACAGTTAGCAGATAAGTTCAGAGTTGCAATACATAGCTAGGCCCCTATTTACATATGTGACGTCAGTTTAGCGACGAGTTTGACTTTCTATCTGGAACAGAACTTGCTAGGGGACTGTCAATCGATTGAGCATCCACAAACAAAGATGTGGGAAAAGGAGGTGAATCAACCAGGTCCAGGGGGAACGTTTCCACAAGTTACATGAACATATCAGTAATGTAAGTTAGCAGTAATTTATGTAACGTCTGCGCCACTTTGGCTTTGACAATCCAGTGGAACTAGCTAGGTGACAAACGATTGGTGAGATTGCACAAAACTTGTATAAAATGGCGGCGAGACACGTCAACAAGGCGTGTGTTTTGTTTTGTACGGAGTCACGCGGTTATTTAGCAGATAGGATTATCGCTTAGCATTAGTGTAATATTGTAAACGTTTCTTCGATTTAGCACTGACGTTCCGACTGCAACAGTAGGTAGGAATATACGAACAGGGTGTTGTGTAACATAGACTCCCATAAAGGGGACGGCTCCTAAACATCCGTCTTCCCTATCAAACTACTTTTATTGCGCATATTGTAATGGGTAGATGGAAGGCCAAATCACACACACACCCACACACCACCACCAACCCACCCACCCGCCAGCCAGCCAGCCAGCCAGCCAGCCAGCCAGCCAGCCAGCCAGCCAGCCAGCCAGCCAGCCAGCCAGCCAGCCAGCCAGCCAGCCTGCAATGGGCTTCTTTTAAACCTTAGCTATGTCATAGGCAATGATCTAAACTAGATTCACTAACATAGGCCCTACGTACCGTGGGTTAGAAAACAGACGAAGTTCACTTTTGGGATTGAACAACTCAAAAATACGGAAGTGAACCTGGACGCGGCACATATGTAGAATACGAGATAATGGAAGGACATGGCGTGCCATCACCTGCATGGCTCCTTCTGCTGAAGTAGCGATATTTGACCGGCGGCGACGTCTTTGCTATTCTGCTGACAAGCCAAATTGTAAATATCTGTTATGTTGCATTATCTCCGTATTTAGTATATCTATTTCGATTGTGTTACTGTATGCTGTTACAATAAATTGATACCAAGACGGTTACGTAACCTTATTTATAAGTAAGTGAGACAGTTTATTACCAGTAACTTTAAAAATGCACAACGAATTTGTTAGCGTTGTGCGTTAACATACATGCAGTAAATACATACACATTTTGTATATGTGTTAATTATGGGTCATTTACGATTGATTGAAGATTATACCTCGCTACATGTCACAAGGAGACACGAGGTCATAGCAAATCAAGCAAGGGTTAAATGA
>OZ024865.1:2700000-2702500 GCA_964017155.1 Oasisia sp. SBJ-2009 | reverse complement strand
TTGGGCGAAGTTTGGGCGCTCACGCCTGCGGGATGGCGGGCAACTGATACAAGTTTGCCCGAATCACAGGTGAGAATATTTAAAATATAGTGAAATATATTGTAAAAGTGTGGTGTCATCAAATGATGACTGTTTTACATATCACTAAACATATGTTGTATATATTAAAAACGCGTCGTCATTAAGTATCTAGATTTCCTGCTGATGTTGTCCGAAATGCACTGTCGTGTATGAAATTCGTTTATTTGTACCTCTGTGTTTGTGTCTGTTCGCGTTCGCGTTCGCGTTCGCGTTCGCGTTCGCGTTCGCGTTCGCGTTCGCGTTCGCGTTCGCGTTCGCGTTCGCGTTCGCGTTCGCGTTCGCGTTCGCGTTCGCGTTCGCGTTCGCGTTCGCGTTCGCGTTCGCGTTCGCGTTCGCGTTCGCGTTCGCGTTCGCGTTCGCGTTCGCGTTCGCGTTCGCGTTCGCGTTCGCGTTCGCGTTCGCGTTCGCGTTCGGTTCTTGTGTTTGTTGGTCCGTGTTTGCATACATAGGTATGTGCGTACTTGCGTATGTGCGTTGCATACGTGCGTATATGTGTGTATACATGTGTGCGTTGGCCCGTGTACGTGTATGTGTGTGTGTGTGTGTGTGTGTGTGTGTGTGTGTGTGTGTGTGTGTGTGTGTGTGTGTGTGTGTGTGTGTGTGTGTGTGTGTGTGTGTGTGTCTGCGCGCGTCTATGACATTTTAAGCGCAACGTGTAATACAATAGGTAAGATGCCGTGAAAGTGTTTGATAGCACATAATATAATTACATTGTTTTATATGTTGATTATTGTCCTTACATCTGAACAGTGAGGTGACGTAGCATAACAATACATCCCATTGTTACTGCTTTTGGGACTGACCTTAACTGCGATGTGTCCGGAGTATGGAGGTGACAGTAAGCTTAAGCTGTGTAGAGACAACGGAATCGTCTTCAAAGAAACAGCGCGTATTTCGTAGACGTGATTCACACAGGGGCGGCATTTGTTGGCATCATGACACCGCTGGGACATGTAGACTTCTACCCAAACGGTGGCAAGCGACAACCTGGATGTACAATGTTCGGACTTGGTATGTAGGAACAGTACACTGACACCACAGCCAAACACACGTCAACATTATTTGATACGAACGTCCGCAATGTGTAGAATTCAAAAGTTGATGCAAAGCTGGACACTAGTTGGTTCTTTCCATTCTTATATCGTTTAATGTATGATATTTAAAGATAAAATGAGCGACTGCACTTACTACTACTACTGCTGCTGCTGCTGCTGCTGCTGCTGCTGCTGCTGCTGCTGCTGCTGCTGCTGCTGCTACTGCTACTGCTACTGCTACTGCTACCGCTACCGCTACCGCTACCGCTACCGCTACCGCTACCGCTACCGCTACCGCTACCGCTACCGCTACCGCTACCGCTACCGCTACCGCTACCGCTACCGCTACCGCTACCGCTACCGCTACCGCTACCGCTACCGCTACCGCTACCGCTACTGCTACTGCTACTACTACCGCTATATATTTATTCTTAAGCAACGGCTCCAAATAATCCTTGTATATTTCTATACAGTGGACATTGTATATTAACTACTAATACATGAACCATAAATAATAATTCATAAATAAAATAATAACACGGTAAAATATGCAACCAGCAAAACTAGTTATGCACATTTTGACCGTGCGGTCTACAAAGTATATGTTGTAGGTTCCTTTGTCTTGTTTTGTATAGTACGGTATGTATCATATATGCACGTTCTCTCCTGTTTTGTACTTTGTGGTATATAGCGGACATGTTGTACGTTCATTATTTTCTGTTTTGTACAGTATTGTCTACAACATACTCACTGTTCGTTCGTTCTCTCCTGTTTTGTACGTTGCGGTATATAGCGGACATGTTGTACGTTCATTCTTTTCTGTTTTGTACAGTATTATATACGACATATGTTCGTTCTCTCCTGTTTTGTACGTTGCGGTATATATAGGACATGTTGTACGTTCATTCTTTTCTGTTTTGTACAGTATTATATACGACATACGTTCGTTCTGTCCTGTTTCAGTCCGTCGACTAACGTGTTACCATAAACGGTCTACCGAGATATTCATCGACACGATCAACGACAGGTCCAGTTGCTACACCAATTTCAGATGTCAATCAGCCTCACATTTGCCGGTATGTATTCAGAATGCGAGTCTATTTAGGCTATAGTCAGGTGTACGGGGTACGCGCTCGTGTGTGTGTGTGTTTGTGTGTGTGTGTGTGTGTGTGTGTGTGTGTGTGTGTGTGTGTGTGTGTGTGTGTGTGTGTGTGTGTGTGTTTGAGTCTGAGTGTGTGCGCGCTATAAGGTGTTTCTGTGTGAGTGTGTGAGTGCGTGTTTGTGTGTGAGCGAGCGTATATGTGCTTTTGCTGTTTGAATGGACGTCTATGTCTACGTATCACACAGTGGATGTGTGTTGACGTGTTTTTCACTGACGACCCTAA
>OZ024865.1:2690000-2695000 GCA_964017155.1 Oasisia sp. SBJ-2009 | reverse complement strand
CAAATGTTTTCAGTTGTATGTGGAGAATTTCAATCAAAATATTACAGGAAGATGGAGATATGAATTGCACAATAGGTTTATATGCATTGCTGCTGGGATGTCGACTTGTGTAGTGCAATTGTGATGTGTCTGTGTCACGTTAAACTCACTTTGTGTTTGAACGCGTATTGATCCAGAATACTTTGTACAGAACTTAAATGAAACGACCTCAGGATAGATAAATGACGAGTAAATAACGTTAAACGTAGCGCCCCGTCGTATATACAGATACGGGTACACATACGCGCGCGCGTACACACACACACACACACACACAAACACATATGCACAGGACACACACACGCACATACACATACACACACACACACACACAAAACACACACACACATACACACACACACACACACACACACACACACACACAAAACACACACATGTATATATATATATATATATATATATATATATATATATATATATATATATATATATATTATACATACACATACATAGTCACATACATTCACGCGAACGCGAACACACAAGCGCACGCGCACGCGCACGCGCACGCGCACGCGCACACGCAAACGCAACCGCTAACGCACACGCACACCAGACGCACATACACAAACACATACCCACACAAACGCACACGTACAGGCACACGTACACGCACACGTGAGACAGTCTTTAGTATCGTGTGTACGTAAGTATCGTCGTGTGCATATAAATCTTGTAAACTCACCAGTGATGCGAGCAAACTTATATTTCTTGCCAGCGAGGCCACAAGCGTGAGCGCCCAAACTGTGCCCAACACACCACAGATTTTGGCGACTAATTCGGTATTTTGTCACCAGATAACGGGCCATCTGGGCCACTGCCGCCCCCACTGTGCGGGTGTTCGGAGCCGCCCTGAAGTACCTCCCACTCGAGTCCCAATATACGGTGATCACGTTGAAGTCTCCCTGTAAGTTAATTGCTCGTTGGTTAGGGACTACATTCAAAGAGCACGTACTGACCTATTCAGCATCATGACAAAACAGTCATCAACCAGGTACGATTGGCACGGATGACTTACACACCTATACACGTATATACGTATACAATAACATATGATAATGTTTCAAAATATGCTTCGTGTATAAACACAAGTAGAAGTAAACTGCATTGGGGTGGGAGACGCCAATTTGGATGAACATTCTTTGCTGTCGTAGCGAAGACCGACATTTTAAAGATCACGTGAAATTTACAGGTGATATAGATGTATTCTAAATAAAATAGTATTCTGCTAGTCATGCTATGGTTTAACTTTTTGCGTGGCCATATTTCCGCACATATCAGTACAGGTTGTTGCGTCACCAATCGATCGTTTGTGACGTCATCATACGATACGCGCGTCCTGTGGTTTGTGTCGATGATCACTAATGCCTGCGGCTTAATGTTGCTTTTTGGTAAATTTTCATTCCAAATATAAATGTACGCAGATGAATATATTTCAAAATATATTTGTTTGCGATTACAGTTAAATTTTCTATACTGCAATTTCACGTATATCCCCTGTAAATCCGGACCTTTCCTTGTCAGCTTGGACAACCATTTTGAACTTGCTGCCATTTCGAGGATTAGCATTTGTGAAACACTAATATGATGTAAGTATATAAACAAACAAACAAACAAACAAACAAGTATCATATAACTTCGCAAGTAAATGAGAAAGTAAGTAAGTAATTGTAACCGTTATATAACGCCTACATCGTGACAATTCAAGCGCAGAGGCAAACAAATAATTTAGTTTGGCATAATCATAAATGGGGACAGGTAAGCGTCGTCATTGGAGCAAGGAACCGCTGAAAATGTTTTGGTGGAAAAGCAATTTCAAACTAATATGTTTCGCGTTTTTTATACGAAACGTTGCCTACGTTGTTTGGAAATGACACACACACACACACACCACACAAACACACACACACACACACACACACCACACAAACACACACACACACACTCACACACACACACACACACACACACACACTCACACACACACACACACACTCACACACACACACACACACACACACCACACAAACATACACACACACACATACACCACACAAACACACACACACACACACACTCACACAAACACACACACACACACTCACACACTCACACAAACACACACACACACACACACCACACAAACACATACACACACACACACCACACAAACACACACACACACACTCACACAAACACACACACACTCACACACACACACTCACACAAACACACACACACACCACACAAACACACACACACACTCACACACACACACACACTCACACAAACACACACACACACACACACACTCACACAAACACACACACACACAGACACACACACACACTCACACAAACACACACCACACAAACACACACACCACACAAACACACACACACACACACACACACACACACACACCACAAACACACACACACACTCACACAAACACACACACACACACACACACCACACAAACACACACACACACACTCACACAAACACACACACACACACCAATACACACACACTCACACTCATACACACACAAACAAACACGCACACACACACACACATATACACAAAAACACACAAACACGCACACACACACACACACTCACGCTCATACACACACAAACATGCACACACAAACACGCACGCACACTCACGCACACACACTCACATACACACACACCCACACACGCACGCACACACACACACACACACACACACAGATTACACACTTTTTTGTACCGCTGAGCACGCATTTAGTGAACTATAAAACATAATTCTAATGAAATTAATAACGGTGAATAGAATTACATGAAATTACTATGTTAACGGGATTAAATAAAACTGATTTTCATTGCAAAGCGTTCAATATTCTCAGATAAACCATTCAATACTGACGGCAGTTGTACAGAGTTCAAATAGTTACCTTTGCGAGGAAGGCGTCCTTCATTCCAGTGAACCATGCATTTCCCTTTTTGTAACCGTGAATGAGAAAGATAGTTTTCCCTCCCCAGCGAAACATGGATCTGAAAGGCGAAGAACTTTAAGACGGTGGGAAACGAAATTGTTGATACTGTTAGTCATAATATCGTATTAACAAAATTAGCTCATTATGGAATTAGAGGAAACGTACGTAATTGGATAGATAATTACTTACGTAATAGGCAACAACGAGTAAAATTTTAAAAAACGACAAAAGAGAGAGCGGGAGAGAGAGAGAGAAAGAGAGAGAGAGAAACGGAGAGACAGAGAGAGGGAGATAGGGATACTAACTTTTATATAAACAACAACACTTAACATTGTAAACAAGATTCTTGGATCTACTTATAAACAACTCATTGAACTGGATCGCTCATATTAAATATACAAGTAATACACTATATAAGAATATTGGCGTTATACAATGTTGAAGAACAAATTGGAAAAAAGAATATTGAAAACGAATATTGTTAAGTCTATTTTATATCCTTATCTTCTCGTGCATAACATATTGTAATGCTATTTGGGGAAGGGCCCCGAATGTCTATATAGATAAAACGTTAATATTGCAAAAGAGAATTTTGCGCCTATTTAATCATGTAGGATTTTATGATCACAGAGAACCTTTATTTACACCATTGCAGATAATGACTATCTATCAGAAAAAAACATAGCTGTGCAATGCTTTAATGTTCAAACATAATAAAGGTATGTAACCTGCTTTATTTGATGAAGTATTTGTTTTGTCTGACAACTAAATATAACACAAGAACGAATTGCAGACACTTGTTTGGCCAACGTCGGCCCAAAAAAGATATGTAACGAGGAAGCCTTAGGCTTGTCAAGAGCCGAACACTTCTAACACCTACGAGCTCAGTGTGTCCACGACACTGTTTTTCCATGTTTCCATATACGCTCGCATGTACCCGCAAACACGCAAGCACACACATACTCACACACACATAATCGCACATACATACAAACACATACACACACATACACACACGCACACACACACATTCACACACGTACACACACACGCACACACACGCACACATACGCACACACACGCATACACACACATAATCGCACATACATACACATAAACACTCAAACACATACACACATAAACACACGCACACACACTCACACACATACACATACACATACCCACACGCATGCACACACACAGGCATTCAGACACACACACATACACGCACACACACACACACACACACACACACACACACACACACACACACATACACACACACACACTCACACACACATTCACACACGTGCACAAACGCACACACACACACGCACACACACACGCATACACACATAATCGAACATACATACACATACACACACTCACACACACATTCACACACGTGCACAAACGCACACACACACACACACACACACACACACACACACACACACACACACATACACATACTCACACACACACACACACACACACACACACACACACACACACACACACACACACCAATTAACTACTCACGGAATGTCTGTGTTAGTGATGACTCGGGGGGCGTGTCGGTTACTCCTCGTGTACAGATACATGTGGAAGTCCAACTCCCCGGGACACTTGGGAAGACGCCAGTGACGATATGGACCCGACTTAGGGAACGACCCTAGACTCCCACAACTGACGGATCTCGTTCGTCTGCGGCAAGCATCGCTGTTGACAAAGGTAGTGAACAAACACGAAGCTTTACACGTAGTCGCTGAAGCCGGACTTACACAGTGGACTGTTATCAGTGTGGTAGGCAGGCCACAGCACACAAGCCGTGGAGGAACGGACATTCAAACTGACACAAGAAGGCCAGGTTCTATTTGATAACAATTTGAACACAAGGAAGTTATCCAGGGCTTTGGAGCGAGGTTGAGGTTAGAAAGTGTGTACCATGTGCCAA
>OZ024865.1:2667500-2672500 GCA_964017155.1 Oasisia sp. SBJ-2009 | reverse complement strand
ACTGTAAGTGGAAAAACAACAGTCAAACTATATTCCTTAATCAGAAGAGCAAATATGCGTAGTTTTAATTTGTAATAGGTAACTCTATGTAATATAACATCAGTTACCTTGGCAGGTCTGTCCAGAGTAATGCTCTGCACAGCCGGAGTGACATCGACCGTCGTTCTGTTGACAATCTTCTGTCACATCACTACAGTGACACTCCTTCTCACAGTTGACGTCGAACCGCCCAACGACGCAATCTGAAGTGCAGAATGATGTTTATTGTTACAGCTTGACAGTGTTTTGGCACACCCACCCGCCCGCCCGTCCACCCGCCCTTTTACTAGAAACTGACATCAGCTTGAATAAAGCATATGGTGCCGCTGTTTTTGACGAAATCTAAAAGAACCGTTAATGACAATATCGGCGTTCAAAATATAAACGGTATTTGCACTGGAGCCGTGACTCAGTGGCTGCAGATTCGAACTATAGATCTGATTATGAGACCGATTCGAATTAACTGTTACATTGTCAAACTGTGTACAGGTTCGTTCTCCATTTCACTGGGTTATCTGTCTCAGTATCTGGTTATGAACAATGGTGAACATTTGTGTAAGAATAGTCTTCGCATATTAACTGCAGCGTGGCTGGATGCTTCCAAGACAAGTTGAGATGGTGATTGATTGATTGATTGAACAAGTATAAGTCGCCGTGACCAGTCATATGGACTTGCATTGTACTGTACCGTACAAGAACTTACATTTTTGGCACTTTTCATTTCAAGAAAAAAAAACACATGAATACAAAGTATATATGTCATTAGTTATGTGTTACTTGCTTAGAAAATAGCAAAGCTTGATTTCCTAAATCATCACATATTGGTAAAATGTTTTTACCATAGATAGTATTGTGTAACTACAATTGACTAAAACGAACATTTATACGATGCTTGTTGCTGAAGGCTAGGTACAATTATATCAAGTATTCTAAGTTCAAACGCACATTCGGATGTCACATCGCAGTATTCTGCGTTTGAATATGTGACGGGGCACCATGGCCGACTAACACCAGCTAGGCCGCGACAGAAGTTCTTCGCTGCTGTCTTATTGCCGTCCGGGAACATGGCATCTGTCGTGGGTATACCACCGTAGGTGACTACGCTCCAATGTGCACACGGGTTGCGTCTTGCTGTTTGAGTTTTCTTTCCCATATAGTTTCTTCCCTTTTGGTCGTTGTAATAATGATCATTGTCTGCAACAATACTGAACAGCTTACACAGACTTAGACATGTGTTCAAACATGTACATGTGTGAACAATCTGTATCAACCAGACATAGACATGTGTGAACAATCTGTATCAACCAGACACAGACATGTGTGAACAATCTGTATCAATCAGACATAGACATATGTGAACAATCTGTATCAATCAGACACAGACATGTGTGAACAATCTGTATCAATCAGACATAGACATATGTGAACAATCTGTATCAACCAGACATACACATGTGTGAACAGTCTCTATCAACCAGACATAGACATGTGTGAACAATCTCGATCAACCAGACATAGACATGTGTGAACAATCTCTATCAACCAGATACAGACATGTGTGAACAATCTCTATCAACCAGACATAGACATGTGTGAACAATCTCTATCAACCAGACACAGACATGTGTGAACAATCTCTATCAACCAGACATAGACATGTGTGAACAATCTCTACCAACCAGACATAGACATGTGTGAACAATCTCTATCAACCAGACATAGACATGTGTGAACAATGTATATCAACCAGACATATACATGTGTGAACAATCTATATCAACCAGACATAGACATGTGTGAACAATCTGTATCAATCAGACATAGACATGTGTGAACAATTTCTATCAACCAGACATACACATGTGTGAACAGTCTCTATCAACCAGACATAGACATGTATGAACAATCTCTATCAACCAGACGTAGACATGTGTGAACAATCTGTATCAACCAGACACAGACATGTGTAAACACTCTGAATCAACCAGACACAGACATGTGTGAACAATCTGAATCAACCAGACTTAGACATGTGTGAACAATCTCTATCAACCAGACATAGACATGTGTGAACATTCTGTATCAATCAGATACAGACATGTGTGAACAATCTGTATCAATCAGACATACACATGTGTGAACATCTCTATCAACCAGACATAGACATGTGTGAACAATCTCTATCAACCAGACATAGATATAACATGTGAAGAATCGTTGTTCTTACCATAGCTTTGTATCAATATAAACAGGTTCTTGTATTGCGCTGTTGTGGATATCGAGACTGCTAAGTGTGCTTTACAATTGACAGCGTCATTTACTGAGCTCCTTTGATGTATTATGCATTTATGTCTACATGTACATACATTATTTATTTATTAACTTAAGGATAGAATTATACAAAAAACCACATTTTGTACATTTTCTAAATCGTAGTTGAACCCTCCGATATACCAACCAAGTTACGGTCTTAGAAAATGTGACTTACTGAGCAGACAGCCGACGCCCCACCGGCCATCTGGACACTCTGACGGACATTTGCCTGTTACGTCATCACATGTCTCGCCGCTACGACAGTAACATTGGAAGCGACATCCCCAGCCAAAGTTACCTGGCTTGCATCCTGCAGAAAAAGCAACTTTATGTGTGTGTGTGTGTGTGTGTGTGTGTGTGTGTGTGTGTGTGGTGTGTGTGTGTGTGTGTGTGAGTGTGTGTGTGTGTGTGTGTGTGTGTGTATGTGTGTGGTGTGTGTGTGTGTGTGTGTGTGTGTGTGTGTGTGTGTGTGTGTGTGTGTGAGTGTGTGTGTGTGTGTATGTGTATGTATGTGTGGTGTGTGTGTGTGTGTGTGTGTGTGTGTGTGTGTGTGTGTGTGTGTGTGTGTGTGTGTGTGTGTGTGTGTGTTCATTAACGTATTAAATGGAAATATTGACATATAAAGCCCAACTGCATACTTGTTTGTGGTGGAGATAATGATGAAGACGATCAAGGTATTGCGGCGTTAGCGATGTTTAGTTTTAGTACTTTCAAAGTACATAGACAATTATACATGTAATGTTATCCAATTAATATTCCGATGTATGCAATACAAAATGTAAAACGTTAGCAATCTTTCAACTGATATCACTAATAACATAACCACAAATGTTGTTTTGTGTACATTTACAAGTACGTTTATTTGGCAGACGGACATCAACGTACACAATACTTCGCTTGCACAGACGTGTGACTCTACGACTATTACATCGTCTGAAAGAAGTGAGGAGATGGATTTTGAATCTTTTTACATCGATATCCGAATTTTATGCTAGCCAGCTGTTACCACCATATTCGTGTCACTATCGAAACAGTATTGTTTTGCTTGGTGGAAATGAAAGTAATCAACAGGATGTACTATAATGTGAATTCAAGCTATGTAATATGTTCTTTTAAATAATTTATTACGGCAATATATTACGTTGTTATTACTAATATCAAATATACATATACAAGTCTCCATGATGATAATTTCAATTGAGGTGAGTACTCTGAAGCCTATGCTACACTTACGTCTAGTGGTGCTGTGAACGATAACACTGGACATCGTGTATGTGCCACCTAGGTCCACCGTCCACCATGCGTCAATGTTGTCATGTCTTGTTGGACGTGCGCAGTTCTGGTTAATCATCACCGGATGTGAGTGTCCATCGACGGCTCTGGCGGCTTGCGCGTCGTCGTCCTGCGCACCTTCACTTTGACTACAGGACTTGTTGAACGCGACATTTCCTGTGACATGTTCCAAAAGCATGCCATTAGCGAGAAACAAAAATGCAGTCATATATTATTGATATATGTCCATAGGTAAAACGTATTTGCGTCGCCTACATCCATATTGATATAGCAGTAGTCACAGCACAGTGACTAGACCCGCCCCTTGGCCTTAATGTGAACTAGGATAGTCAAGAGCGCCTGCGCAGTAGCTGCAGTAAGCTACGAGCACTCATCGTGAATTTACCGCTAAATATTATGTTCACTGCCCACATATGATGCTACCGCAAACATTATAACGTCGGAATCAAGTCGAGCCGACCAATGGGTTGTTTCGAAAAGCCCTTGTACGATTTGTATATGAATTCCTGTGTATGTTTCTTTCAAATTATTTTGTTTCTGATTTCGATGATATTCCTTTATATTTCGGGGTCTCGCAACTTATTTACCTGCTCTGCTTATTGCAATTAATACGAAATTGTATCTGTTCAGTAAGAGGACTTTGACTCAAGTTTAAAATTATCTCATTGTGGAATCAACAATATTCGATTAAAATAATATATGTTATATATTCCAATATGGTGAATACATTCCCTGTTTTAAAGCAGTTAGTTTTAGGTAGATAAGATGTAAAGTGTTCTTCACGAACCTATCTGACAGCCTGGCCCTCTCCATCGGTAGCCACTCGGATGTCCATCTACACATTGTCCACCGTCGAGACAGTCGCCGGTGGTCGAGTTGCAGCCGTCCGTA
The DNA here is from genome assembly GCA_964017155.1 of Oasisia sp. SBJ-2009. Classification (NCBI taxonomy): domain Eukaryota; kingdom Metazoa; phylum Annelida; class Polychaeta; order Sabellida; family Siboglinidae; genus Oasisia; species Oasisia sp. SBJ-2009. Next base: position 2,667,964 of record OZ024865.1, on the reverse strand, counting down.
CATCGACAGGGGAAGACGCACGATGCCTGACTGGCCGACGAGTTGGCGAATCTGCAACTGTCTCCTTAAACAAAGAGCGATTTCCCCGTAGACATAATCACTCCTCCGTGCCATGTGTTGTCGCCTAGGAATCCATTTATGTGACACTTGTATAATAACGTAAACACATTGTATGTTTTCTTATTGATGTAATTTCACAATCTCGAAGTGACGTTTGACTATATAACAAGTTGAATGAGCTTGATGCTAATAATCAATTATCTCAAGTTAGTAAAGGCCGAACATATTCTAAGTTCCTTCAGCCGCGTGGGTGTATATTTTACATAATTAAAATAACTATCATTCGTAATTGTCCTATAAATACCACACACACACACACCACACACATACACACGCACACATACGCATATATATATCATGCGTAGTGCTACGTTAATTAACGATACACCACTACCAGATACCGT